>JAFMOD010000514.1:146809-174841 GCA_019802435.1 Corydoras maculifer
GATTCATGTATAACTTTCATTCCACTTCACAATTGTATACCACTTTGTGTTGGTCTTTCACATTAAATTCCAGTGAAATATATTTATGTTTGTGGTTGTAATGTGACAAAATATGGCAAAGTTCAAGGGGTATGAATACTTTTGCAACCCACTATATATATATATATATATATATATATATATATATATATATATATATATATATATATATATATATATAGATTAATTATATATACATTAATTGATTAATTATTTATTACATTAATTTAATTATTACAATTTATTCCATAAATTAATAAAACATTTAGGTTGATTACATATAAGAAATGCAAAGATTTGTTGTCATGTCTTTTGCCACAGACATACAATGTAATATTAATTTCATTCTTAATAAACAGACTTCTCTTTATTTGTTTGATTTGTTTCTTTTTATCTGTTGTTATTACAGAAATACTGAAACTATGCTTCTAATACAGTTCCTGAAAAATGTCCCCCTCTACAAACCTTTTGTGTATGGGCATGAGTCATTTACTGTAATGTGTAAAAAAATTTTTGCTTTTGTGATTAGGTTGGTGATTCGATGGATCTGTTATTCGTTTTACCCGCAGATGCATCTGAAGCCAATTATTGGTCCCACTGTCGAGCATTCCAAATTCATATTTGCCTTTCGTGGTTTTCTGTCTTATGTGGAAGGATCTGGCATTCCTTAATGTAAAAGCATGGCATGCACTAAAACAGTTACATTATTATGCATCTAAGAAGACATTTTACCTTCCAACTGACTAAAAGGGCCTGTGAGGACACAGCTTCTAGCTGCACATCTTGGGGAGCACCATCAGGGGCTGCAAAGAAAATGAGCAACATATCATTGAAAACTGCTACACAGTTACACTGTACAAAAAGACCTGTTTTCACAATGTTAGTAACTGTCAAACATAAACATTGTGAATAATATTATGTGGGACCTTTAAATAGTTTTTTTTAATCCCTAACTTAGTCATACTTACGAGCCTCATCTGTCGTAATAGTAAGTTCATTACTTGGTCTGCTTTCTCCAATCAGATTCTTTGCAAACATACGGATATTATAAGTGGAGGCTGGGTGCAGTTCGATTATTGTGGCCTGGCTTAGCTGAGGGGATACATCTTTGGTGGTTTGGGACATTGCCCAGGAAGCTAAAACAAGAAAAGTAATAAAGATTTACAGAGTAGTCTTAAAAATTACATTTACAACATTTTTTAGATGCAGATATGTGTTTATCTAAAGCATTTTACATAGGTTATTACACCATACCTCCTAAACATGTCAAGAATGAAATCCTCGTCTGCCTGAAACACTATGTCCCACTGCATGAATAAACACACTGTAACTAATAAAGATATTATATAACAGTTTCAAAGCATGTACCTGATTTGTTCTTATAATTAATATCGTATCCCTTAATAGGACTGTTGCCATCAAATCCCATTGTCCAGTGGAGCGCAATTGTGCGATCTTTTACTTCTCTGATCTCTACGTCAGGTGGGTCTGGACGATCTTGTTTCATACAAAAAGGGAAAACTTACAATGAAATATATGTTCATATTACTTTTATTCAATTAAATTCATATGAATTTAGAAACTATTAATTTTTATCATGAAAACTAGTACGTTGTTGAAAACTAGTATGACATAACCATTCTGATATGCACACTGGATGTGATAACTTTTTAGTGATTGATGAAATTAGTTACTTTGTTTTTTAAAATGTTTCATAATACAGTAAGACATAGTCAAAAAGTTTTTTGTGAGTAACATCATGTGTGGTACTGAGTGTATTCAATACAAAAAAATGTGTCTTTTTGTCTGATCATCTGTCTTTCAGCATTATCGAATACTTTGCCGCTATAATGCAGGCATTCATTCATTCATTCATTCATTCATTCATTATCTCCCGCTTATCCTCTATTAGGGTCGTGGTGGGGTTTCCCATGCCCATCCAGGGTAGAATGTCTCGGGCGCTGGGCAGACAGACCCAGGACAGAGATAATGCAGGCAGTGAATTTAAATAATTTTCAAAAGGCTCTGTTCTTAAAAGGACAGCTTTGAGGACAGCAGTCCTCAACCAAGTCTCCTAAAAAAAACTGAATAAACAGCAGAAGCAACTTACCAATATCAACAGCAGATTAACAGAAAGTAGACAATGTCTACAATATCTCTGGCCAGCACTTCAATCACTTTTCCTCAGGCATTGTCTCACAATAACCTTTTGTTTGTTCCTTTTTTTCTTTATACTTTCACCAAAATATGCATGATCAACAGTGCTCTGCTACTAGATTCCTGGAGTTCATTATGCCTTTCTGCCCAGACTTTGTTTTGATTGCTTTTAAATCAGAATGAATTTCTATTCATTCAGGCTGTTTTACCATTTGTCTTTGGCTGTATTTAATCTTGATTACTATTCTAGGGTGGTACAGTGGCCTAGTGGTTAGTAGGTTCACCTTACAGTGCTGAGGATCTAGGTTCAAATCCAGAGCTGGTTGTAGTTTTTGTTCTCCATGTCTTCGCATGGGTTTCCTCTCAGTTTTTGTTATTTAAACCAGCCCTGCTTTTTCCTTGGTGAGAGAGCCTCAAATTTGTTCGTCCATGTTCTTTTGTTTTCCTCTGTTTGGTGTTACTTTATGGTATTGCTTGTATACCTACTTGGATGCTACCTGGCTATGTTGAGTATTTTGCTACACTTACCTGGATCTGGGAATCGTAAGCTCTCTCCATAGTAGTGTGCCAGTAGCAGTTTCTGGTAAGTTCTAGTTTATAAAGACTACCTTGTTCTAGTCTGTTATCTGTTAAGCTCCAGTTAGCGATTAGCTTTGGTTATCTGTGTGCCTGTGTTTGCTATTTCCTGCTTGGTGTTATCCAGTTTGCCTAGACCCTGTTATTCTGTTACTCCTAGTTTGGGATTTGTTGGTTTTGGGCTCATTGTTTTGCCTCAGTATGGCTGCACAGAAAAAAGAAGGGACATCTGGATATGGAGTTATGAATTACCCATTCCGTTTCCCATCAGATTCTCCCTTGATTTTGTGGTCTGCAGCCATTTTCCTGTCCCAAGCATGACTCCAACCAGGTTCCCTTCATTTTCTTCCCCCTTGTGTACCCAAGCAGAGGCAAGTGTCCATAACTCCTTCCAGTAAGAGTTTAGGGTCTGAAACTCTCTCTAGTGGATTCATGTATGCCCCCAGTGGGTCTAGTGGTTTCGAGTATGCCCTGAGTGGATCTATTGGCTTCTGGTGCTTGTGTACAGCATAGTTTATGCACCTCTAATAATCTAGTCAGCACTCTGTGCAACTTTAGTGATTCAGTCAGTGCTCTATGCACTTTTAGGGATGCAGTAAGCCCTCTACATGCCTCTAATTATTGTCAACGCTCAAAGTGCCTCTAGTGATTCAGTCAGCGTTATTCGTGCCTCTGGTGAGACAATTACCACTCTATGCACTTCCAGCAAGTCTAGTATTATCTATTGATCCAGTTGTTTTTGTGAACCAGCTCTAGTGTTTAATTCATTCCCATTTTCATTGCTTGGTGTCCAGGAGGGAGACTTTTCAGAGTTGGGGAGGGAGTCCCACCAGCTTTTCTAGGGGCATTGCTGTTAAGGCGACCAGTGTCACTGTGCTCCCACTTATCAGTTGGAGGGAAAGCTACACAGCCCTTTGTCTTGTCAATTGTCTTTGGCTGTAAAAAATATATCAAGGAGTCATTGCCGCAGGTGTTCATCCACCCTTTTTTAATTCCTTTGGCCACAAGTGTTTTTATGTCACTCTCAAAAGTAAATGTATGCCTACATAGATTACCAATGTTTCGACCATCTTATTATGGACTATCCTTACCTCCTACCACTATTCACAGGTTTTCTGATTTTCACTAAACTGGACCTCTTGTGTGCTTACGACTTGTATGGAAGAAAAATTGACAAGATTCAAATCTTTAAATCTTTAAAGCCTGCAAGGCTTTAAAATCAAAACACAAATCAAAACACAAAACACGAAACACATCCTTACCCTGGTGGCAGAGGCAGAAAAGCCTCTTGGGTCACTGTGTAGAGCAGGGAAAGCAAATTTAATGGTAGGGCAGGGGAGCAACAATAAAAGTGATACAAGGAAGCGTTGAGATGAGGGTATCATAGTGGACTGCAGAAGTGATGTACATGGAGTAGGATGGCTAAGCAATATCACCAATGGAGCAAAAAGGCTGAGCGATGTAAAATTGAAGCCGGAAAAGATCTGGACATCATTGGTGGAGGGAGATGGTGCAGGAAGATATCTGAGCAATGTTTTGGACAAAGGTATTACAAGTTTTATCTCAGGTATAAGTAGGGTGGGCAGATGGAATTTACTTATTTTGTTGTTGACTCAAGAATTGAACGCACATGCAAACATGCAAACACAAGGCAGAGGTGATAAAAATAAAAATAACCAGTGGATTTATTTAATCAATAAAAATGATGTGAATATACTGGCAGTGAAGGTTTGTGGGTTTGCTTAAAATACTGTCTTGAACAGACCAATCTGATAATATTAGCTTTGCTTGGAAGATTGGTGGACTTGCTTGCTTGGATAATGAAGAAACACTGGCTTGCTGGAAAAATGAACTTGACAGATGTGCACTTAATTTAAGGGTAAAGTTAGACATCTAAAAGAGCATAGAAAACCATTTACATGAAACTTGGAAAAGAAAACTAATTCTGGTGGAATATATAGATGGAATAATAAGCCAGGTAATAGCTTGCAGGTGAGGATTAGCGCTCACACAATCAACTTGGGGCTGGCTGTTGACTAGCCACAGGGCTATGTCACTAGGCAACTAGGTCAGAGTCGGCATTGCTTCTTGAGGAGACTTGGATCCTTCAACATCTGTAGGAAGCTCCTGCAAATGTTCTATTAGACTGTGGTGTCCAGCTGTCCTTTTTTGCTGTCTCTTAAACAGAGAGAAGAGAGACTCTGTAGTTAAGGTGGCAGAGAGAAGGACAATAAACAAACCTCTCTCTATCATGGATGATGATGGTCACCCACTGCATACCATCATTATGGATCAAAAGAGCACATTCAGCAACAGGCTGCTGTCAATGAGCTGCTTTACAGGCAGACTCAGGGGATCTTTGTTCCAAGAGCCATCAGGCTTTATAATTCTCCTAGTTTGGGCCAAAAGAACAGCTACTGTCAATAAGACAAATAAAAACTTTAGATCATCCCCACTAATGAACACTTTATTTTAATATTGACACCGTTGACACACAATATATGCTATCTCTGGTGCTGAAAACCATGGATAGCTAATCTTGTTGCTTCCTCTGTTGAGTAGAAATATGCCAGGAATAAACAAAGGATATATTGCATCCAGTGCTGGTGATGGTCCATGAATTGTCCTGGAAAAAGCTTGAGCCTGAAAAGCTGATATGGCAACAGCAATAATTGACAGCTGAATCTAGACTGATGGTGCCACAAAATACTCATGGGGCAGTGTGCATTTGTACTCATGATTCAAAATATTGCTCATGATTCCATATTGTGGTGTCAGCATATTGATGGATGCCACGTAGAAGTATTGGGGGCCATTTTAGGTGCAAGGGGTTCGGATTGGTACAAGAGTATGAAGGAGCTCGCTCGCTCATGCAGCACAACAATGGACTGACAGTCGGTGGAGCATAGCTTCTGCAGCCGAGTTACAGTGATGATGCCGATTGGGAATCGTTCAATATGCAGTTGGAGATTGTCATTTGGCATGCCCGGTGGTAGGAGGGCGAGGCTGTAGTGCACCTAAGCCTGGCTTTTCAAAGAGCAGCAATAGCGGTGCTGGTGGAGCTGCCTCCGGAATGAAAGGACAACCTGGCGTATCTGAAACACGAGCTGAGGGGATGTTTTAAACTGAGCTGGGGTGAAACACCTACTGAATGTGAGACGGCGTGAGAGGGGTAAGAAAGTCAATGTGTTGGCAGTGGGCGTGGCCCTCATTACGAGGTTGGCATATCCTTTGTTACTATGCGATGTCCAAATGGAACTTGCTTTGGGTCGCTATTTGAACCCTCTGGAGCCTAGTGAGTTGCAGTGACATATCATGCTGGTGGTACCCGATTCGCTTAAGATGGCGGTAAATGAGGCTAAGCCCACCGTGACAATCTTTATGCTTTACAGCGGCGTTTCCAGGATGACAAATGGCAAAGTGACATCTGAGAAAGGACCAATAAGATGGCAGTTATCTTGCTGGCAGTGCGGATGAGTGTGGTCTGGTTGTGCCGGCGGAAAACAAAGTAGGGGTGTAGGGATGGGGCGACTCCAGGCTTACTTTGAGGTCCCTCCTTGTTCTACTCGATCCGCGTAGAATGTCGATCCGCGTAGGAGGTCCTTACATCCAGTGCTCTCATTGGTAACGGGTGAGAGAATTGGACTTATTGGGGTTCTGGAAGTTATCCATTGACTCTGAGTGTGGCCCGCTCTCATATGACTCTGGTTGAGCCCCATACGTGATCCATCTAACTTTGGGAATGATTTCCTAAAGAAGATGGGGGCAAACATCGATTTCAACAAAGGTCTGCTACTCTGTGGGCAATACAGTTCTGCGACAGCATGCCAGGGGAAAACGGCATGGAAGCGTGAGCGTATGTGACCCGTGACGGAGCCTGAGTTGGTCATGGTGTGGTGAAGGACATTGCCCCACTCTGGGCATGCAGCAGCATGGATCTTTATGTGGAGCAGAGAAAGCAGCCCTGGGAGTTACTACAGCATTTCATGGAGCAATTTCATGAGCAAGACTGCATGAGGAACACCCTGGCATGACGAGATAAACACCGTCGATGCTTCTCCCATTTTTGCGTCAATGACTGCAGATTAAATGCTGCTACAAATTTGGATTCGACGATGTGTTGGACATGCTGGTGAGTTTGACATGGTTTAGCTCTCTGGACCTTCGCAGTGGTTTTCAGAAAGTACCCCTTTCTCAGTCAAACTTTAGAAAATGTATTTTCACTTGACAATGAACCATAGCAGCTTAAATTGTTACTGTTCAGTTTGCGTAATGCACCCGCAGCCTTAGAGAGGCTAATGGATCGTGTGCTTTAAAATGTTCTGAGAGAGAAATTTGTTGTGTTGTTAGCTGATGTGAAAAGACAAAGTCTATGTGCGATTGGCAAATGGTAGGAATTTAAAACGGCTGCACAGTTTTTTGTAGATGCTCATCTATCATGTGGGCCATTGCATTCATCCCATCCCCCAGGCTATCAGGATATGCTGCTGCGAGAGCTGGTTGCTAAGGTGCTAAGATCCCACATCGACAGCCTCAAGCTGAACAACGGTGTGCTGTGTCAGTAGAGTGATCCCACAGTCGATTAGGTCTGCGGTGCTGAGGGCAATGCGTGATACAGTGGGTCACTTTGGCATTTCAAAGACACTAGACTGCCTGAGACAATGATTCTACTGGCTTGGTTGCAGTGCCAACGTGGGACTGTTTGTCCACTGCTGCAACATCTACACTGCAAAGAAGGGTATCCCGGTCCAGAGAGAGCCCCGCTCTAGCCTATGCAGTCCAGTGCGCCAATGGAAATGGTAGCTGTGGATGTGATGGGCCCATTTTTTGTGACCAACTCCAGTAACAGATATGTGTCGGTGGCTATGGACCACTTCATAAAGTAGCCGGAAGGTTATGCAGTGCCAGACAAGAGTGTGGCCACAACTGCGGGGAGGCAGGTGGACACGTTCTTCTTCAGGCTCAGGGTTCCTGAGGTGCTGCACAGCAACCAGGGGTGATACTTCGAGTCAGAGGTGATAGGAGAAGTGTGCCACCCCCTCGGCATCCAGAAGACATCTCTGCATCTCCAGTGTGATGCTTTGGTGGAGAGATATAATAAAACTCTGGCCATGCTTGCTGTTGTTGAACTGAGGACGCCAGTGGAGTGTTTGTCCACCTGAGCCTGTTTGTATGTCTGAGCTGGTCAGCTGCATGCACAAAATACACGAACTGACATGGGCTCATTAACATGCACACCCGGTGGACCATTGGAACCAGAATTGAAGTTGTGGCTCTACAGTCCCCAGTGAAAAAAGTGTTTTTGCCTGAAGATTCGGTCTGCATTTGTGGGCCCCTGTGAGGTTAAAACCAAATGCCGTGGTAGATTCTCAAACTCAAATTACCTGGGGGCCATCAACCAGGCTGTGTTTTTGATGAGGGGGCCAGAATTTCTTTAGAAGAGCAACAAAAAGCAGTGGGAAAATGGAAAATCAACTATTTATATAATAACTATGTAGACATATTGTAATTCAAATATATTTTGTACATTGTACATTCAAATACATTCAGTGTTTGCTCAGTGCTTGCTACCAGAAACTTGACAGTGCTTCTTCTGACACAAATGAGCCACATTTGCTTTAAGTGAGTTTGCAGTGGACACTCTGATGATGGACTGGAGATGGGCATCGGTCAGTCTCGTTCTGTGCTTGGATTTATTAAATTTTACAATTAAGAAGGGTCTTTCACACACATATGTACTTTTTTTCCAAGTCAACTTTTCTTTTATTTTTTGAGAGTTTCAATAGTGACATTTTTGCTAACAAAATGTTTTTGCTGGGAATGGTGAGCGCATGCGTAGTGTAGTGTCACTTCCACTTTAACTTCTGTACCTGCTATTCCCCTGCCTGCCACTGGTGGCGCTCGGAGTTCTTCTCCAGAGTTCTGATTACTACTTCCTGTTTATCTCTCTGTTAAGCTGTTTGGTTGGGTTGGCTGTTTGCGTCTGATCTTCGGTAATGCGCTCCCCTGCTACCTTCTGTTTTATGGATTACCTCTCTGGAGAGTTTAGTTTCCCGAGTGTCAGTGATCATCTTCATCGCAGCGTTACACCATCAGTACGTTTACTGGGGTTTGAGCGCTGTTTTCAATAAATCAGTTGTAGAATGTTGTGCTGTAACATGGGCACTATGCTTAAGGTATGCGTTGTGGGTGGACGAATAAAGGTGTGACACACGAGAGATGTACGATACATGTGGAAAAGAGTAAAGTGATTTGGAGTTCCTATTACTAAACGAGTCTGTGTCTTTCATTACCACCAGCGACACATCTACACCAGTGACTGTTATACTGTTCATTGACCTTGGCTTCATTTCTGAGTACAACCCGTTACACGTAGAGACGTGCAGCTTACGAGTGGGTTGGACTTATGCTGAGTTGCCTGGCGCTAATCACCAGGCAACGCAGCGTAAGCACAAAAATAAAGACAACACATAAACACCACATTACAAATTAAGATAAAATATAAAAATTAACTTAATAATGTATAAATAATTAAACCAAATTGTGGGCAAGATTATTATAATTTTTTTTTTTAATGCTTATTTTGTTAACCCGTGAGGGGCCGAATAAGACTGCATCGCGGGCCGGATGTGGCCCGCGGGATGGCACTTTGAGACCACTGTCTTACAGGCTGACCTTCACCAGGCTGTATAAGGATCCACCAATTCATGGGCTAGCCAGGATGTGCTTGGGTTTGGTGCTTTCAGATCCCTTGGGTTTGGTTTTCAAGCATTAGCATAGGATCGTGAATCGTGTCTGCCAGTCAATGAGTGAATTATGCTGGACCAACTAGGGCAACACTAAAGCTAATGACGAAAGTTTAAAATGAATAGGCAGAACATCTCCCTGTGGCCCAACAGATGGGTGGCATGGGTGATCTGACCAGCCCCAAACAATATCTAGAGCCAACTTGGGAATAGATTAAGGTACCGATTTCATGGAAAGACTTTGAACCAACCTTTTCAATTAAGTTGTTCCCTGTCCCCAAACCAAGGTATGCTGACACCTTGGCTCCGGACAAAGATGAACAGATGTCTTTTAATAAAATGCAGACATGGGTCCCAAGGACTTGGCCAGTACCCCGAGCAGTGAGTTCATCCTTTTAAGTGCTGTTTCACTGTTCACTTTAAGTGCTGTTTCGCTGTTTTGCTGAAAGTTGGCCACACAGACAGATTTGTCCCTCCCAATCTCGGCCAATGACTTAGTCAGCAGCTGAGCAGTTTCCTTGAAAAATTGATAGAAGGAGGAGCATGTGCTTGCTACTGTATATTAGTACCAAATTTTTGTTAAAAAATACAATAATAATAAATATACCACTGCTTTATAATGCGTGATATAAAATACAGTAGAAATATAGCAGAAAAGCACAGTAGCAGACGGCAAGCCCAAACATGTTTCCACAGGTGAAATAATTAACCAAAAGGCTCGGTGTGTTGCTTTAATAAGAACACATAAAGATAAGCTGGGATTTAAACCCACAACCTTTAAATTGTTAGCTCAACACCCTAACCACTGAGCTACCATGCCCTAATCTACAATTAAACATACCGATAACGTTGCCCTTTCCACAAATGCTGTCAAAAAAGTCAAAATTGAAGACAATTGATGGTACTTAGAAGTAATTTATGCATGTGGTTTAGCCAATCACTGGGTTGGGGCAAAACATGCCGCTTAGAGAAATTAAAGCAGAGACAGGAAATTAGCATGAAGGCAGATCCACCAGCCATAATGCATATGTTATATTTATGTTCATTCCTGTGTCCTGTGTTCAACAATTTCTCTCTCCAATTATTATCGTGTCCTGCCATTTGACAGTTTTGTGCTGAATGGGGGCTTAAATGTGATGGGATTGCACAGCAGACAGTTGGACAGGAACTTGAAGACAGTTTTAGCACAAAACTGTCACATGACAGACATGACACTTATAATGAGCACAATGAGGAACCCATTAATTTCATCTAAATACTATTCATCACCTTTGGTTATGCCTTTTCCCCCACGGTTATTTGTTCCTCTTTTCCCCTGCCACAAAGCCATTTACAAATCAATATCATATTGCTAATAATAAATTTGTAATTTAATATTACCTTATATTGTGATAAAAATAATTTATATGTAAGGTGTAGTCAATTACATTAACCTTAATTAATGCACAAGATAAATTCTAGCCTTTACAAAGAATCATTTGCAGACAATTTTTTTTGTCTGTGTTTTGATCATACCTTGTACTATCAACTGAATGATTCCTTTATCTTCACCATATGAGTTAATGGCAATGCAGCAATAAAAACCAGAAT
Organism: Corydoras maculifer; assembly: GCA_019802435.1. Classification (NCBI taxonomy): domain Eukaryota; kingdom Metazoa; phylum Chordata; class Actinopteri; order Siluriformes; family Callichthyidae; genus Corydoras; species Corydoras maculifer. Next base: position 157,918 of record JAFMOD010000514.1, read on the forward strand.
CCTCTCTGACTGTGTGCAGGATCTGTGTACATATAGATATTGATGAGGAAATCATTCTTTATACATTATGCAATTTTGAAATTTACTGAATTATGTACATTTGTTTTGTCCTAATGCCAACATTGTCATGCATTATTATTATTACATTGACACCTTCCCCTCTTATGATTATGGCAGTTGATCATTTTACTCTCAAATCTGATTTGTCCATTCAAACTAGACAGACACAAGTTTAGATGTTATAAAAATGTGTTTAAAGCAAAATTTTATCTTGCACCACAAACAAATAGACAGGACAAACTAGTAAAAAAATTAAAATAAAAAAAATTAAAAAAAAAACTGTGAATGAAACAATGACAGAACATTTTAGACAACACAGGACTGAAATAAAAACAGGATTGAAAGTGGCATTTATAATAATATTAATAATAAATTTATAATAGGTTGATCTGAGAACTTTATATGAAAATAAAATCTAGCAAATGTGATATGTATCACAGACTAAATTAATATCAGAATCAGAATAATTTATTAAATCCCTGTAGAGAAATTGCATTAGTTACATATACCCCATTTTTCATTGTTATAATACATAAATAAAGAATAAAGAATAAAATTATTTCTACTACTACTACTAATAATGAGCATTCATTTAAAAAGCAAAGCAATATAATCTAATAAATAATTGAATGAAGTATAATAAACAAATTTTAAAAGTTTCAATTTTTGAAACAAAAGTATTAGTAGCATAACACTAGCTTCCCTGAAAGTTTTAAATCCTGAGGACAGGATTCTGAAGTCCTGAATTCCGGTTTGTCTTATCCTTAGGGGGTTTCCCTATGCCCATCCAGGGGAAAACGTTTCGGGCGCTGGGCAGATACACCCAGGACAGGGCACCAATCTCTCACTGAGCACACACTCACACAGAAACACACACATACACACACTATATGGGGCAATTTGGAGAACTCAATTGACATGAACCATGGACTGTGGGAGGAAACCGGAGAACCTGGAGGAAACCCATGCAGACATGGGGAGAACATGGAAACTCCACCCAGATGGGGATTCGAACCGGGAATCCCTAGTGCTGAGAGGCAGATGTGCTAACCACTAAGCCACCGTGCCGCCCTGAGGCAGAAGTTTCAAACAAAATTCTGGTTTATGGACCCAGTTTTGACCCTAGCGGTAGAATAAAAATTTTAATTTAAATATTAGATTTAGAATAAAAGAAAAAAATATAGCAGCATTTTAAATATAAAATATATATGTAAAATAAAGAATAAAATCTAAAATATAGCAGCAATGAGATGAAGTAGTCGGAAAGCGACAGTGTAAAGCAGGGGTGCCCACACTTGTCTGACCCGAGAGCTACTTTTCCATTGGACAGGTCATCGAGATCTACCAGGGTTAATCTTTTTTTTAGGCTTTCATATTGAAACCTGTTTACACACATCATGTTAGTATTGTCGAATCTGTTACAATTGCTCTTTTATTAAACACATTCCAGCAAGTAGCATGGAAAAAACTTGATCTTAGTACACCCAAAGACTAAACACACAGTATACAGCACAAATGTAAAACAATCACTGTAACCTGTATTTTCCCAAACAGAACATGAATATTAATAAAAACAAATGCATTTTGAGTTTGACATTGTAAAAAAATATTCATCCTCTCACTCTAAATAAAAGTGGTGTTTTAGTTCTTTTGGAACAAAGTCTTTCACTCATCTTGTCAGTCAAATAAAGTGCAAAAACACAAACAGAAATCCAATCTAATGCAATGTAATGTAGATGATTCCCGAGGCAGTACTTCTGATTTAGGCACAGAAGCATGGCCAAGTGCCAGTTTTGGGAACAGCGAGAGAGACGGGGGGGGGGGGGCAAACCGCTCGCTTGAACAGCGATAGAGATCGTGATTCAGAATAAATCACATTGTGTGTATGAATGTGTGCGCGTGTGTTTATAAGTGCTTCCCATACTGTGCTATAAAAAAAGTGGGTCATGACGAGTGTTTCGAAGCACTTTGTGACTATCGGCATGAGGGCTATTCAGACCCGTCACTGTGGAGCTCTTAGGGACCGGAATGATGGTGGCAGTCTTCAGGCAGGTGGGGATATCTGCTTGGGTGAGGGTGGTGCTGAACTGGCAGCTTTTCAGGGGTTGATCCTTCTAAGGGTCTTTTTCACTTGTCGTGGTGTCACAATGAGGGGCTCTTCTCATAGAGATAATGTGTGTGTCTGATAATGTGTGTGTGTGTGGGGGGGGGTGTCAGGGTCCTCAAAATATTTGTTGAGAGCCTCAGGCAGAGTGGGGTCTTTGGGGCCTTGTGCATCTGTTAACCTCTAGTGTGTCAGCTAGCTAGCTTGGAAATGCATTGTGCCAGCAGGCATTGAAGTGTCCTGAAATGCCTATGGGGTAGCATATGGGGTACCTATGGTGTGTGGGGTAACTAAAGTATTAGAACCACAGATTTGATCAGGGCAACTAGTTTCTTGAAGTGCAACTTTGGGGTCAATAACTTATTCAGGTGCCCTGTTATGGCTCAGATTTGCCTTTAGAACAACATCTTTAAACAGCTGCATACATCCTTATGTGTGTTATCTGCACTTTAAGGAATACATATTTTCTCTGGTGCAATTTCAGTGAAATAAACTTGGACCCATGCATATGTCCCAAAATAACTTGTTTGGAAACCTGTTTGAAACCACAGTTGCCAGAGTTGCCACAATTGTTCTTTACTCTCTGTACCTTTATCAACAAAACAGGAAATGCCCACTCAATAGCCACTGCACCATATTCCCATATGCCAATGAAAACTGCTAGTACTGTCATTAACCCTAGGGATTAATGAGAAGTGAAAGTTAACATGGATCTTAATAAACTCCTCAGCATGGCCTAAGATGGGGGCCCATAGGAGGCCCTACTCATCAAGACAGAAAACTAGAACTCTACCCACTCTTGGCATCTGAACAAGAATATTCTGTAAAATTTTGTTAAAAGTTACTGCTTTAAATAAGATCCACTGTCAAAAGTGGAAGTCAGTGGAGTTTATGTTAAAGTTATTGAACCATTTTAAATATATCTAGAGACAGATATATGTGAACAACCCAGAACAGTAACAGAATTATTTAAACTACCCATGCTGCAACCAAATATCATGTCATGGTCAAAATCACAAAAATATTTTTTCACACAATTTAATTACATGACTATTAAACAAAGATGGACAATTTTATCTATTGCATTGGCATATTGTAACTTACCTGTATGGTTGAAATAATCTTATCAGCTGTTTCCTTCACACTGACCAAATAACGGTTTAAATCATGGTTAATGATGTGGGATTCTTTTTCCCAGCGCACCTTGATGGGCTTCTCACCATAAGCTATACAGCTTATCTCAGTCATGTGTCCCTGTTCTGCACGAGTTGTGTTTGGGTAGGATGTGATCATAGCAGGAACTAAAATATTGTAAGAAAAGAAAAGCATGTATGTTGTTGGTTACTTTAAAGAGCAATTCAAATTATATGGTTTGTATATTAAGCTGTTCAGTTAATGATTGATATTTGGAAAATACATATAGGTTACAAAATTAACATAGTAATACATAAATGATAAATGACAGAGGTGAATAGACCAACAGTGCCTACAAGAGAAAACTTGAGAACCGAACCATATATTCCAAATAATTTATAACAAATTATAAAAAAAGAAGTCAGCATATCATGAAGAGGATATACAAAAAAATTACACAAGGAGGAATGTCTCTAAGGAAAATGTAAATAGCACAACAGTGCAAAAGGTGTAGCAGTAAAGCACCATCCAAGACCCTGTCATTAATGGCAGTGACTGATAAAGTGTTCGTCAAAACCAACACTTCTTTGAATCAAGATTGCCCATTGTGGCATAATTCAGAAAGATCAGAAGGGAGAGCCTGATAAGAAGGCAGTTAAAAACATGCTTTTTTTAGTCTTCCTATTAAGTAGGATGTGCACCTTTAAGCCTTCTTCACAAGAAATTAATGAGATGGCAATTTTTAAATCCACCTGTACTTTTAATATAAAAAACTTAAATTAGGAAAAAAATATTTGAAACATGAGCCAATGATGTACCACTGGTATGATGTGTGGTATAAAATATAAATAGACACAAAAATAGTTAAGTTAAGTTAAGTTAAGTTAAGTAAAGTTATTTATATAGCGCTTTTTACAACAGTACATTGTCACAAAGCAGCTTTACAGAATGAAAAGCCTTTAAACCCCCAAAGAGCAAGCCGAAGCGACAGTGGCAAGAAAAAACTCCCTTTTCTGTTGTTATTCAAGGAAGAAACCTTGGGAGGACCAAGACTCAGTGGGAAACTCATCCTCCTTGAGCGGCCAATTGTTTCGAAATAACAAAAGAAAGGTCTTTTAAGAGGTAGAAAGCAATGGAAATTGATGGCAGTGGCCTGCCATTAGTGTTATTACAGCCTATATTCTAAATGCAGACATTTACTAGTACAGGAAAAAATAAACCATTGAATAAGATGCCACCCTGAAGAAGAGTATTTTTTAATCTTACTCTAAGAGTATGTTGTATTTTTATTTTATTGAAAGAGAGTGTAACTGCCTACTTGAGCAGTTAATATTTTAATTGGTTTAAAGTTTGTAAAATTGTATAAAAGTGTATTTTATAACTTCTGTTCTTTTAAGAACATTGACAACGTTAATTTCCATGGTTACACTGCTAATAACCACGGTTACCACTTTACAAAGGTTCCAAAGTTAGCATTAAGGGTTATTCAGAAGCTGAAGAGCGGCTAGTCGACATGAAGCCATATGCTCTCTTGGATATTTTATGCAGCCAATGAGGTTTGTGTTCTGTTAGTATACCAATTATGTTTACGTAATGTCTATTACCTTTTTTAGCATTAAGGTGAATTGATATGTAATTACGTTTCTAAATCAAAATGTAAATACGTGTGGTAAAACCAACAAAGGATCATTCTTAAGATTAAGAGTTTACAATGTAGAAATTGCTCATTGTATATTTGTTTATGTGATTTATGTTCTTACGGTTGGGTGTAAAGTTATGTACAAAGTTAAGGTGCAAACTCAAGAATAAACCTAATCAGTATTGGCAAGAATATTTGTGCTGTCGACTTTAAATCGGAGGGAGCTACAGGGAGGATTAATATTTTTACTTTATTCAGATGAAAATTTTTTTACTCTCCTTATGTACAAGACCAGGTTGTGTCCTTCATCGCCCTCCGTCACAACCACGCCTTTCTAGTGCACCTGCAAATAATTAACCTGGCACTATTTAAGAAGCTCTTCCCAGGTACTCAGTGTCAGTTCGTTTTGTTTCCCGACCCGAGCGTTTGCTCCCTGTTCAGATTCTTATCCACGTTTGTGCTCCCTCGGGACTTTGTGCTCATTCCGTGGATTTAGACTTTGTGCTCGTACCGTGGATTATTGACTTTTTGCTTCATCTCTATGGATTATAAACTCTACGTTTTCTGTTAGATCTTACCTTGATTTCTGAGTTGAGTGGACTTCTATTGACTGTTACTTTGATAAGGACCTAGTTTTCGTTTATAGTATTTTTTCATGAATTACTTTTTTTCGCTTTCACCCCTTTCCGCTTTCTTTGTTTTTTTCCTAGAAAGCTAGTACGACCGGACTTTCACATTTTGGCCCATGTGTCCATTTTTGTTTATTATTAGTATTAAATAATATTTACGTTTATTTATCGATCCTTTGAGTGGTACGTGTTTTGTTCAGACGGTCTGTCTCGTCTCTTCAGCTCGGAGGACGAAGAGGAATCGGTCGCTATAGAACCCATCCTTCTGCCAGAATGTGTAGAGGCCAACGTAACTTGAAAATTCCTGGAGGATATCCGAGTGGCACTATGGGAGGATCCAGTACCTCCTAATACCCCCTCCAATCGGCAATATGTACCGGCCACAGTACGATCTGCAGTCATTCAGTGGGCTCATGATTCCAAATTCTCCGGACACCCCGGTTCCGCACGGACATTAAGGATTCTGGGACGTTGTTTTTGGTGGCCAGATATGAAGAACGGCGTGGAGGGTTACGTCGGTGCCTGTACTACCTGCGCCCGCTGTAATGTGTCCCACTCACCTCCCGTAGGATTCCTTCAGCCTCTCAAGACCGACTCACAGGGCATGACGGTCGTTCTGACAATCATCGACCGCTTCTCTAAGTCGGTAAGCTCTCCTGAAGCTTCCCTCGGTCAGGCCAAATGCGCTAACCAAGAAGTCGAGGCCACCCTCCATCGGGTTACGGAACGAATTCCTAAGTCATGGAGCACTCTGATACGGAACGAATTCCTAAGTCATGGAGCACTCTGCTGCCGTGGGTCGAGAATGCAATTAATTCTCACAGAACATCAACCACTGGTCATTCACCTTTCGAGGTGGCCCTGGGTTATCAACCTCCACTATTCCCCGAACAAGAGCACGAGATCCTGGTGCCCTCTGTCCATCGGCACATACTCCTGTTTCGGAGAATCTGGAGGCTTACCAGAATCGCCCTTCACAAGGCCCAGGAGGCTATGAAACGCATCACTAACCGCCACCGGCACCCCACTACAAACCTGGTCACTTGGTTTGGATTTCCACCAAGAACATTCCCCTACACACTGTCTCACGAAAATTATCACCCCGGTTTATTGGCCCCTACAGAGTGATCCGCATCATCAGTCCCACGGCCTTTCGTCTCGCACTCCCTTCCCATATGCGTATTCATCCCACATTCCACGTTTCTCAGGTTAAACCAGTTCGTTCCTCTCCATTATATGATGTGTGAGCCCATTTTGTCATGACATCAGCCTGAGCTAAAAGAAATTGAAAAGTTGAAAAATGTTTAATATTCAAAGTTTAAGTTTTAAAAATGTAGTGAATGTGTAATATAGTTAAAGACTGAAGAATGGATTAAATTTTTTAATGTTAAGTTTTAAAGATTTGCTAAATCTAAATGCACTATGACTGTAGTCTGTATTTTAGTTTCGATTAAAGGCTAATGCACTATGGTAAACTTTTGTATTAATATATTTTGAATTATTTGTTCATTGATAGATGTTTTTATGTAAGAAGCCGGGCAGCTAAGCTAACTTAATACTGCTCATTTTAATTTAGCGCAATCCCATTTTTTGTAAAAATATAAAATGATGCAAAAAGATTTGATACAGGACGGAACCTAAAAGTAGCTACTGACTAGTGTTGTTAACCCATTTGTATGTCGCTTTGGAAAAAAGTGTCTGCTAAATGACTAAATGCAAATGCAATGTAAATGTAATTGGACATTGTGAGTAAGTACTGTGTACTGGAAAACGAAGGAACCATCATAAAAACAACAATTCCTACATGATGAAAATGGATCAGGCACTTACTTTTAACATTGAGGTACATGCTTTTGCTGATGTCAGCACCTACATTATTGCTGACTTTACATAGGTAGTAGCCACTGTCCTCCTCCAGCACGTGTTTGATGAGCAAAGAGCCAGTTTCCAGCAGTTGAATTCGTGATCCTGAGTTTAGAACAATAGCCTGGAACTGTGGAACGCCTGCTCCTGAAAACATAATAAAAACAAGTAATTTTATGTTATAAATCATTTGTAACAATCCTTAATTTTTAAACAAATTTATCTTATATGTCCTATTTTTATATATGTTTTTATTAATAAATGTGATATACTCCGTGTTACACCAAATAATTATTATTTATGGTTTTCTGACTGGTACCCAGCCCCATATGCAAGTAACAGTATGCAGTGTATATAAGTATTGTAAGACTTTTTCAGAATCAGCAACTTTTTCAGCACTTTGAGTTACATTAACACATTCTTTGCCCACATGGCCCAGCTTTGCTCCCTAAGTTTATTAACCCTGTCTTGGTTTACTATTATTCCTAGCTTGGACAACTTATGATAAATACTGCAGACTGGAACAACACATAATTGCAGTTTTAGAGATACTCTGCCATATTCCTTAGGTCATCACAAGTTGGCCCTTGTCAATCTTAATGATGGCCAGCTGTTCCTGCTTCTAACACCACTTCAAGATAAATGGGATAAAAATGTTCACTTGTCGTCTAATCTATAAATCTAAATATCACACCTACTATGGTGGTGATGAAGAGATAATCAGTGATATTCATTTTAACTGTTAGTGGCCAGAAGTTATGGCTTGTCTGTGTATATACAGATGTAGTCAAATTGCTGGTACCCATCCATTCAAACGAAAAATGGCATCATATGCTGCGGAGAGAGAGATTCCATGGACCGGACGGGAGTGGTACTTCGGCAAGCAACTCCAGGCCATTACACCTGAATGTTAACTGTATTTTAAATACTTAGTAATAAAGCCTGTTTCTGTTGGGAGAAATCCTGTCTCCGTTCCTCATTTGTGCCCACACCTCGTTACCATGTACTGTATATCACACTGAACATGGACCATAGAAGGCTAAGAAAAGACTGATCACAGGAGATGAGAAAGAAAATTATAGACAGGCATATTAAGGCTATTGTGCTATATCCAAGCAACTTTATGTTCCTGTGACTACAATTACACATATTATTTAGTAATTTAAGGCGTAGCCGACTGTAGCCACCCTTCCTGGACATGACCACAACAGAAAAATTGATAAAACTTTGAAGAAGGATAAGAATGTTAACCTAATAGCTTTGAATGACCTTCAAAGATATTAAAGGTTAATTTAAAGGTCAAGGTACATTAGTTTGAAATGTCCTTTGAACAGAAAACAAACTGGATTTTAACTGGATTTTAACAGGTCCTGTCTTTCTAAGCCTGGGTGCAATAGATAAGTAATATTATTTAAAGATGTTTTTGACAGACCTGTAGCTGTCCCCTCTTCTTCTGCCCAAACAGTTTACATTTGAATGCCCTTTATTCAAATGTATATCCTCTGCAAACGATCAGTGGCTCAAAGGCTCCAAGAAACACTGCAAATTGTATTACTAGGAGTGCTTGTAATTTGCCATTGATCAACATGCTGTTTGAAGCCACACTAAATTTGTAAATTTGACTTGCTAAGGCAACAAGACGACACCAAAGCACTGCTGACACCTACAAATAATGGTGCTTTCCGAAACTTTTGGGGAAACCTTAAAATCCTTAAAAAACACAAAAACTGTGTATTTCTGTAACAGGTGCCTAGGGCACCTGTTCTTCTGTTCTTCTGTTCTGTCCCGTGCCTTTTTGAGTTAATTAACTTTCATTGATAGTCATTAGTTTAGTTCATTAACTCGTTCTTTTCATTGGTTGGTTTTTGTGCACGTGGTCGGGTGTCATTTGGTATACATTTCCTGTGTTCCCCTTTCTCCGTGCACGTCGTTTATTTCATGTTCACTTTGTACCTCTGTTGTTTGGTGTCTCTACACCTTTAATAAACTCTGATATTCTGCTACCTGCGTGCCTGGCTCCCTTCAGCACGTTAAAGCGCAGCGGCTCTGCGCTTCATATGCGCAGCCGCTTTAGTCCAAGGTAGGCGAGTGTGACAGAACGACGTGCCTGTCAATTTGGGGAGTCCAGAGCCCAGGTAAGCCTTTTTAAAATTTTTCTTTGCATGGGCCGTAAACTCTCGTACTCGCGGCGCCCTCCGTCGTGTCCACGAGTACGCCAGTATGCGCTGCCCGCCGTCCCCGAGCCGTAAACACGGCTCTAATACTTTGGCTTCGGAGTGGTACGACTCTGATGATGAGTTTATTTGGAGGTATGGGTATGAGTCGCTCTGTGAAGAGGAGGGTCTCGACTTGGTCGAGATTTCCGATGAAGAGCCAGGCGATTTGTACCTGTATGGGCATATTCTGCCGATAAAAACCCTCCTGAACTCTGAGGAGTTCTGGACTGACGCTCCAATCCAGTTTGTTAAACTTCCCGATGCGAAATCTAGACGCAGAGCGCTGCGCAGCTGCTGAGCCCGGTACGCCTGCATGTGATGCATGCTCTGCATCCGCGATCGAACCGGGGCGTGCTGCATCTGGGTCGCGCTGCGAGGGGGCGTTTCCTGAATTACCGTTCTTGGATGAGAATGTCATTAATACAAATATTCCTGATCTGTCTGTCTCACCCATGTCGTACTCATTTGGGGCGGTGTCCTTGGGTCTGGCGGTTGGGGTGTACATGTTCTGTATGCAGGATGGCGATCCCTGTATGCAGGATGGCACGCCGCCCAGCCCGTTCTTCAGGGGCCGCATGCCGCCCAGCCCGTTCTCCAGGGGCTGCACGCCGCCCAGCCCGAGCACCAGGGGCCGCACGCCGCCCAGCCTGACCACCAGGGGCCGCATGCCGCCCAGCCCGAGCACCAGGGGCCGCTCGCCGCCCAGCCCGAGCATCAGGGGCGTCCACCTCGACCCGCAGCCAGAGGGCGTCCACCTCGCCACGCAGCCAGAGGGCGTCCACCAGACCAGGCAGCCAGAGGTCGTGGTCCACTCCTCGTCCGCCGAGGGCGTCCACCGGACCACGCAGCCAGAAGGCGTGGCCCACTCCTCGTCCGCCGAGGGCGCCCACCAGACCACGCAGCTAGATGGGGTGGCTCACTCCACATCCGCCGAGGGCGTCCACTGGACCACGCAGCCAGCGGGCGTGGCCCACTCCGCACCCACCGAGGGCATCCACCAGACCACGCAGCCAGAGGGCGTGGTCCCCTCCTGATCCGCCAAGGGCGCTCACCTCGACATACAGCCACAGGGCACACCCCACCCATCAGCAGAGGGCGCCCACTGAACTGCATAGCCAGAGGGTGTTCTTCACGCCTCCCCCGCAGAGGGGGTCCACCAGAAGGCGCCTGCCCAGCCTGGCTCGAGGAGGGCAGAGTGACAGTACTGGATCCAAAAATAGAGGACACTATGTGGAGCTTCTTTCTGCCATTGCTGACAGCAAAACAAATTTACATTACCACCTGTACACTAATAAGGTATAATACCAGTGGTTTGCGAAAGGTTTTGTGGCCATTGTTGCTCCTTCCTATCAGTTAACTAAATGTGGGTTAAGTTTTGGTGGTCAGATGAGTCGGAGTAGGCATTGCACGAGATACTGTGTGAGCAAGCCAGTATGAGCGTACCCGAGTCAAGGGGAGAAATTAATTCTTTACACGGACATGATTAACCTGTTCAGGTGTGTGCTTTATAAGGCTTTCAGTTTCTGCTGTTTCTTTCAGCTGTTCGAGTGCGAAGTATTGTTCGTTTACCGTCATACCGAGCGCTTATCTCCGTGATATCTTTTCTCCAATCCTCTTTAGCCTTAATCACTTCCGTGTTTATCTGCGTCGGGTGAGTGTGAGTTTCAGTGGGATTCACTAGCTTAGCTCATTCTTAGATCTGTGTGCTTCGCGGTGTCCTCCCGCTTGCTCGTTCCTCCCCCTCCTTTCCCTTCTTCCTTAATTGAGTGTGTAGTTTATGTTTAGGTGCATGAGTTGTCCGCGTCCTGTTATTGTTATTATTGTCATTATCCTTACGGTTCTCACTCCTTTTCCTGTTTATCTCTCGTCTTTTGTTTGGAGCAGTTTTGGTTCTTGTTTGTTTGCACAGGTGTTTGGTTCCCGGCCGGCTGGGGTAGAGTCTGGGTCTCACCCTAGCCCGCTCCTCTGGCGCTTCCGTACCTGTGGTTTGTGTTGTTCGTCTACGTGTCTACCTCTTACTAACATTTCTCGCTTTCTTACTTACCTCTCCTCTATTGGTGAACTAACGCTCTCTCTATCTCCCTCTCCCTTGTTCGTTCTATTGAACTCTCTCTCCTTCAGTGCGTTCTAGGTTCTCTCCGGCTGCCACCTCGTTCAGTTCACCACCTCTCTCTACCTCTCTGTCCTATCTAGAATCTCTGTTTCTTCTGTATTTCTCTCTTCGCTTTTCTATCTATCCTTTACCTGTGTTAGAGTTTGTTATTTTGTTTCATTCTTTCTCCTTAGTTAGTCCTGCCCGTTCCTCTTCTCCTTTAGTGGTTAGTGTAGCATTTTCCTCTCCAGTATTTCCCTCTCTGTCTAAATACCTGTTTTATTTAGTTGTTCGTTTGCTCGGTGTGTGCTCTGCTCTGTCTGTTATCCAGGTCCGTATCATCCTCCTGGTCATCAGTCCCATCTGCCGACTACCACCTTGCTCCTCCTGCCTCTCGCCTCCTTACGCTCATTCCATATCACTGCTATTCCAGTTTATCAATAAACTTGCATTTTTGTTCTGCATCCTCGTCTCCAGTTCTCTCTTTAGAGCAAGCTTTGACAGACTGTGTCACAGAGAATTATTTCTCTATCATTTTCTGAAGGCTACAACAGTCACCAATCAGTAGGAAGTATACAGGCCATTGTTTGAATGATTTCAGCAAGCTGCGACCACAGGAAATCACTAATCTCTCACACTGCTCTGCTGTGATTTTGGTCCACTCTTCTTCCAGTCTCTTCCACAGTTCTGTGACTGTTGTGGGTTTCTTGGCCATAACTTTGTCACTAAAACTTTGGGTTTATATCTGGACTCTGTAATCTGTGTACAATTTTCAAGAATAAGGTAAATGTGCAGAGCTTCAGTAACTACAGGACAATACATTTATTCAGCCACAAAATAAAGAGCTGGGGAAAAAGTAATCCAAGCTAGGATTAGAAAAGTGGTATAGATTTGTGAACAAAAAGTTTGATTGCATGCAAGCAAAACCAAAAAAAAAAAAAAAGTAATATATTTGCTTTAAGAATCCTGGTGGGGAAATATAGGAAAGGCAGAAGGAGCTGCATTGTGTTTTTGTAGATCTGGAGAAAGCTGGTAATAGGGTGCTGATGAGCTGTGGTATTGGAATAAATAATCAGATTTTCCAGAGATGTATGTGAGGCTGGTGAAAAATGGAGGTGTGCATTAGAGAGAAAAGGAGCACAAAGTAATGAAGAATGTAGTAGACAGGTGAAGAAAATAGTGTAGGCAGGGTGGAGTGGCATGGTATAAGGCTGCAAGAGAAATCTGTAATAGATGAGTATCTGCCAAAGTGAAAGGGAGAGTTTACCTGACAATAATAAGGCCTGCAATGTTGTACAGCTTAGAGATGGTGGCAGTGATCAAAAGGTTGAAGAGAGACCTGAAAGTAGCAGAGATGAAGATGTTGCGATTTTTATTGTGAGTTTTTTAGGGGGACGGTAAAGGTAGGATGATTTGGAGATAAATTTAGGGAGGTAAGACTTAGGCAGTTGGGGCTTGTACAGACAGGTTGAGGAATATATTGGAAAAAGAATGCTGAGGATGGAACCACCAGGTAAGAGGAGATAAAGAAGGCCAAAGAGATGGTTTATGGATATGGTGAGAGTGGACATGCATGTGGTTAAATTTAAAAAGAAGGATACGCAGGATAGGGTGAAATTGAGACTAATGAGCCACTGTGGCGACCTCTAATGGAAACAGCCAGAAGAAAAAAGTACCAAGTTTAAATAGAAAAGTTAAATCTATAATCAAAAAAATATACTATATTTGCTTAGTCCTTTTCATTTGTGTTGTTCTATATAGTTAATCGCACAATTCCAACAATTTATAACATATAAATGTGTACAAGGCACTGTATCCGAAAAGCACAAAAACATACATTTTCATGGTTTTACTTAATTCATTATTTCTACTGTGTAACACAGATTTTAGCATCTTCAGCATCTATTTCACATGTTTGAAAGTGATCAGATAATCGCAACAGCTTTAGTAGCTTTAGTATATATATATATATATATATATATATATATATATATATATATATATATATATATATATATATATACACTTATATATATATATATATATATATAAGGCAATGAGAGCTATAAATGCAGTGGATGAGTTTACCTTTTGAATGTTTCCACACAATAGTGGGTTTTGGGTTTCCTTTAGCTGAGCAGTTTAGAATCACAGACTTTCCATAGGTCCCATCCTGGTCACGAGGAAATACCTCAAAATGGGGAGGAACTAAAAGTCCAAATTAAATTAGAATTGTGATTTTAAAACTTAAATAAAATCCTTTTCAATATTTAAAAGGTATTCTTGCAAGCTTATAAATGAATTATCAATCCTGTAAATTATGCTTTTTATAATGTGTACAAATTAGTCTATCATACTATAACTGGTGATATAATTAAGCTAATTATTATTAATATCATTGTTATTCACTTTTCAAATGCATAAAAAAAACACTTTAACCTCTGACCTTTAACAATAAGCTGAATACTGTGTGCCACAGCAGCTGCCTCATTACGGGCAATGCAGGTGTAGCTGCCATTGTGTATTTCAGACAGGTTGAAAATGCGTAAGGAACTGGTAAAATCAATGTTATCAATGGTGACTCCTAAGCTAGCATTGATTGGCTTGCCATCTTTTTGCCAGGTAATAGACATGGGTAGATCGCCCGAGGTCACTACACAGGGGATAAAGACTCGCTGACCTATGGAGGCACTTTGTGAGTCAGAGTGCTGGATCAGAGGTGGAACTGTGAGAATGTGGTAAAAGGACAGAGGAAAAGAGAAAGAAAAAAAAATGGAAAGAGAGAAAGAAAGCATAGATCAAAAATAATTCTTCTGGAAGTTGATAATTCAATATATCATTCATTTGATGAAATGTATTACTCATTTTGTGAGTCCAAATGTTATAATGTTATATAGGATTATATAGCATTTAGCTTTGTATTGTAGCATTTTTTGAAAATTATTTAAACATGTAAAGCACCCCCTATTGGGTAATGTATAATTTGTTAATTTGCGTTATCTGGTGCAGCTGTGCATGTTTATTTTCTAATTAATTCCTGTAAACTGGTAAATCAGTTCTATCCGGTTCAGCTGTGCTTTCCATCATCTGACTACCCTATATGTTTAAAAACCATGCTTTGAAACATTGCATATATAAATGCATATATTAATACATTTACTCAGGTTGTACAGTTTTATACACTCTTGTAAATATTTTTTTTTCTATTCAAAATTTTGTAATTTATAGTGCTATCTTTTAAATCTCTTTGTTTATGTAAATTTTAGTGTGTGACACCGAAAGTATGGCACCATATTTTCGTTATACCTGGTATAATGACAATAAAGATATTCTGATTCTGATTCTGATTGCTTTATGTTATGTTAATGCCGTGTCACGGCTGTGTTCACTATGAATTCGCATGGTTTTTTGTGCATTAAAGACTACTTTTGAACCACCTTCAGCTTTACATTTTCCAAAATCTTTAAATGTTTCCTGAAATTAGTTTATATATCAAAACTATTTGCAATTTTAAAACTGAACTTAAAAGATTTGCACCAAATCTAATGATAGCTATTCACAGATAAAATATATTTTGCTCTCAATATTTATTGAATATCTGTCTACACACTACTGCAATCGCTGTCAGAAAGTAAATATTAGTATGGTGTTGGTTTATACCTAAACAGTTCATTTTTACCTTTATTGTAAATAAGAAATGTATTGCAAATTAGCAGAACTGTTTTTTAAAATAAAAATTCATATTTAATGGCTGACCTTTTACTGTGACATGGACACTCCTATGGATCTGTTTCTCAGGATCCACCAGGACATAGCATGTGTATTCCCCTTCATCTGAGTTCTGTACATTAGACAGCTTCAAAGTGCCATTGTTCTCAAAGGCACGCTGGCGATGGTTGAATGGGAGTAAATCTGAGTCTTTATACCACTTGATGGAGTAGTAGGGATAGCCAATTATGCGGCAGTGAATGTAAGTCTCACGTCCAGCAATTGCAGTAAGGTTCTTCATGGCACGGATACTGGCAGGACCTGTTGAAGAGAAGAGAGAATGTAGCCTGAACTTGAAAAACTTACAGACACGATACAAAATATGTATAATTATGTTTTTGCTGGCTTGCACACAATCTCTATGAAATACAACTGTGGTCGGTGTGGTGGACAGTGGATGGATTAACGAACAATCCACCATAACCACACCCCTTCACTAACTGCTAGACTATGCCACCCCAATTTAAATGGGTAGGGGATCCCAGGCCACAGATACTCAATTAAATGGGTTAAATAAGCTGTTCAATAATTTTGTAATTTTTTTTATTGACTATCATTAAAATAGTAAATAATTTATTTTATTAAAATTTTACCCAACATATGGATTAAATAAGGTATACTTAAAGTATACTTAAAACTAATGTGGGGGCCATTAGTTAAATCTACTCATTTTCAAATATTAAGAACAAAGAGATACCAATAGAACTACTTCACCTCAGTTTTGCACTTACATGAAATGAAATGCCTTACAATGTGGCAAAATAAAAATAAACCCCAAAAAGATGAAACACAAACATTGTGATATACTCACAACAAAGATAAACAGCAATTAGTATAAATTATGAGGTACACTGCTAGGTAATACGTATGAACGATACTGGCACTAATGGCTAAGTTCAAGTTCAAGTTCAAGTTATTTATTTATATAGCGCTTTTTACAACAGTACATTGTCACAAAGCAGCTTTACAGAATGAAAAGCCTTTAAACCCCCAAAGAGCAAGCCGAAGCAACAGTGGCAAGAAAAAACTCCCTTTTCTGTTGTTATGCAAGGAAGAAACCTTGGGAGGACCAAGACTCAGTGGGGGACTCATCCTCCTTGAGCGGCCAGGCAGCAACAACAATGTAGGACAGCCGTGTAGAGACATTTAAGAAATGGAAAAACTAAAAACTAGAAAACTATATGTGAGTCCATTAAGGGGGCGTCCTGCAGGACTGCCAGTCCAATTAATATTCAGGTTCCATCAGTGTTTGTCGGCAGAGCCATGGATGAAGATCTCCAGGAAGCCAGTCACGCCTCAAAAGAAACAGACAAGGAAGGCAGTTAGAGCTAATAAGGCACGGAATTTAATTAATAACTAATTTATTGACACAGTGCAGCATGTGACTCCGGCATCACTAACTAGAGCAGCATAACTAAA
>JAFMOD010000514.1:176057-226468 GCA_019802435.1 Corydoras maculifer
GGGTTTAGTGCAGTGTGAATCCGGCAGTGGCCGGAGGCGTGTGCCTGGGCGTCGTGATCCTGGGCGTCGTGATCCTGGGTTGCTGAAATTGGCTTTCGGAACTTGGAACGTCACTTCACTGGCAGGGAAGGAACCTGAGCTTGTGCGGGAGGTCGAGAGATACCGGCTAGATATAGTCGCGCTCACCTCAACGCACAGCGTGGATTCTGGGTCCAATCTCCTTGAGAGGGGCTGGACTCTGTTATTTTCTGGAGTTGCCCATGGCGAGAGGCGTCGGGCAGGTGTGGGCTTTCTCGTGGCCCCCCGGCTTGACGCTTGCATGTTAGGGTTTTCCCCGGTGGATGAGAGGGTAGCTTCCCTACGCCTTCGTGTGGGGGAACAGGTATTGACTGTTGTCTGCGCTTATGCACCGAACAGCAGTTTAGAGTACCCAGCCTTCTTGGAGTCTGTGGGGGGGGGGGTACTGGAAACTGGTCCCCCTAGAGACTCTGTAGTCCTACTGGGGGACTTCAACGCTCACGTGGGCAATGACAGTGAGACCTGGAGAGGTCTGATTGGGAGGAACGGCCTCTCTGATCTGAACCCGAGTGGTGTTCAGTTGTTGGACTTCTGTGCAACTCACGGTTTGTCCATCACGAACACCATGTTCTAGCACAAGGGTGTCCATAAGTGCACATTGCGCCAGGATGCCCTAGGCCGCAGTTCAATGATCGACTTTGTAGTTGTGTCATTGAACTTGCGGCCATGTGTCTTGGACACTCGGGTGAAGAGAGGAGCTGAGCTGTCAACTGATCACCACCTGGTGGTGAGTTGGATCAGATGGCGGGGGAAGATGCCGGTCAGACCAGACCTAAACGTATAGTGAGGGTTTGCTGGGAACGTGAGACAGATGTTCAACTCTCACCTCCGTCAGAGCTTCAACCTCATTCCGGAGGAGGTGGGGGACGTTGAGCCTGAAAGGGCCATGTTCCGTTCCTCCGTTGTTGAGTTGGCGGACAGGAGCTGTGGTCGCAAGGTAGTCGGTGCCTGCCGTGGCGGTAACCCTCGAACACGGTGGTGGACACCCCGTGTAGGGGACGCCGTCAAGCTGAAGAAGGAGTCCTATCAGGCATGGTTGGTTTGTGGGACTCCAGAAGCAGCTGACCGGTACCGACAGGCCAAGCAATTTGCGGCTTCGTGCCTCGCGGAGGCAACAACCCGGGCGTGGGAGGAGTTCGGTGAGACCTTGGAAAGTGACTTTCGGTCGGCTCCTAGAAGATTCTGGCAAACTCTCAGGAGGGGAAAGCAGTGTGCCACCAACACAGTATATAGTGGAGGGGGTGCACTGTTGACTTCGACTGAGGACGTCATTACGCGGTGGAAGGAATACTTCAAGGACCTTCTCAATCCCACCAATATGCCCTCCAGAGAGGAGTCAGAGTCAGAGGACCCAGTGGAAGGCTTGTCTTTTTAAAAAGGGTGACCGGAGGGTGTGTTCCAATTACAGGGGAATTACACTCCTCAGCCTCCCCGGCAAAGTCTATGCAGGGGTGCTGGAAAAGAGAGTCCGACTGATAGTCACACCTCGGATCCAGGAGGAGCAGTGTGGTTTTCGTCCTGGTCGTGGAACACTGGACCAGCTCTTCACTCTCTCCAGGATCCTCGAGGGTTAATGGGAGTTTGCCCAACCAGTTTACATGTGCTTTGTGGATCTGGAGAAGGCTTTCGACTGTGTCCTTCGGGGTATTCTGTGGGAGGTGCTTCGTGAGTATGGGGTACATGGCTCCTTACTATGTGCCATTCAGTCCCTGTATTTGCGAAGCAGGACCTTGGTTCACATGGCCGGCAGTAAGTCGGACTTGTTTCCAGTGAGGGTTGGACTCACCGGTTCTGTTCATAATTTATATGGACAGAATTTCTAGGCGCAGCCAGGGGATGGAGGGTCTCCGGTTTGGTGATCTGAGGATCACGTCGCTGCTATTTGCAGACAATGTGGTCCTGTTAGCATCATCAGGCTGCGAACTTCAGCTCTTACTGGACCGGTTTGCAGCCGAGTGTGAAGCGGCCGGAATGAGAAACAGAACCTCCAAATCTGAGGCCATGGTTGTCACGGTTTGTTTTGGTCACGTGGTGTGGGTTGGGTTATGTGTTCACTCCCCTGTAATCACGAGCACCTGTTTCTCATCACGGTCGTTTATTTGACCCTGCACGCCCCGTCTCTCACGGCCAGTTTGCCTTGTGCCATGCCTGTGCTAAGCCCTGACACCACTAGCTCTTGTTCCTGCATTGCATTCCTCGCCTTGGTTTCTCACACCTTGTCGCTTTCTGTCTGTTTGTTTGTGTGTGCAGTTCATCATGCTGCCGCCTTCACTCCGTCAAGTCCCCTTCACACAGTCTTCTGGATTTGGAACACTACCCGCCCTGACGTCATCATCCACCGCCTCTTGTATTCCTACGTCCAGTGTCTGTGTTCCCCGTGCTGTTTTCCCTGTTGTGGACAATAAACCCTGGTTCTGTTTATACCTCCGTTTTCAGTTTGCGTCAATCCGAGTAGCGAATCCGCCTCGCCCGGTCATTGACCGTAACAATGGTTCTCAGTCGGAAAAGGGTAGAGAGTCCTCTCTGGGTCAGGGATCAGATCTTGCCTCAAGTGGAGGAGTTTAAGTATGGTCTTGTTCACAAGTGATAGTAAGATGGAGCGTGAGATTGACAGACGAATCAGCGCGGGGTCAGCAGTGATGCAGACCCTATACTGGTCTGTTGTGGTAAAGAAGAAGCTGAGCCACAAGGCAATGCTCTCGATTTACCAGTCGATCTATGTTCCGACCATCACCTATGGTCATGAGCTTTGGGTAATGACCGAAAGAGCAAGACCGCAAATACAAGCGGCCAAAATGGGTTTTCTTCGCAGGGTGGCTGGGCTCTTCCTTAGAGATAGGGTGAGGAGCTCAGTCATCCGGGAGAGACTCGGAGTGGAGCCGCTACTCATCCGCATCGAAAGGAGCCAGTTGAGGTGGTTTGGGCATCTGGTAAGGATGCCTCCAGGGTGCCTTCCTAGGGAGGTGTTACAGGCAAGTCGGGCTGGAAGGAGACCCCAGGGAAGACCCAGGACACGCTGGAGGGATTATATCTCTCAGCTGGTCTGGGAACGCCTCAGGGTTCCCCCAGTCGAGCTGGTGGAGGTGGCTGGGGCGAGGGAGGTCTGGGTCTCCCTACTTCGGTTGCTGCCCCCGCGACCCGAACCCCGGATAAGCGGAAGATAATGGATGGATGGATGGATGGAAAAAAATAATAAATACAAAAAAACTAGAGCACATCATCTTTAATTAACATCCTGAAGTAGAGATTACAATTTACCCATATTATGAAACAAAAACAAACCATACAACATACATAGAGGGCACTTTCTGGAAGACAGAAACGATCGTGACATCCACAATGGTGTCAGGGCTTTATAGTATCCCCACCTGACACTATGCAAGTCCACAAGGGAAAAAATAAATAAATTAACCCAGTCCCTCAGTGAAGATCAATAACTACCTTGCTACTCTAGAAAATATATAAATAAACTGAAAACCCCGCAACGTAATGCCATAAATCCACTCAATGGATCTCCGGCATGCAGTTACACTTTATTTCCTTCCGATTGCAGCAACAGCTCACAAATACAATTCAGCTCTACTACAGTCACTCCTAGCTTGAATTTTTACTGTCCTGGTGAAATGAGTGAGTAACCAAACTACTGCCATGGTCGAAATATGGTTGGTCTAGAGTCAGGTATAACAAAACAGTAACACTTCTGTAATACTACGTGTAGATGCCTTACTACAGGTGAATACATGATCTCATCATCCTGATGCTCCGGGCTCTCGACCCATCGACGTCTACTGGAGGGACCGTATGCCTTCTATAGGTGCAGGGTGGACTAAGACTGTCCCCAACTCAAGATCTAATGTAGGACAATGAGATCTTATCTCTACCCGCGCATCTCCAGGTTTTACCACGAGTAACATCCCATCCAAGAGACTCTACGTCTTTACTTCTGAAACCCTCGCGAAATAAGGCAATGCTTGGTCTTAAAACCTCATTGCATGGACTATGTGGGATTTCTGTAGCTGGTACGGGTTTTAGTTCTGACCTATGCACAGTTTTACGAAGGTCTTCACTCCCTGTAGGCTTGATCTTATACAATGTACCCACCTCATCTGAACATTGCTGGACCTCGTGGACAGTAGAGCTCCATGTATCCTGAGTTTTACTTCTGCCATGAAAATGTTTTTTACAACAGACCAACATTCCCGGGGGAAATATCATTATGGATCATTATGTTCATTGCCTACAATAGGCAACCGCCATCTCCAAGTGCCTTTTTAAAACTACGTACACATCTGAGAGATACCCAATCTGCAGGATCACCCGTCTTCACCTCCTCCTCCACTGCCACCCCCAACAAACAATCGACTAGTAACTGGGGCTTCTGGCGAAACATCAATTCATAAGGAGAGTACTGCGTAGACTGATGTATAGTGGTATTGTATGAAAACAGTGGCCGAGTGGCTAGAAAGCATAAACGTTCTCACCCTAGGCTGGTTAACTGTTGCCACAGAGCAGCACACACTCACTACACCATTGTCGGACAGCATGCCACATCTTTGGCCAGTAACACCTCTGCCATATAATATCAGTGGTTCGATCTACCGCCTGGTGGCCATGATTATCATGAAGCCCTGTCAGGACTTTAGCTTGTAATGCTGCTGGCAGCAATACTTGCAGCACTGGATGTTTGGCTGGTGGTAACTGAACCTTCCTGTACAAGACTCCTTCCTTTTCCATAATCCTATTCCACTGCTTTAACAATTCCCTTCACCTCCACAGCAGATGGCACCCAACCTCTATTCCAATAAACTAAAAACGCGGCAATACATGGATCTGTTCCCTGTAGCACTTTTAGGTCGACCTTGCTACGAACAGGAATAGCATCTATAGCATGAGATGCCACACATGGCATATCACCTTCTGACTCCAGCCCAGCTGGAGGAAACTCTCAGGGAATAGAAATCCCCCAATCTTCTCAATCAAAGAAGAATCAGTGACCGCAGGAAGCCGTGACAGGGAATCTGCATTGCAATTGGCTGTCCCCGGACGATACTTAATAGCGTAATTAAATAAAGCTAACTGGGACACCCACCACTGCCTAAAAGGTACTCTCTAAACTTTTCTGTAACAGCCCACATCAAGAGCTGTGTTTAAGTTTTGTCCTGATTTTGATAGGGATGAGGCTGAGAAGATTTTTAGTTTTTTTATTTAGTGTGTATGGTTGTGCTCAGTCATCTGTTAGCCTTCAAATCCAATTCTTCCAGCAGCAACAACGCGAGGGGAATCTTTGAGAGTACATTTCCATGTTCTTATGTTTTTAATCAAAGCAGTAAAACTTTGTGACCCTTCATGTTTTGCTAAGTTTGATTTTGTCTTGTGTAACCAGTTTATTGAGCATGTAGTTACTGCTGGAAAAACTGGGTTTGATGGCTGAGCACAGCCATACACACTGAATAAAATACTAAAAATCTTCTCAGCCTCATCCCTATAATTGTCTAAAATCAGAATTAAACTTAAACACAGCTCTTGCTTCTCTCTCTAGTCAAACACTGAAGCCTGCTCGGAACAAGGTCCGGTGGGTAAAACCAAATAATGACAAACTTCCTGTACCCTATCTTCTACAGAGAGAGAATCTACAGTAATATCCCCATAAAACCTTGGACATCTCCTCTCCCTGGGCACATACATACACATAGGGCTCTACTCTCCCACTAAAAAACAGATTGACTTGCGTCATCATGACTTCGGTTGGGAAAGTGTACTGAGGAGCCACCCTCTTTAAAAGGACCTACAGTCATGGCCAAAAGTTTTGATAATGACACAAATATTATATTTTCACATGATCTGCTGCCCTCTGGTTTTAGATGTTTTTATCACATACAGAAATATAATTGATACTCATATTATGAGTATCAAAAGCTTTTATTGACAGTTAGAATGAGTTAATGCAGCAAGTCAATATTTGCAGTGTTGACCCTTCTTCTTCAGGACCTCTGCAATACTCCCTGGCATGCTCTCAATCAACTTCTGGACCAAATGCTGACTGATAGCAGTCCATTCTTGCACAATCAATGCTTGCATTTTGTCAGAATGCGTAGGTTTTTGTTTGTCCACCCGTCTCTTGATGATTGACCACAAGTTCTCAATGGGTTTAAGATCTGGGGAGTTTCCAGGCCATGGACCCTGAGCCATGTAGTTATCACCTTTTCTTTATGGCCCCATCATCTTTAACTCATGCAGACCACTGTTTTTTCTTTCTTTCCCTATTCCTTTTTCATCACACTTAAAATACAGAAAAACAGAATGCCTGATCCACCACTAAATCAATGCAAAAGTGGAACAGATTTTAACATTGTACTGCTGACTCTGCCACTTGTGGTCAGTGTGGTGGACAGTTGATGTTGGATTAACAAACAATCCACCATAAACACACCCCTTCACCAACTGCTAGACTACGCCACCCCAATTTAAATGGGTAGGGGATCCTACGTCACAGATGCCAAATTAAACGGGTTAAATGAGCTGTTCAAAAATTTTGTCAATTTTACATAATCTTCACTAGAACAGAGTAACAATAAACAGTACCATATAAAAATAAAACATCAATACAGCAAGAAAATGTAATTAAAATTAAAACACTACTTAAAACAGGCGCATCAGGGCTAACTTCTCTAATGACCAGAAAAACACTATGATGAGGGGAAAAAAAAAAAAAAAAAACAGTGGTCTGCCTCGGGTCTCTAAACAAAAACACAATAACAATTAGTTTTACAAAAAATTAATACATACAATATATATTTAATTAACATCCTGAAGAGATTAAAATTCACCCATTTATTTAAACAAAAATAAACCAAAAAGGAAACCTACCACAATGAGAGCACTTATAATGGTGCACACTAGACGTCTATCGGTCTGAGGTACTTTACCTCCACTTCCACATGCTCTAGACCAAGAGGTTGACTGGTCCCAAAACTCCCAAATATCAATCGCCAAGCCGAACACTAACTTCTATTTAGATGAGAGTCTACTCGGAATACTTACTATTCCTGAACACCTAAAGTAAAAAACATCCATAGTTTTCATGTAAGACCTCTGTTTTAGAAAACTTTTAGAAGTCAGAAAAAGATGTGACGTCCACATTGGCGCCAGGGCTTTATAGCATCCCCACCTGACACTATGCAAGTCCACAAGTGAAAATAAATAAATAAATAAACCCAGTCCCTCAGTGAAAATCAGTAACTACCTTGCTACTCTAGAAAATATATAAATAAAAATAAAACCCCAAAACGTAATGCCAAAACTCAACTAAATGGATTGCAGTTACATTTTATTTCCAGACGATGGCAGCAACAGCCCACAAATGTAATTCAGCCCTACTAAACAAGAAAAAAGTACATAAATACTCTAACAAAAAAAAAACATAAATACTCTATTAGAAATTATTATATATATATAAAAAAAAAAAATTTATACAAATTTTTTGGTTGCAAATTCTGTGCCACACAGCTTTATTGTTTTATTTTTGCTATAAAATAAACACTAATGGTATTTATCCATCCTTCCTTATCTTTGAGTCTTTCTGTACTACCCACTGTTTTCTCACTGGTAGCATAGTGTCTCCAAACTCCAAACTGACTCAAAGGTGGAGTATGAATGTAGTGGATCACTGCTTGGCAACAGGAGTTTTATTGGTTACATGATATTAGTCTGTTTGAGAAGGGATGCATTGGCATGCATCAAGCAAAGAAAACCTATAAGGAGATTGCAGAAACAATTAAAATTATGTTAAGAACTATCCAATGTATCATTAAAAACTGGAAGGATAGTGGGGATAATTGAGAAGGAAATAAGGCTGCAAAAAATTCCTGAATGACCGTGAACAGTGATCACTTAATTGTTTGGTGAAATTAAATCAAAGAAAAACAACAGAAGAACTCAGGGCTATCTTTAATAGTGGCAGTAAGAGTATTTTCACACGCACAATGCAAAGGGAACTCAAAGGATTGGGACTAAACAGCTGCTGAGAGGTTGTTTAACTGTTTTGTTTAACTGATTAGTGGTGAAAACCACTAATCAGTAAGGCTATCATGCAATATGCAATTTTGTTTAGTATATATATATATATATATATATATACATATATATATATATATATATATATATATATATATATATACACACACACTATGGTGGCTTAGTGGTATCTGCCCAGCGCCTGAAACGTTCTGAAACACCCCTGGATGGGCCTGGGGAACCCTCTCGCGACCCTAATATAGGACAAAGCGGAAGATAATGAATGAATAAATGAATAACAAAAAGCCTTAAACAGACATCTTGCAAAATCACTACTTAGACAAAACCACAAAAGAATGGGGCAACACACAGGTGAAGTACTAGGACACAAGAAAGTCAACTCCACTACCCATTGTGGTTTAGTGAGGTTGCAAGTTCTTTATACCATTGTTTGAGCTTTTTCTAAGTTTGTTATTAAGTTATACAACGTTTGGTTGGTTTGTCAGTTAAATGTTCGGGTTTCAGTAAATATTTTAAAATTGCAGTTTAAAAATGTTTTTGCTTGTGCAAAACAGGACAATATATAATGTAATTTTGAAAAAAGTAACAATCACAGAAAACTTACCCTAACCCTAGCATTCGGCTTTTGTTTAAATGTTTATTTTGGTGCATCACTACAAATCTTGATCTCTTCATGACCTCCTTCAGGCAAGAAAAAAGTAAGCAGGTGCTTACCTTTCGCCTTTGCCTTCAAACCACTCCTAATTATTAATACACTTGCAAAAAAGTCATAGTTTTTGTAAGATTATAGTCAGGTGTACATTTAATTTTACCAAAAGCTAATAATCCATTTTACATGTAGGTTCAAAAACAATAATTAACTGCAACATAAAACAGTTTTGGAGAAGGCTTAAAATTGTGTCTGGAACAGTCAAACTCATTGTGTAATACAGTTTCATTTTACAGGAAATAGACCATGGCAAGACACAAAGCAAAGGGACACAGTGTCACACCTGCTTGCCCTAGTGCCACTTCTGCTACACATGGTGGTGTGTCTGTGGGTAGTCTTGCATAGACTCTGTCTCACTCCAAATCACCAGGTACTGATCACCTGCTTTTGTTCATCTCCCACTTCCTGGCAACTCATAGCGGCTGGAATGAGTCGGCTCTACTTGTAGCTTACCGCTCGGGTTTGAAGTTTCCATAAGGACGAGGGCATGACCCTCTCATCACGACCACTATTTGGCTGGATCAGCTCTGGCAAATGAGCAAGGGGTTGGCCTCATTTCTGTACACTTCGGCCCCACCTACCACTTCCACTATGGATCGTGAGATGCCAATGCAGGTGGAATCTATTCGATTATCTGCCAGTGAAAGGAGTTGTCACATCTAGGGGCGGTTGTGTTTGAATTGTGGCGATAATGGTCATTTGTTGGACCAATGTCCCATGTGTCTTCCACTATGGGTCGTGGTTTAGCCACTAGGCTAAGACCCATTGCTTCATCACAGGATGAAGAGATGGTGGTGAGCATGTTTCATTTATTAAAAAAGCAACTGTTTTTACTCTCTGTTAAATTAACTTTCTTGGACAAATGCGTTTCTAGTACTGTTTTAATGGACTCTGGTGCTGAGGGGACTTTCTTGATTCCACTTTGGCTGATAAGAGGGGTATTCCCAGATCTAAGTTAACGCAGCCCATTCAGGTTAGTTCTGCAGATGGACACCCGCTGCATCCTGGTATCATTTCCCATTTTGTGTCTTGTCATTTGTCTGTTACTGCACTTCACACTGAGGAACTAACGTTTCTCATTATTTCATCTTCTTCTTTTCCTCTAATTTTAGGGTTGCCTTGGCTTCAGCGGCACGACCCAGTAATCTCCTGGGCTTCTCGGGATATGACTCATTGGTCACCCTTTTGTTTCACTCACTGCCTTCACCCCCTGCTTCCCAGGTCTGCTTTAGAACGCTTAAAGGGGGCTACGATTTTTACAAAATTAGATCTTCGTAATGCTTACAACTTGGTATGCATTCAGGAGGGTGATGAGTGGAAGACTGCTTTCGTTACCTCTTCTGGGCAGTATGAGTAATGCCATTTGGTCTTACCAATGCTCCAGGTATTTTCCAAACATTTATTAATGAGGTCTTGCAGGTTTTTTTAGAGGAGTTTGTTCTTGTTTACCTCAACTACTTACTTCTCTTCTCGTCTGATCTGGGCAACTCATCGTCATCATGTTACTTCTGTCCTTCGGCCTCTGCTGATGGTTGGTACGTGCTGATAAGTGTGACTATCACCAAGAGCATATCTCCTTTTGGGGCTACATTGTTTCAACCAAGGGATTACAGGTGGACCTCAGGCCATGGTTCAGGCCGTGGTGGACTGGCCTGTGCCCACTATCAGGAATTTACAATGATTCTTGGTGTTTTTGAGTTCATTGGCATTACCTCTCACCAATCTTTTGCGGGGTAAACCCAAGCACCTCCACTGGAACCACAGGGCGGATCAGGTGTTCGCTGACCTCAAGACCCGGTTTGTATCCACCCTGTTTTAGCTAATCCTGATCCTGGGTCTCGGTTCTTTGTAGAATGGATGCTGCTTCCAACAGGGTGTGGGCAGTTCTTCCTCAGGGATTGGAGTTGTTGTCCTGTCGTCCGGTGGCTTTCTTGTTCAGGAAATTGTCTCAAACCGAGTGTAACTATAGTATTAGGGACAGGGAGTTGTTGTATATTAAAATTGCTCTAGAGGATGGGCAGCATTGGTTGATGGGGTACAACCACCAGTTTGTGGTCATTACTGATCACAAGAATCTTGAATATCATAAGATGGCCAAATGCCTCACCGCCTGTCAGTCCCATTGGTCATTTCACTATCTCCTATTGGCCGGGTCATCATAATCTTTCGCGTCTGCATCTGGATCATGGTGGCAAGAATATGGAAGATACTTTTATTCTTCCCACTAGATGTTTTCTTAATACTATACATTGGGAGTTTGACCACGAGATCGAGGTGGCCTTGCAGGGTGTTTTTGTGTGCTTGACTTTGTGATGGCGTCAGCGATCGCCTTCATCACGGGTTATGTCGTCAGTCTGCTGGCATCTTGCCAGTTTTCCTCTGCTTTGTGTTTTTTTGTTATATTTATGTTGGACATCTATGATTTTGTGAGGACTACTTTTGTTTATTAAAGAACTTTTGCATCATACTCTGGAGAACTTCTATTATTTCCAGCACAAACCACACTTGTAATACACAGATACTGCATCAGCAAGGTTTATCCCAGACAAAGATTTCGAAGCAGACTGGGGTTTTAAGCTCTTTTGAAAACGCACATAGAAAAAAGCAATATTGAGGACTGTAACCCAGTGTTCAGCAAAGGAAACTTAATGCTGCAGATGAAAAACACATCAAGCCTATTTCTCTTTGAAATTGGAGGATATCCATCAGTGCCACCAGCTCAAAACTGGCAAAAACCAGTGGGACCCAGGAACAAAGAAGTACAAACTGTCTGGAAGTCTGGTCAAGTAGTCTTAAGGAAAAAGACTGCAACCAACAATAAAAACTTAGGCTCTGGTTGCAAAAAGATTTAAATATTTTGCTGTGTCAGAAGGCAATTCTTATGGTTGAGAAGCGGTACAATCATGAATGTATGTAGGCAACAATAAAGCATGTTGAAGCTCCGGTATTGCATTTAGGCAAGTTCGAGTCTGTGTTGCTGCAAATAGCGTTGAAGATTTGGACAGGATTATCAAGCAAGACAATGAACCAAAACATGCAGCCATTGTCGTTAAGAATATCATCCATGTAAAAAAGAAGTGTTGAATTATATGTTTGGTTCACACAGAGCCCTGATGTAAACATCTTCAAGTCTGTCTAAAATTACATGAAGAGATAAAAAGTATTTGATGAAGCCTGCATCCACATAAAAAGTGGAAATTAGTTCTCCATGATGTTGGAGATGTA
Source organism: Corydoras maculifer (assembly GCA_019802435.1). Taxonomy (NCBI): domain Eukaryota; kingdom Metazoa; phylum Chordata; class Actinopteri; order Siluriformes; family Callichthyidae; genus Corydoras; species Corydoras maculifer. Next base: position 188,104 of record JAFMOD010000514.1, read on the forward strand.
ACTGTGTGCAAGTTTACCTAAATAAAGTCGTCGTTATTTTGAGACATTTTTTTTCCTTTTCTTTGTCTTTTTTTTCCTATTTCCTATTTCCAATATTTACTGACAGCTCCACCCACTCTTCTATGCTGCGGTACTCCTGCCACAATGTCACTATGCAGTATGTGGCTGTCACATTTTTATGTGGCTTCGATCAGCTGTTTCTACCTTCCCCTGTGTCCTTTGTGAGGTCTGTGTCGATTTCCTTGTGATCCCCCCGCTTTCCCAGCAACTTATTTAGCAACTTATTTATGTACCTGGATTCGGTGATATTTTGTGTTCAGTAATCAATATTTCTTTGTTTGAATATAGTCTGCATGTCTCCTTAGTATTACTACCAACCAACTAAAGGCAGCACTTAGTTTATCTCCCTACCTCTGGAATTATTAGTGTGATTTAGTGCTTCTAGAGGCTGTAATGACATGAAATCTCAAACCTTTAAATACTAAATAAGCAAACAATGCCTACACAGAGGTAATTAATTGATGAGTATATATTGTTTGTTGGAGGAGCTAATCTGACAAGCACCTCTTACGTTTATTCGCGCCTGATAGGAGACTGAGCCAGCAGAGTTGTTGCACGTACACCGATAAACACCCCCATCTGTGACCTGTGCATGTGAGACATTCAAGTAGCTGAGTACATGGCCCTCATCTGTGACTAAGCGATCCATTCGGTGGTGGCTGTCCTTGATGACTGGATCATCATCCAGAGTCCATGTGATGCTGGGGTGAGGAATACCTTTCACATGACAGATGAGCGATATTGGCTCATTGGGACTCACAACCTTCTCACTGAATGCTGAGAGGATCTTGGGTGTTCCATCTAAAAATTAAAACACATATTTAACTGGAGAAACTGTATATAGCTTCACCAGCTGTTTAATTGACTAAACCTGAAAAAAAAAATGAATGGGACTCTGAAATCACACGTTTTTGATAGATATTTTAGATCCAATGACCTGTTATAAACATTTAAACATCTCCTGCACTGGTTGTGTCCCAGCATGTTAAAATCTATTTAACAAATAAACTAACAGGCCAGAAAAATGATAATTAATAACTATGGTGTATAAGAATAAGGGATTAGATTGACACAGCTTGAAGGAACATGTAGAACATATAATTTAATCTTTGTTACGATCTGGGTGGAGTTTGCATGTTCTCCCCGTGTTTGCATGGGTTTTCTCCATATTCTCCGGTTTCTTCCCACAGTCCAAAAACATGGATCAAGGTTGCCCCATATAGAGTGTGTTTGTGTGTGTGTCTGTGTGAGTGAGTGTGTGCTCAGCGCCCGAAACTGGATGGGCATGGGAAACCCCCGGCAACTCTAGAAGAGGATTAATCGGAAGATGGAAGGACACACATTAAGATGTTTCTAATTTTTTTTCCATTTTTCAAAATTTTCAAAATATTTAAAATTCAAGACTCACCCTCCAAAGTGACCATTACAAAATCCTGTGTAGATATATTTCCATTGCGAGCAAAGCACTGGTAGGCACCTCCATCACTTTTGGCCATGTCCTCCATCACTAAGTTTTCACCGTTAATACCAAAAATGCTGACGTTGGGCCCATCCCGAATTCTCTCTCCGTTTCTGTACCAAGTGATTTCGTATTCATCTGAGCCGGTAACACTGCAGAACAGAGATACCTGACTGCCCACACTGCTTCTCACCATACGAGGGCTTACCACTGCTTTCAAGGGCTCTGGACAGACACACATACAATAGTAATAATAAGCTACATTTATTTTGTTTGTTAAAAGTCCGAAAGGTCACGGAAAAATCTATTTATTTAGAAAGCATAAACAAACCTCATTTCCAGAAAAGTTGAAACACATTCTAAAAGAAAAAGAAGACCCTGGAGATCTGTAATAGTGTAATTAGATTGAACAGTTGTTTAGCAAAGTGATTAAAGAAAATGACTTACTCTAGCACTTACCATTGCCAAGTATATAACTTAAGGTTTTTTGGTACAATGAATCTGCTATTACAATGTTTTAGCTATTATTTCGAATGATACCTGGCTTGGATTCAAAGATGAATACAGGGGCATGTGTTCCATGGTAACACGCACTAGTAAATGCTGGTGCATGTCATTTTTAATTTTAATAAGAGATGTAGTCAATGCTTGCCTCCCTCACCCACTTATTGTAAGGGCCATTGGATAGAGGCTCAGATGCAGTTGTCACACTGAGTGTAGTTGGGATAGTGTCAATAATGGTTGGAAGACGCAAAGAAACAATTATAGCTCTGTATGCAGTCAGTTAGTAATGTTCATATCAGTTGCCATTGAATCAGTTGGTACTCTAGCACCTTGGCTGTCAGGAGTTTTTGGCTGCTTTTCAAGCTTCCCCATTATTGGTACCAGTCACACTCCACACTGAAACCAGGCATCATCCTACTGTACCCCTTACTTGCCACAAATATTAATGAGAATCACTAAACAATGGCATACAAATGTCTGTGCTATAAGGTTATGTGTGCGTTGCATATTTGCTGCTGCCGCCCATCCTGTCTTTGCTTGGTCCCATGTGGCCATTTCATCACTGACCTTCATGTCTCCAAATATTTACCACAACCCATAGTGTTATTGATAATTTTCTCCTTCAAAATGTTTTGCTTTAAGGGTCTTCCTTTGGCATCACAAATATTTGAACGATATTTTAATATTTCCAAGTACATTTTTTCAGATCACAGTTCTAAATTAATCTATATGGTGTGGATAGCATTTAAAAAAATCTTGTTTTCTCTCCTGATTCAAATTGGACAACAGTCTTCATCCAGGTCTGGACTTGTGCTTGGGCCTCCACCTGCTAAATGCAATAATGTGTGCATAGATAACTATAGCAAGGTATACTATAGGCATAATAAATGCAAGAATAATTATCTAGGGGTAAAGTGAGTTTTAAATAGGCACTGCTGAAAGATTGATTTTTAGCCTGGCTGCAATTCCTGCTAGAAATCTTGCCTGCCTACGAGTTTATCTATGCCCCTAGCAGTCATGTGGAGACCTGTGTGGCATTAGAGTATCTCCTCTACAATATATGGCTCCTGATGCCTCCAATGACCCAGACTGTGTGTGCTTATACCCTGGGTGTGGTTCATACCTGCTAGTGGTATGAAAATGTTAAAGGATATTTTCAAATTAATTTATCTATATAGCGCTTTGTAACAGGTGCCTAGGGCACCTGTTCTATGTTTGTTAATTTACTTTCATTAATGGTATTTAGTTTAGTTAATTATCTCTTTCTGTTGATTGGTTGTGTTGTGCACGTGGTCGGATTTCGTTTGTATTTATTTCCTTCGTTCCCTGTCCTCCGTGCACGTCGTATTTAACCTTATGTTCACTCGTCCGGTACCTTTGTTTTGTGGTGTTCCTACACCTTTAATAAATTCCGTTTTCCTGCTACCTGCGTGCCTGGCTCCCTTCAGCGCGTTAGAGAGCGGCAGTTCTGCGCTTCTAATGCGCAGCCGCTTTAATCCCTAGGTAGGCGAGTGTAACACGCTTTTTACAATAGTACATTGTCACAAAGCAGCTTTACAGACTCCCAAAGAGCAAGCCAAAGCCATGGTTAGAAAAACAACCCTGTTTTGCTGTTGTTTAAGGAAGAAACTTGGAAGGACCAAGGCACAGCGAGTGATGTGCCCATTGCAGAACATTACATGATCTGCTTATGTATCCAGTCAATGATGGCGTTGTATGTTCTCAGACATGGGTGGCTTAAATTACCTTGAATGGCCTAAAATAAATTGTCATTTGGTTCAAATAAACAGATTTTAAGCCTCTTACATTGGGGAAAGGGAGTTATGATTAAGTACATACCACCTTGCTAAAAAGTAAACTACTCTGGTACACTTTATGAGCAGTATGTCATGAAATGCTTTTAGCCTTTAGTTCTGTAGAGTTAAATAAATAAAATATTTAGAGGAATTATCAACTGACCACAATAAACCACAAACTCACGTTTGACTATCAGCTGTCCAACCACTTTTGCAGATCCAAAGGTGTTCCATGCTTCACAAACATAAATGCCTGCATCCTCAGGGTGAGTCACCTCAATTAGTAGGCCCCAGGCACTTTGATGGAGGCGTCTGTCTGACTCCTGTGTGTTTGTGTGCTTTACCCAACTGTACCGGGGCAGAGGACTGCTTGAAGCTTTACAAGGTAGTTCAACTCGATGACCTGCCATGACCTCTTTTCGCTCAAAGCCATCCACAATGACTGGAGCAGAATCCACAGGTTCTGTAAATAAGTCAAAATAAGACAGACAAAAACATACCACAACTGTATACATCTTAGGCTATCTCAAGTCCTAACACAGTGAACAATTTTAAATTAGAGAGAAGCAATTACATATGATTTTTTAGGGAGTGCTGGACACCCCTATGTGTGTTAAGCAACCACCGACAGACTTCAACAGGCAAATGACAGACAAACACATTTACACCTATAGATATCCCCCCACTTATATACCACCCAGCATCACTCATTTTTCTCATTGAATTGGTATTTGATTGGATGTGCATACTGTATGATGCTAGGTGAGGAAAGTACTTGCCATGCCCATGATTTTTTTTTTCTACATTTTATGTTTCTGGCATCTTCATGATGGCATGATGACTTGGTGGCTCATGAACATAAAGCTGTCTTTGGAGACATCACATATTTCTTTCTGCATAAGTCACTCTTCTCCTAGGCTTTCGTTCTGCTGCTGCATTTTTTTCTCTATTCACAACTATGTCAGCCGCATGACATGCGACATCTTTACATCTTTCCAGCACCTGCGACATACAGTGATATCTCAAATGACACAGGCCAGTTTATGGTCAATTGTAGTGAGAATGTGCCTCTTATTCCACACCCACTTGTTCAGGAGCATCAGGTCCACACTGAGCCTTATCTTTTCTAGCTGCACCTTTGATACTAAACCAACTCTGTCTATAATGCTGAGGAAATGGATATTTTCAGCTGGCACTTAAATTTTTTATTTATTCAGAAAAAATCTAAACTAGTCATCAGACTGGCATATTATCAGGATTAATAATACTGCTGTATAGCTGGTTACTTCATAACTGATTTGTCTTGTTGTCTTACTTATTTGGATACAATCGTCCACTAAATGTAAATGTAATATGAATAGGCATGGCAAAAAAAAGGAAAAATATGTGCAGAACAAGGAAGCAAAAATAAAAAGCTCTCACCTGATAAAAGCAGTCTGGCACTATTACTTTGTCTAGTCTCTCTGGTGTAACGGTGTTGTGTGGTACAGCGATAGATGTTCACTGCATCCTCCGATTGCACATCTAAAATATACAAGGCCCCTGTTGATGTGATGAGATATCTTGATCCTAAATGAAAAAAGATTGTAGAATATATTCAGTATAACTGATTAACAATTTATCGTCATCAAGGCTTTTGCATTAACACAAAACATGTATTCTCATTTCCCAGAGGCAGACCACACACACCTCCTTAAATATCACTTTGTCTAGGCTACTATGTCGCACATAATGTGTGCTTATTCTTTTCCGCTGTCCTATTTGTATCAGTTGTTGGAGGTTCCTTCTCCAGGGTGATGCAATTTTATCTTTCCTCCCTATTAAACTGTTATAAATAGGCAGAATATAAGCTGAGGTTGTTCTGGTAACTAGCATGCTCTGACTACTATTCCTCCTACACATTCAGATGTTGGTCCATGTACATGCTCAGCCTTAGGCATTGCAGTTGGCCCACAAATCTCCTTTAAGTGTGTATCAGACAGCAGTTTCCCATTAGCTCTAAAGTCCTCTGTGTGAATGTGTGTGAGCCTTTTTGCTCACAGTTTGGAGTGTGTCTGTGAGCCTTTAGGCTTGCTAGAAGCATAAATATGTTTGTTATATTCTCAGTAAGAGTGTGGAGAAGATCTCATTGCTTACACATTCAATGAACAAACATTTTATCTGACACAATACCTACGAATGTTCTTAAAGACATACTCCCAAATATTACAAAACCTTTAATAAATATTTTAAATTCATACCTTTAAATAGGCTATGTCCCCAAAAATCTGAAATGTTAGCTATTTAAACCATTACTTAAAATAATTTAAAAAAACCTAATTAGAATCTTCTAATACTGTCCAACTATAGACCACAATCAAACATTTTTTTTGTCTCTGAAATCTTAGAAAAAAGTATGTTCAACTGACCAAATTGCATCTCCTAGCTAATAACATTCCTAAACTTGATCAGACAGGTTTTAGAGTCTCACCATAGCACTAAGACAGCATTAATGTATGTAGTTAATAATTTATTAACATCCTATGATAATAATCATAATCACTTTTCTTGTCGCGGCACGGTGGCTTAGTGGTTAGCACTTTCGCCTTTCAGCGCTAGGGATTCCTAGTTCGAATCCCCATCTGGGTGGAGTTTCCATGTTCTCCCCGTGTCTGCTTGGGTTTCCTCCGGGTTCTCCGGTTTCCTCCCACAGTCCAAAAACATGGATCAAGTCAACTGAATTCTCAAAATTGCCCCATGTAGTGTGTCTGTGTGAGTGAGTATGTGCCCAGCGATGGATTGGCGCCCTGTTCTGGGTCTATCTGCCCAGCACCCAAGACATTCTCCCCTGGATGGGCATGGGGAACCCCACCGCAACCCTAATAGAGGATAAAGTGGGAGATAATGAATGAATGAATGAATGAATGAATGAAAGACTTTTTTTGTCTTAATAGATCTTAGCGTAGCTTTTTTCACTATAGATCAAAAGATCTTACTGGATAGAACAAAAACACACTGGGCATTACAGGTTCTGTACTCCAATGGTTAAAATCAGCAAATCAATATCAGTTTATTTGCCAATCTCCCAATAATTACTCCAAACCAAACTAAAAATAACTGTAAATAAATGTAAAATAAATGTATCATTAATGGTGCAATACATTTCAATCATCTGTGTGCAATATCTGTCTGCTGCTTAATCAGATGCCAAACTATACCATATGTGCAATATTTGTTTCATTTTATTCCTCTATTATGTAACATAACTAAAAATTAGAAAATTAGAATTTATCATTTACATAAAGATTTCTAATTCTATTTATATTTTTCCTAGTTTTTTAAATTTCTTTCTAATGACTAAATACCTTTTTCACAATTTTTTCTAATGTATATGCTGCTGAGAATGGGAATTTCCCCATTGTGGGACAAATAAAGGTCTATCTTATCTTATCTTAAGCTAAAAAAACAAAATGATACCAAAAAGTATGTTATTAAAATTTTTTCAATAATAATACTAACACTGGGGTGGCACGGTGGCTTAGTGGTTAGCACGTTCGCCTCTCAGCGCTAGGGATTCCCGGTTCGAATCCCCATCTGGGTGGAGTTTCCATGTTCTCTCCATGTCTGCGTGGGTATCCTCGGGTTCTCCGGTTTCCTCCCACAGTCCAAAAACATGGATCAAGTCAAATGAGTTCTCCAAATTGCCCTATAAAGAGTGTGTGTGTGTGTGTGTGTTTGTGTGCGTGAGTGTGTGCCAAGCGATAGATTGATGCCCTGTCCTGGGTGTATCTGCCCAGCGAAATGTTCTCCCCTGGATGGGCATGGGGAACCCCCCCACGACCCTAATATAGGATAAAGCGGAAGATGATGGATGGATGGATGGATGGACAATACTAACACTTAAACTCAGTTTAACACTTGAATCACTCTCAGCAAAATCATCAAAATGATTACTAATAATTCCTTAAATTCTCTCACAGAAACCTGGATTAGAGCTATTGAATAATTAGCACTAAATTAAAGCTCTCCATCAGGTTATATTTATGTTCCTAAACTACATCCAGTGGACGTGGAAGTGGAGTAACTGTATTCTATTAATAAAAGATATATGCAACACTTAACAATATGTATAAGCCAATCTTATTTGAAGCTCTCGTACTCAACATAAGAAGTCAGTCGTCATTTAGGAAGAATTCAGAACCTTATTTCTAAACAGACTGCAATCTCTCTCAAGCTCTTATTCGACCCAGCTATCGCTCTCAAGCTATCGATTACGTTAATAAACCTTAAACATGAATGTGTGACGTGTATGAGCAACCCAAACAGTCAAACGAGACGAAGCATAAAGTAAAAAGGTTTATTTAAGCCCCCGAAATGAAAATGAAAGCAAACCTGGTGCGTGGGCCGATACAAAACAAATTCATAAAAACACAATTAACTGCGAAGAGGAAATCAAAGGCTACGGTACAAGTGGACGAGACGAGACAATAGGAAACCGGGAACAGACCAGGAGGTCAGCACACAGAAGATCAGATCAGAGGAACGCTGGATTGGAAACGGATACACAAGGTATGGTCAGACAATTTGGCGAAGCAGTAGAGGAACTTGGGGGTATTTATAGGAAGTGACGGAGATGATGAAGGCGTGGCAGGCGGGTGAGTCAGAGAGCTGTGACAGCACCCCCCCCTCAATGACAGCCTCCTGGTGGTCCCTTGCATTTCTCAGGATGAGTCTGGTGAAAATCCCTAAGTTGGAAGTCGAGGATAGCAAACCGGGGAACCCAGGATCGCTCCTCAGGACCATAACCCTCCCAGTCGACGAGGTACTGGATGCCACGACCCTGTCAGCGGGAGTCCAGAAGGCGGTGGACAGTATAGGCAGAAGACATATTCCTCTACATCCTTTCTCAACCTGGGCCACCAGAAGCGCCGACCAAGGAGACTACAGTAGAGGTGCATGTAACACCGAAATGGCCGGAGAATCTGGAGTCGTGAGCCCATCTGAGAACATAATCAGCATCAGGCTGGTACATAAAGGCGATGATATGGATTGTTAGGTGGTGCAGGATCATTGAGCAGAGCGGCGCGGATGGTGTCAAGGCTCTTCCAGAAAGAATAGATTCCTCGGACTGGGGGACCACATCCTCCTCTTGGGTGAAGAGACGGAAAAGAGCATCAGGCTTGGTGTTACATGTGCGTGAGCGGTATGTCAGAGTAAAATGAAAACAGGAAAAGAATAGGGCCCACCTGGCCTGGTGAGAGTTAAGTCTCTTGGCAGACTGGATGTAGGCCAGGTTCTTATGGTCCATCCACACGACAAAGGGATGTTCTGCCCCCTCCAGCCAATGGTGCCACTCTTCGAGTGCCAACTTGACTGCAAGCAGCTCATGGATCTCGATATCACTGTTTACCTCGGGGGAGATAGTTTGTGAGGGAAAAAGGCACAAGTATGAAGTTAGTTATGAACGCCGGTCCACTGGGAAAGGACCGTCCCCACGCCAGTGTCGGAGGCATTGACTTCAAAAATGAACTGAAGACAGGGGTCGGGCTGAACAAGGACCAGAGCTGTGGTGAACTGAATCTTGAGCTCCTGGAATGCTTTTAAAGCCGCAGAGGTCCATATGAAAGGAGACTTCATGGAAGTGAAATGGGTGAGCAGCATGGTGATTTGACTGTAACCTTAGATGAAGCAGCGGTAGAAGTTGGTGAAACCCAAGAATCTCTGGAGCTGCTTGCGATTCGAGGGTCTAGGCGATTTAGTGACAGCACGGATCTTCTTGGGGTCAGGCTCTGTTCCAAAATAAAGCCGAGGAGCGGCACGGACTGTGAATAAAAAATTCATTTTTCTGCCTTGACAAATAAATGGTTCTGTAATAACCAGTTCAGGACCTGCTCCACGTCGGGGACGTGCTCCTCTGAATTCGATGAGAAAATCAGAATGTCAACCAGATACACACAAAAAAAAAAAACGATCGAGGAAATCCCAGAGCACATCATTGACAAGGTTTTGGAAAACAGCGGGAGCATTAGTCAACCCATATTGGAGATAAGAAGGAGAGGATACTTGTTTCTCACCGTTATCGCATTAAGACCGCGGTAATCAACACAGGGCCGTCTTTCTTTTCAACAAAGAAGAAACCCGCTCCAAATGTCTAAGAGGATCTACGAATAACTCCCATGGCCAGTCAGTCGGTGATATAAGCCTCCATTGCCTCAAGTTCAGGTCTACTGTGGGAATACTGGCGTGTAGAAGGCAGGGGAGCCCCAGGGAGCAGGTCAATGGCGCAATCATATGGTCGGTGAGGCGGCAGGGAGTTGGAACACTCCTTATCGAGTACTCCCAGTAGGTGATGATATTCGGATAGAATAGTGGTGAGGTTGATATAAGGCGAAACTGGGAGGTGGGTGCAGGCGCCACCCAAACAACTCTCATGGCATCCACATTTGGACGGGTGGAAGTACGGTATCTGGGGTTCCACCTAGGGTATGGCCAGGTGCGGCCCCAAATTAATAAGACTGCAGCCATTGCAACCTGCCCAGAACCTAGGACAAAAATGGTAGTGAGGCAGTTTTTAGGGCTGGCTGGCTATTACAGTAGATTTGTGCAAAATTTTTCGGACGTCACCAGCCCCTTAACTGACCTCAAAAAAAGGGAGAAAAAGGGAGGCTCTAACCTGGTCCAGTGAATGGAGCAGTGCCAACAAGCCTTCACTCAGATTAAAGCTGCCCTGTGTGGGAGCACAATATTGCAACATCCTAACTTTACTGTCCATTTTTGTCTGCACACGGATGCATTGGACAGAGGGCTGGGAGCAGTGTTATCCCCAGGAATAGCAGCAGCCACCTTCTGCAGTGTGAGAAAGAGGTCAACTCCACCTACGTATGATCGTGGGAATGAGGCGCTTCCAGAGAGGATAGCAAGCTTGCAGGTAATGCTAGAAGGAAGGTTGCATCAAGCACCTGTATGAGAAAACAGTCGGGTGCATGGAATTCTCCTGCGGCACATGATGTCACGGCTTATAAAGCTGCACATTTCATCAGATGGATCCAGATCAGGTGCGCTAATCAATCTCCCTGATCAGCGCATCTGCTCCGTCTCTCCTCCCTACCACTGCACCACCACAGATATAAATCTATTAATTTAAAATTTATACAATTCCAAAGTAAAAAAAAAATTGTCTTAGTAAAACCTGCTTTGATTATAATAGCAAATTTGTTTTTTTTTCCTGTATATAGGGGCAATTTATCCAAGTTTTTGGACAATAAGAGGAGAAAACTGGACACAAAGAGGACTCTAATAAGAGGACAAGGAAGCTCTAAAAGTGGTTTTAGAAAAAGGAAATGCAAGAATGATCACTTAATCACATGACTTAAATCCCATTAAAAATGAAGATCAGAGGTTATAGAAGAGTCCTTGGAACATCTAAGATTTCAAAACAGTTTATGTGGAAGAATGTGCTAAAATTACAGATAACCAAAGCATGCAAGGCAGATGGAACCAGAGGCAGGGGGTAAGCCACCTTGCATGTCACTGATTAAGTGCACGATAATCAATGCAGGGGCGTAAGGACGAGTCCTTCTTAGATACAAAAAAAACCCAGAGCCCACAGAAGATTTCCACGATCGAATAATACCCTTGGCTAAAGACTTGGAAAGGTACTCACGCATAGATTCAGACTTGGCCAAGGTAAGTGGATAAGGACTAACACTTAGTAATTTGGCTTAAATAGCACATTTGTACTCACGATAATACGGAAGAATGAAGATGGTGCCCCCAAATTGCCGCAGGATGTCAACAGTCCCTATGGCAATTGCCACCGGGGTCTCAAATTGCTCACCTGTATCCATTAGCCAAAGCCAAAGGACTTGCTCTTTGTGTATATGATAGAGTTGGCTCCAGTAAGGCTTTGTTAGCACAGCCAGCTTAGAGCATTTCATAGCCTTCACTAAAAGCTCAGCATCAGTTCATAGATTCAGTTCCCGCTGGTGGAATGGAGAAGTGCTCACTAACACAGATTTAAACAAATGTGTGAACAATATTTGATGGAAAAGGGCTTTTGTGTGCATAGATAAAGTCTTAGATATTTAAGTTCTGCTTGCTTTAGTTGCTTTTACATTTTTGTTCAGTGTAATTTCATCTAGCGCGGCATGGTGGCTTAGTGGTTGGCACATTTGCCTCTCAGCACTAGGGATTTCCAGTTTGAATCCCAATATGGTTGGTGTTTCCATGTTCTTCCCGTGTCTGCGTGGGTTTCCTCCGGGTTCTCTGATTTCCTCCCACAGTCCAAAAACATGGATCAAGATCAATTGAATCCTCCAAATTGCCCCATATAAAGTCTGTTTGTGTCTATGTGAGTGAGTGTGTGCCCAGCAATAGATTGGCGAGCTGTCCTGGGTGTATCTGCCTAGCGCCATAAATGTTCTCCCCTAGATGGGCATGGGGAAATCCCCCGCATGATCATCCTAGTATAGGATAAAGCAGAAAATAATGGATGGATGGATAATTTCAACCAAAATAAATGTCAAACTAAATGAAAATCCCAGAGCATGGGACACCATCTGGACAATAGTTCACAAGCTATAAAAACACAAAAGAATATATGGACTGCAATAGAGATAATGAGATAATAATACATAAAATATCAAGATAAGTTTAACCACAAACATGCTACAAAAAAAAAACATAAAAAAGGAGGAAACCAATCAAAACATAGATAGATAACCGAAAAAAACCCAGCCGAAGCATCACAAGAAAGAATTAACACCAGGAAACCAACAGTTAAAGAGGTGTCAAAATAAGTTTCAAACAGGGTGAGGCCAAGCTTTATCTGCCACATATAAGAATGAGACCTCAGCATTAAAACCTAGGTAATACTATCATTTATACTGTACATTGGCGGCACGGTGGCTTAGTGGTTAGCACGTTCGCCTCCCAGCGCTAGGGATTCCCGGTTCGAATCCCCATCTGGGTGGAGTTTCCATGTTCTCCCCGTGTCTGTGTGGGTTTCCTCCGGGTTCTCCGGTTTCCTCCCACAGTCCAAAAACATGGATCAAGTCAATTGAATTCTCAAAAATTGCCCCATATACAGTATGTCTGTGTGAGTGTGAGTGAGTGTGTGCCCAGCGATGGATTGGCGCCCTGTCCTGGGTCTATCTGCCCAGCGCCCGAGACGTTCTCCCCTGGATGAGCAAGGGGAACCCCACCGTGACCCTAATAGAGGATAAAAGCGGGAGATAATGAATTAATGAATACTGTACATTATAAAAATAATTAAGACACAGCAACTATAAATTAAAATAAACCCAAATAATAATGTTCAAAACATTCACTGTAAACTTTGGTTAAGAAGAAATTGTATATTTTGAAATTTCATTTCTTACCTGTGACTAATGACAGCGTGTCTTTTTCCCATGACACAACAGTGACATACTCTTCTACTGAGGCAGGAATAATGCACTTAAAGACGGCTGTATTACCTCTCATTACTCTTTGGTCTGCCACACGGATGGTGTATGGCTCCCAAAATACTGAAATATAAAATTAAAGTTATTAAATGAACAGGTATTTAATTTATGATAAGCAAAAACCATTTGTTTTATAGGAACCAAATATAGTTACAAAAAGACCAGCCCCCAGTGTTGGGACCCGAAAACAAGAAAAAAATTACCCTTTGGCACACAGCACAGATAAAATATACAGTGTTGCTTAAAACCCTTTAGTATATAGTAATAGGATGACAATCAGGTGTGAGTGTGCACCTTGTTATAATTAAGGAATATCTACTAAAGTTCTACTTTTCACAACATGTTTGTGGAAGTGCATCATGGCACAAACAAAGGAAATTTATAAGAATATTAGTAAAAGGGTTGTTGATGCTCATCATGCTAGAAAAGGTTTCATGCATTTCCACATTTTTTGTGTTTTTGATGGAGGATGAATATATTTTTACAATGTAAAACTCAAAATGCATTTGCTTTTATTAATGTTCTTGTTCTGTTTGGGGTGGCACGGTGGCTTGGTGGTTAGCACATTCGCCTCTCAGCGCTAGGGATTCCCAGTTCGAATCCCAATCTGGGTGGAGTTTCCATGTTCTCCCCGTGTCTGCTTGGGTTAGATTAGAGAACACTGTGGGCATTACAGGATCTGCACTCCAGTGGTTTAAATCCTACCTGACAGATCGATATCAATTTACCTGTGTTAAGAACCAATATTCTGATCTTGCTAAAGATAAATAAGTTTTTTTGCAATGGTGTTCTGTTCTGGGTCCACTCCTATTTGCCCTATATGTGCTTCCATTGGTATCAATTATTCGTAAACATGGAATCAGTTTCCACTCTTATGCAGATGATTCACAGATGATATACATTTCAGCTAACCCTAATGATGTTCATTCAGTAAGTAAGCTTGAAGACTACATCCAAAATATTAAAATAGGGATGTCAAAAAACTTCCCACTGCTAAATTCTGATAAAACTGAGTTTCTAAGAGTTGGACCCAAGGACAAAATTAACAAAGCTTCTAACACTGTGTTAAACCTTGATAACTCTGTAATAAGGCCCAGTTCATCTGTAAATAATCTAGGTGTCATTATTGATTCAGATCTTTCCTTTACAAAGCAAATTAACAATATTACTAGAATTGCATTTTTTCACCTTCGTAACATTTCGAAGCTAAGAAATATCCTCTTCCTCAAATATGCAGAAAAACTGCTTTTCATGCAAATTCATGCTTTTATTACCTCAAGGTTAGATTAATGTAATTCACTTCTGACAGGATGTTCTAATAAATCATTACATAAATTACAACTTGTGCAAAATGCTGCAGCTAGAGTTTTAACTAAAACCAGAAAGTTTGATCATATAATTTCTGTGTAATCAAACTTACACTGGCTACCAGTTAAGTTTCGTATTGAGTACAAAATTTTATTGATAACATATAAAATTCTACATAATCAGGCTCCACAGTATCTGAGTGAGCCGATTCAATTGTATAAGCCAAAATGTGAGCTCAGATCTCAAGGTGCTGGTTTACTTTTAGCTCCTAGACTAAATAAAATTCTGTGTTCTGTGTTAAATAAAGTTCTGTGTTCGACAGAGCTGATTACTCCAAGGACTCATTGACATCCAAAGACTCACCTCGCGATTCGGTTAGGTGGTCGCATCAATGAGCGTCGTCGCGGACGGTTATCCCGGGATCCCGCACCACCACCTCGCCGAGGTTACCGGCAACCTATCAGAGAACCACTCTCCCCTCATAGCTGTCTTCAGAGCCCAAACCCATGCAATTAGGACATACCGCGCTGACGCCCGATGTACGCAGCACCTGTAGGGACCTGTGGCATTGTTTCTACTGCGGTAAGGCGGATCACCAGGTGAGGGAGTGTCCGGTTCACCCAAAAGAGTCGACTTGGCAGTAGAACTTGGGGTCCTATCAAGTCCCAAGTCTAAAACCTCAAGTCCACCGGCTCAGCCTTATCGCGGTGTTTTTTCTCCTGGAGAAGAGGTTACCCATCAACATCCTCATAGATTCTGGGGCAGAGGAGAATCTAATAAATGTTGATTTTGCTATGGACGCCAACGGACAGGTCACTTGTCACTCCTGTCTATGTGCAGCAGTACCCCCAGCAACGCATCCAATTCTGGTAACCCCGCCTCCGTCGATCTCTTCCATGTACCAACCAAGTATTACAACCTGGGGGAGGTGTTTGGTAAAAACAAGGCCTGCCAGCTTCCCCTCCACAGGTCGTATGACTGCGCGATCGACCTTTTACCGGGTGCTCCCCTCCCGTCCAGCCGGCTTTACCCCCTTTCACCCGATGCAATGGAGGCAATGGAGAAATATATTATTGAGTGCCTCGCCACATCCGGCCCTTGACATCCCCCTTAGGGTCTGGATTCTTTTTTGTGTCCAAAAAGGACGGCTCGTTACGACCCTGCATTGACTATAGAGGACTTAACAACATCACAGTTCCCTACAAATACCCTCTGCCACTTGCATCTTCCGTATTTGAGTCGTTGCAGGGGGCGGCCATCTTCTCCAAATTGAACCTGTGCAACGCCTACCACTTGGTTCGCTTTAGGGAAGGGGACGAGTGGAAGATGGCCTTCAACACTCCTAGCGGTCATTAGGAGTACCGCATAGTCCTCTTCGGCTTCAAGAATGCCCCAGCAGTCTTCCAAGCTATGGTAAATGACATGTTGTGGGATTTTCTGGACCGTTTCGCCTCTGTATACCTCGATGACATATTGATTTTCACAAAATCCGTCAGTGAGCACGTCCACCACATCTGTCTGGTTTTAAACCGCCTTCTGCAGAACCAGCTATTCGTGAAGGCAGAAAAGTGCTGTTTTCACAAGGAATCTGTATCCTTCCTGGGATTCATCGTGTCCCCAGGGGCAGTCCGACACGACCCAGAGAAGATTCAGGCCATCACTGACTGGCCTTCCCCCACATCGAGGACGGAGCTACGGAGGTTCCTGGGGTTTGCTAATTTCTACCGACGTTTTGTCAATCACCTTGCTCCTGACGTCTCTCACATCCACCAAAAAACGATTGTGTTGGACCCCAGAGGCCCAGAGAGCCATGGATCATCTAAAGGCCCTTTTTACGTCCGCAACTATACAACCAGACCCCACCAAACAATTCATTGTAACTCTCTCGAAGGTCTGAGGAAGGCCGCCTTCACCCCTGCGAATTTTTTTCGAAAAAACTCTCGGCCGCAGAGAGAAACTATGACTATGAGGAACTACGTGGTTAACCGTGAGCTTTTGGCGTCAAGCTTGCGCTGGAGGAATGGCGCCACTGGCTGGAGGGGGCCGAGCAACCCGTGGTTTGGACCAACCATAAGAACCTGGCCTACATTCAAGCCGCAAAGAGGCTGAACTCTCGCCAGGCACGGTGGGCCCTGTTCTTTGGTTGGTTCAACTTCACACTCTCTTACAGACCGGGCACCTGCAACGAGCACTGTCGAGGCTCTTCTCGGAAGAGGAGGTACACACACCTAATGACACTATCCTGCCCCACAGGTGTTTCGTTGCAGGTGTTTCCTGGGAGGTACGCAAGGTCATTCAGCTCTTCATTCACCACTACTACCTCAGTCAAGCCACCTCCTCACAATGTGTACTACGGATTGGGACACAGCACCTCTGACTTCAGGCTCCGACGTCAGGCTCTGACGCCAGGCTCCGACGTATGCCGTGTCATCACACCGCCAGTCATGCTTCCATGTGTTACCACCAACGTCTTGTCTCAACCCAGTACTGTTATCCCCTGTGTGTGGCAAATAAAGCCCTGGTTTATATCCCATCTCTTCCTACAGACTGTGTTTGTTCCGAGTAGCGGATCCACTATGCTTCGGTCCCTAGACCGTAACACAGCTAAGTTGTAGCCTGGTACCAAATGTACACATTTATTAAATGTAAATTTAGGCAAAATAAGACAAGCTTGTCTTTAAATGAATAATTAATTAATTATTATTCTTAATTTCAAGTTCATACATGCTATTACATTTGTGAAGACCTAATATATTATTATTATTGCTTTCCAAATATGTGAAACTAAGTAAATATTCAGTAACACTGAACTAAAATCTAATCAGGAATCTGATATCTACAAACAAATGAATGCATATGGCTGTTTATGGGTAATGAATGGTTAGAAATTACAGAAATTATTTGTGTTGTATTTGTATTTAAAATCTAAATGATTTCAATTGGATCTCATGTTGAGGCACATGTGTATTTACCAGCCTTAAGATGTAAGTCTTGGCTTCTTATCTTTCCTGATGGATTCTCTGCAGTGCAATAGTAGGTGTTATCATTAATAAGGTTACTAAAGCTGGAGGGTAGGAAACCATAGATTTGTAGTGTGCCATTTGGGTGCACATGACGTATTCCTGGAACATCATAGATCTCCTCTCCAGTGGCCAGGTACCAATGCAGTGTTGATGGAGGCATAGCCGCTGCAGGACATGGCACAAGTGCCCCTGTATTGCTGGAGAACACTACCTCTTGCAGAGATGCATTGACAATATATAAGCTGGAATGTAGATCTTCACAAAAAACTGCAATAAGAAAGAAATCTAAAATAAGTACATGTAAACAACATTATTAGGGGAAATATTACTTTTAAAAATTGTAAATGATCAACAACATAATGTTTTATTATATAAGTGGTATCAAGTAAAATGTGTAAATGGGGTAATTTCTAAAGCTATACCAAAGCAAATAGGGCAGTATATCCTGAAATGGACATTCATGAATCAATAAGAACATTCATAACAAGAAACAACTTATCAATTTTAATGCATCTATTTACATGTTTTTAGACTTTTGAAGTTAAGTACCTTGACCTAGTACCTTGCTGTGGGGTGAGAGCATTAACATTTTGTCATTAAGCAATCTAAATCTTTTTTTGTTTGTACATTTTTGTTTGTAAATTATGACTGTACAGTTGCAGAGATGCAAAACACAACACATTTTAACAACACACATATATATAGATAAACATAAAATTTTTTGAAGGTGAACATGTGTGCACAACCCCCCCATTCCCTGCTTTGTGCCACTTAATCAGAATCAGAATCAGAATATATTTATTGTCATTATACCAGGTTAACGAAATTAAGGTGCCATACTTTCAGTGTCACATACTAAAATTTACACAAATAAAGAGATTTAAAGATAGCACTATAATTTACAATTTACAAAAATTTTTAAAGAAAAAAAAAATTATTTACAAGAGTGTATAAAACTGTACAACCTGAGTGAATGTATTTATATTTATATATTGAAGGTTAGGTCCTCCTCGATATTAATACCCAGAAAGCGAAAGTTTGTGACTCTTTCTACACAGTCTCCATTGATAAATATTGGTTTGATTTCTTTCCTCACCTTCCTGAAATCTATGACCATCTAATCTAATGCCCTGCTGATGGGCCAGAGCATGTCAACACACAACCCCCATCCACCTCAAAACAGACACTAAAGAGATTCTGTTAAAAGGTAATGTAGATCAGACAGAAAGTGCAGATATGGTCTTAATTTCAAATGAATTATAGTCCTAGATAAAATGAGCAATACCCCTAAACCTCCAATTTTTTTTTGTAAGTGATGTACACAATGTACACAATGCTCTGCTCCTCTGCTGTGTGCCACTTAAGGCCCATTATTACGTTTAATGAACCACAATGCCTATGCATACACTCCTCAGCATAAATGTGACAGTTGTTAAGATTTTAAGAAGTTTAAGTAAATTAATTAATTACAGGTTTTATCTTTGCGTTTTACAGACAGCACTGTTTAATTAGTGAGTATAATAATGAGCTGTGTGTCTGTGTAAATGTGCGTGTGTATTCTGTATTCAATACAAGTAAGTATCACAATTGTCTTAACTCATCACGTTTGTTGTTCGCAATTAAAGCTTATCTTAAGCAATAAAACTTCATTATTTTCCAATTAGGTTCACATTCCTGGCAGGTTACATGATTCACATAAAAACATAAAAAAATGTAATTCTAAAAACACTAATTGTAACATAGCTAGGAGCCAACGGTAATAGGACTTTGATTATCCTTAATTAATGCTCCTAACATGGCTTCGCCTAAACACTGTGTGAGCCCTTTAAAACTGGGACCGTCACATGCTGTGGGGGAAGAGTTTTTCATCAAAATCCAATAGGACTGGTGGGATGTTGGATACGGCAGTTATAGGTGAGGAAATGCCGTAAAGCTTAGTATCTTTGATGTGTATGTGTATATCTATGTGACATTCAGTCTCCAGTCCTCATTACTTTTACCCCATTATTGGTGCCAAAACCCAGGAAAAATGGGGACGCATGCGATCTAAGGGCCTTCAGAGCGATCAATGAAGTCCTAGGCAGAATTATTTGAACCTGGCAACAAATAATGCTGAAATGTGAACAGTTAAATGCCTTAATAAGAAAATACACATCTCAAAGCTGCACAACCAGGGCAAAAGGAAGTGACCAGACTTCCAAAATACACTTGACGCAAGGAAACAGAGCTAGTGCCAAACTATACAGCACAGGAGCCCATCCAGGGGAGAACGTTTCGGGCGCTTGGCAGATACACCCAGGACAGGGTGCCAATCTATCACTGGGCACACACACACTCACACAGACACACAAACACACTCTATATGGGGAAAATTGGAGAATTTAATTGACCTTTATTGATGTTTTTGGGCTGGGTGGAGGAAACAGGAGAATCCGGAGGAAACCCATGTGGACACAGGGGAAGACATGGAAACTCCAGCCAGATTGAGATTCAAACCAGAAATGAAGCGCTGAGAGGCGAACATGCTAACCACTAAGACACCGTGCCAGGGTTAGGCAACCAGGTAAGCGAAAACAAGCCTTCATTAAAGGAAAAAGACTTTAGGTTGATTAAACTAAAGAGAAAACTAATATATTAGGAGTGCCAGGCCACTTCTCACATGTTTTTAATTTTGGTTTATTTGCTTTTTGTCCCGTGTTTGGTTCCCTTGTTTTAGTTAATTCGGTTCGGGTCTGGTCACGTGTTTGGTTTCGGTTTTATGTATGCCTCATTTGTTTTTTCTCTCGCCAGGCCAGCATTTACTTTCGTTACGCGTTGCCCATTCCTTTGTTTTCGTACCTGTTCCGTTAATAAATACACCTGCATGCTCACCTGGTTGCCTGGCTCTATACATCGCGTTTCGGTGCTTCACTTTGCGGGGTTATGCGCAGCACTACAAGGGGATGGACAGCGCAATTTTAACAAAATAAGGGATCACAAGTTAATTAACCGAAAAGCCGGGAACAAACAAAAAAGGTAAGGAGTGGCCTTAAAGTAAAAAAGGATAATGATCATGCAGTACTGTCCCTCTTATAAAGACTTTGGAGAACAATAAGACAAATAATATTTACCTCGATCACAAGCATTGTCGAACCGGGTATCCCTAGTGCTGAGAGGCGAACGTGCTAACCACTAAGCCCCTTTTATATATTTTATTTACACATAATGTTAACAGTCTAATCTGTACCTGAAAAACAAAACATTGCAACAGGTGAAAATGCATAGCATGTCTTATTTGACCCTTATGTTAGGTTAGGTCTTCTATAATGTAGTCAGTCTGTGTTTTATTTTCAGTCTTATACTGGGGATTAATTGTGCAGTTTTTCTTATTGTACCCTTTGAATGCTCTCCTCATTTGCTCTACTAGGAAGATCAGACCATTCTTGATTAAACATGCTACCCAGCTGTTCGAACCCTTATCCTATCCCGGCTTGATTATTGTAATGCGTTGCTTGCCAGTCTCCCAGCTTCTACAAATAGGCCTCTACAACGAATTCAAAACTCTGCAGCCCGATTGTATTCAACTCATGTCACTCCACTACTCGTTTCTCTCCATTGGCTTCCTGTAGCTGCTGGCATTCAGTACATTCAGACTCTGGCCTACAGGACCATTTCTGGATCTTCCCCCTCACCTTCTCTCTTTTCAAAATACACTCTGGCTCATTCAATTCGGTCTAGTGATGATTGTTGCCTGGTGATTCCACCTCACTGATGAGTTTTTTCGGACTCCATGGCATTCACCACTGCAAAATGGTGGAACGAACTTCCCAACTCTGCCTGTAAGGCAGAGTCACTTGGCATTTTTAAGAAACTACTGAAGACGCATCTTTTTAACAAACACCTGTAGTATATATATAAAAAAAAAGATCAGATGACGATCCGGTTTGATCAATTCTACAGTGTAGCTTGTTTTCTCCATAACTACTGACTTGTGGTGTTCTCATTTGTAAGTCGCTTTGGATAAAAGTGTCTGCTAAATGACTAAATGAAAATGTAAATACTATGTGTCACCGTTGCCCCTAGAACGCACTACAAAAAATAAACTAAATGCTGCATCTAAATGGCAGCAGGAAATATAACACAAAAAATATAACCAGCAAGAACCCGAAATGTACAACAAGGCAAAAAGGAAACAAACAAAAAATAACCTAAATACAAAGAAAATGATAACTAATCATCCTGAAATGCAGAATGATGAGAACCAGTTAAGTCTGGCAACCAAAACTAACTTCACCCTAACATAAAACTGACGGGAATGACCAAATTCAAAGCGAGAGTAATCTAGCAAAGAAAAACAATTATAGAAGACAGAAATAAATGTGTACTCTGACAACAGCCCACAGGGTGTTATAAACACAGAAGATCAAACCAGAAGCAACCAAAAGGTAACGTGAGTGAACCCTGACCAAAAGATGCACAAACCAGAGTTTAAGTAAGAACTACACGACAAACAGCAGATAAGGGTAAGGCAAAAAAAATCATAGTAATTGATTAAAAGAAAATGGTGAAATGAGCAAAACCCAACAAATACACATACTTAAATACTTATACTTAAAGCAGGCTACTACTATGTGCTGGTGATGCACTAGATGGAAATACCATTTAAAACTAAAGTTCCAGAGAACACAAGAATTTTCTGTGTGCATGCATGAGTGCAGATCTCCCACTCCACCACAATGTGCCACTTATTGCCCACTGTTATACAAATGAGCTGTAGTGCGTCTAGAGAAAGAAATTCTCAACCCCCTTTATCTAATCTTTAGAAAGCAAATTTTCAAAACCTCGGTGGAAGTTTACAAAGTGAAAGCAGTTACTTTTAAAATGATTTATGCGATAATGTAAAGCACATTTGCGAGAAATTATTTTACTTTTTTAAACACTCATTTTTATGCCACGCGCGCTTGCGCACCAATCCTTCCCTTCCCTGCGGTGTGCTGCTATTGTTACGCTAATGATAAAAAGATAGATATGTACATTACTTTATTTATCCCGAAGGAAATTCAGCAGCCAGTAGCAGTATCAATACAATAAAATAAACAGTATTATAATAGAGGGAATGAATTAAAAAAATATATTTACATTTACAGTTATAAGGTGTCAAAAGTGTAATATTAAAACAAAAATTAAAGTGTCCAGTATGGGGGTGATCTAAGTGATCATGTGCAAAATACAAGAGACAGTTTTTAAATGTCCTGTTGACCTTATTTGTTCTTCCGGCCCAAACTAGTTGTATTATAAAACCTGATGGCCCTCGGAACAAAAGATCTCCAGGTCTGTCCGTAGAGCAACCCAGTGACAGCAGCATGCCACTGAACATGCTCCTTTGGATAATAATAATGTATGTGCAGTGTGTGACCATCATCGTCCATGATGGAGAGCAGTTTGTTTAGACTCCTCCTCTTTGCCACCTTAATTACAGAGAGTCCAGTTCTACACCCACCACTGACTCCGCACGTCTGATCAATTTGTCCAGCCGCCTCATATCTCTCTTCTTAATACTGCCACCCCAGCACACCACAGCATAGAAGAGACAATTGGACATAACAGTCTGATAAAACATCTGCAGGAGCTTCCTACAGATGTTGAAGGATCCCAGTTTCCTTAGGAAATAGAGCGTGCTCTGACATTTTTTGTAAAAGATGTCAGTGTTGGCTGTCCAGTCCAACTTTTCATCCAGGTGCAGACAGAGGCACCTGTATGTCTTAACATTAATGTGTCACAGAAATTCCAACCCCTGAATTTAAATACACTGACAAGTTTCAGGCTGCAGACCAGAAAGCAGGTTTTCAAATGAATTTTGTACTTAGAAACCACGTAATCATTATTATTCATTATGTGCACGCTGGAGTCGGATTGTGCTATATATGAAATGGTTATTTCTAAAAGTAATACTCTAAACAGGAACAAAAAAAAAAGATAAGCAAATTGGAAGTGTAAGCAATATTTATTTAAAATAACATTTACTGTAAAACATACATGTTTATAAATAGCTGGATAAAAATCCACCCAGATTGGGATTCAAACCCTAGTGCTGAGAGGCGAACGTGCTAACCACTAAGAAACCGTGCCATGCTTCTGCAAAACATTTTAGAGAAAAAGATTGCTAAGTTCTGTAAAACAAGGGTAAAATTTGAATACATCAAATGCATAAAGCCTGTGTGGAACCATAAAGCATAATCATTCCTTCATGGATCATGTTGGCGAACATGCATCTGCCACCTGCGCTTCGACAGCACACTGCAAAACATTTAGAGAAAAAGAAAGGTTAAGTGAAAACAATATAAAACTGGATTTTATGACAACAAGACAACTTAATCTTTTATATACATAAAAGAATCGGAATCAGAATCAGTTTTATTTGCCAAGTATGTTACACACACAAGGAATTTTGTTCCGGCATAAGGTGTCTCTCTTGTAAATTGCAATTTACTGTATTTACAATATACAGTTATATTTACAAATAACAAATAACAAATTTGCTGTACAATATGATACATATGTATAAAATATAAAATATATATGGGAAGCTGCATTTATGTTGTGGTGAAGATTATAAGCTGTTTATAAGTGTGATGGCGTGAGGAAAGAAACTGTTCGAGTGTCTGGTTGTTTTAGTGTACAGTGATCTGTATCGTCTGCCGGATGGGAGGAACTGAAATAAATTGTGTCCAGGGTGTGAGGGGTCCATGATGATTTTCTCTGCCCGTTTCCTGGTTCTTGAGGTGTACAAGTCCTGCAGGGTGGGCAGCGGAGCACCAATGATTTTTTCAGCAGTTCTAATTGTTCTCTGCAATCTGCGCCTGTCTTGTTGCAGCTCCAGGTTTAATTACAGGTTCAATTATCACAGAGTAGAACTGCCTCAGCAGATCTTGTGGCAAGCCATGTTTCCTCAGTTGATGCAGGAAACACATCCTCTGTTGGGCCTTTTTGAGGATGGAGCCGATGTTAAGCTCCCATTTCAGGTCTTGAGAGATGGTGACACCCAGGAACTTGAAGGTCTTTACGATCGTCACAAGGCTGTTGGTTATTGTCAGGGGTAGCAGTGGAGGTAAGGGGTGTTTCCTGAAGTCCACTGTCAGCTCTACAGTTTTGAGTGTGTTAAGCTCAAGATTGTTTTGTGCACACCATGACACCAGCCATTCAATCTCCCGCCGATATGCAGACTCATCACCGTCTTGAATGAGACCGATGACAGTTGTGTCGTCTTTAAAGAGTTTAACAGTTGGGTCATGCAATGTGCAGTCGTTGGTATACAGGGAGAAGAGCAGTAGGGAAAGGACACATCCTTGTGGGGCACCAGTGCTGTATGTCTAAAGTTGTTACTCCCAACTTCACCTGCTGTCTTCTGCCTGTCAGGAAGCTGGTGATCCACTGACAGATGGCAGGAGATACGGTGAGTTGGGAGAGTTTGGAGAAGAGGATGTCCGGTTTTATGGTGTTGAACGCCAAGCTGAAGTCAACAAACAGAATCCTAGCACATGTCCCTTGGTGGTCAACGTGTTGTAGGATGTAGTGCAGTCCTGTGTTGACTTCATCATCCATAGACCTGTTTGCTCGGTAGGCAAACTGCAGGGGGTCCTGCAGGTGTTCTGTTGTATTCTTTAGGTGGGTTAACACCAGACGTTCAAAGGACTTCATCACTACAGATGTCAGAGCGACAGGCCTGTAGTCATTTAGTCCTGTGATGGAGTGTTTCTTGGGGACTGGGATGATTGTGGATTTTTTGAAGCAGGAGGGGACTTTACACAGTTCTAAGGATTTTTTTTAAAGATCTGCGTTAAGACTGGAGCCAACTGGTCAGCGCAGGCTTTTAGGCAGGAGGGAGAGACCCCGTCTGGTCCTCGAGCTTTCCTGATGTTCTGTCTCTTGAAAAGCCGGCTCACTTCTTCTTGGTGTATTGTTAGTACACAATTCTGTGTACTTGTGATTGTGTTTTTATCAGGAAATGAGATTAGGGGGTTTCTGGAGGTGGGATGGGAGCAGTTGTCATCTGGCTCAGGTGGTTAAGAGGTGTGAACTGCGACCTCTCGAACCTGCAGTAGAATGTATTTAGATCGTCAGCCAGGTCTTTGTTTGCTCAGTAGGGGGAGGTAATTTCCTGGAGTCCGTGATGTTTTTCAGGCCTTTCCACACTGATGCAGGGTCGTTCGCTGAGAACCTGTTTTTCAGCTTCTCAGTGTATGCTCTTTTCGCCCGTCTGATCTCTTTTGTCAGTGTGTTTCTGGCCTGCTTGTACGTGCAGATCGATGTCCCCACTTCTGTAAGTGTCTTCCTTGGCCTGACGTAGCTCTCTTAACTTGGTGGAGAACCATGGTTTGTTATTACCGTATGTGCGAAATGTCTTTGTTGGTACGCACACACTTTCACAGAAGCTGACGTAGGAGGTCACTGTATCAGACAGTTCGTCTAGAGATTCAGCGGCAGCTTTAAAGACAGACCAATCAGTGCAGTCAAAGCAGACCTGCAGTTCTAGCTTGGCTTCCCTGGTCCATTTCTTCACAGTTTTAACAAAAGACTTTGCAGATTTCAATTTGTGCCTGTACGTAGGAATAAGATGAACCAGGCAGTGATCAGATCGCCCCAAAGCTGCACGGGGAACAGAGTGGTATGAGTCCTTAATAGTTGTGTAGCAGTGGCCCAGAATATTATTTACCCTAGTAGGAAATTTTATGTGCTGTCCATATCTTGGAAGTTCGTGGTTTAATTTTGCTCAGTTAAAATCCCCAAGTATAATAAAAAATGAGTCAGGGTGTTTCTGCATCTGCTTATATTAGGACTGAAATGATCTAGACAAAAGCCATTTGAACAAGTGTGAAATAGTTTACGTCAGAGATGCAGCAGGTTGTCCGTGTGCAAATGTGCATTCGAAAATGTGTGATATGCATAGCATTAGCAATTAAGAATGATTTGAAAATAGAAAATGCATCCACGCATCTGCATTCAATGGGAAAAATAAATCATTTTTGAATTCTTTTTGCGTCCCAGGCAGATCAGAGAATATGTATTATGTAACATAATACATATATGGAAAGAACACTCCTTTCCAAAACACTTTGCCATAAATTCTGCATCCAATAGTTGCAACCAACTGACATCTACATCCTAATATTAAAAATATTAGGATATAAGGGAGGGGGCTTGTCCTCAGGATTCGGAAAAATCAGTCATCCCAGTGTTAAAATGTTTCCCCAGCTATGTATGGGTGGCAGAATGCACGTGTTTTACTTACGTTTACATGTCAACAGAAATATATCTAACCAAACATTTTATTATTAACATTTGTATAGTAAAAGGCATGCGCCTCTAAAAAAGGAATTTGCCGCAATAAAAGTCTTTAGCACGCTGCACTGAGCACCGTCAATCAATGTGTTATGTGCCACGCTAAATTTTTATTGCTGAAACACAAACATATCATTTGTCTGCGTAAATATAAGTCTGTTTTTATTCTCATAAACTAAGACAAGACATAACTATTGTATTCTTTGAGTGCGTGCATGGTGGTGCGCTGCCGCTGCCATGCTAAAAGGCATACAAAATAAAATTGAGGTGCAGAGACTGAATTTTTGTGTTTTTAATATAACTAAAATAAAGCACAGACACGGATTCTAAATATAACCTTAGGTACCTCTATATGTTCTATTGCCTATGTAATATGTATTATTGGTAAATAAAAGATGCAGAGACATACATATCAGTTACTGTGCCTTTGAATTTAACACTTTATAGAAAATATATGTATATAAAGTCTAACCTAAATTAATTTCAATGCATTTCATAATTTATTGAACTATACTAAATTTTACCAGTCTATTATAGGTATAAAATATGTGAATGCTGTCTTTAGAAGTAAAAACACAGTTTGACTACATTTTATTTGTATTTTTATTTTATTTGTAAACTTTTAGGCGGCACGGTGGCTTAGTGGTTAGCACGTTCGCCTCTCAGCGCTAGGGATTCCCGGTTCGAATCCCCATCTGAGTGGAGTTTCCATGTTCTCCCCGTGTCTGCGTGGGTTTCCTCCGGGTTCTCCGGTTTCCTCCCACAGTCCAAAAACATGGATCAAGTTAATTGAAATCTCAAAATTGCCCCATATAGAGTGTGTCTGTGTGAGTGAGTGTGTGCCCAGCGATGGATTGGCGCCCTGTCCTGGGTCTATCTGCCCAGCGCCCGAGACGTTCTCCCCTGGATGGGCATGGGGAACCCCACCCCCCCCCCCCCCCCCCCCCCCCCCCCCCCCCCCCCCCCCCCCCCCCCCCCCCCCCCCCCCCCCCCCCCCCCCCCCCCCCCCCCCCCCCCCCCCCCCCCCGGATGTAAACTTTTATTGCAGAAAACCTGTTATTGCCTCACATACTTGCTTTTACCCAACTTTTCACCTGTGGTTAACAATTGTGTAACTGGAAGATTTTTGTACCTTAAATTATATAACTTACTAGTCAATGCTAAAACCCTTTATTTTTTGAGTCACTGCTTTTTTTCCGCCATTGGTTACACACAGAAACAGTTATTATCATGTTTTTTATTCTCATAAAATAACGCTTACTTGTACATTATTACTCACTGAAATTAGGTTCAGGGAATTTACTTTTGAATGTTTTGATATTCCAAGATGGCGCCGGTGAGGTCGGCTGCGTCACGACTTCTCCACAAGCCTTCGCTTCACTCTGCCCTGTCTCACCTGGACACTGGGAGGAATAAATATGTTAGAATGCTGTTAATGGACTACAGTTCAGCATTCAACACGATTATCCCTTCCACTCTCAACACCAAGCTGGAAAACCTGGGACTTCACCCATCCCTGTGTCACTGGATCTCCAGTATTCTGACGGACAGACGGCAGGCAGTGTGGGTTGGCAAGCATCTTTCCACCCCCCTCACTCTCAGTATTGGGGCTCCTCAGGGGTGTGTTTTGAGTCCTTTGCTGTACTCATTATACAACTATGACTGCGTGGCCACCTCCAGCTCCACAAACATCATTAAGTTTGCTGACGACACCGTTGTAGTAGGCCTGATCTCCAACAACGATGAGAGGGCCTACATGGAGGAGATTATACACCTGGAGACCTGGATAATAATCTCCAACTCAACGTCAGCAAAACTAAGGAGCTGATAGTGGACTACAGCAGGAAACAGTCGAGGAGCTACCACCCTGTGATGATCAACGGCGCTGGAGTAGAAAGTGTAGACAACTTCAAGTACCTTGTAGTTCACATCGCGCAGGACCTATCTTGGTCCTGCCACATTAACAAACTGGCAAGGAAGGCTCGTCAGCGTCTCTACCACCTTCGACGTCTACGAGACTTCAGGCTGCCCTCCAAGGTCCTGCAGAATTTCTACTCCTGCACCGTCGAAAGCATCCTCACAGGGAACATCATAACCTGGTTCGGGAACAGCACCCATCTGGACAGACGGTCACTACAAAGGGTGGTACGTTTGGCCGAACGCACCATCCGAGTAGCACTTCCAGACCTCCAGACCATCTACAGGAAGCGGTGCTGGTCCAAAGCCAAAAAGATTTTGGAAGACTTCAGCCATCCGAACAAAAAACTCTTCACTCTGTTGCCATCAGGAAGGCATTTTCGTGTCCTGAAGGCAAACACAGAGAGGATGAGGACAAGCTTCTTCCCAACGGCGATTCGGACCCTGAACCAGGACTAAAAGGACTAAAAGGACATTAACTTGTACATGTAACACTGCACTGCAATATTTGCACAAAAAGCACAACCCACTTTATAATCCCATTGCACACTGTACATACAGAGTTAAATTTTATTTTATCTTATTTTTAAATTCTTCTCTATCCTATTTTTCTTATTCTTATCCTTTCAAGCTAATTTTATTTTCTGTGGAGATGTCAAAAAAAAAAAGAATTTCACTGCTGGCTGTACCATGTATAACCACGTATGTGATCAATAAACCTATTTCTGATTCTGATTTCACCAGTATTTCACCTGTGAGACTGGGGGGTGGATGGGCTGTGGGTCATTATGCATATGAATAGCTGCCTGATGACCTCCTAAAGCCCCATTTATACTCCCTCTGCGTACAGAAATGTGTGCGTGTGCTTCATGTGATATGACAGTTACTGCCCACATACTTTCTTGCGTCAGCTCCGTTGATATGGTTGTTGAACACTACATCCATTAGAGGAACTTGTGATTTTGTACGTAATGCAAAAACAACAAAAAAAGGCAGCGTTCTAGAC
Organism: Corydoras maculifer; assembly: GCA_019802435.1. NCBI lineage: Eukaryota > Metazoa > Chordata > Actinopteri > Siluriformes > Callichthyidae > Corydoras > Corydoras maculifer. Next base: position 217,938 of record JAFMOD010000514.1, read on the forward strand.
GGCGGTGGTCTGTGAGGCCACTGAATAGGTCGCGACATTTGGATGGAGAATTTTATTTACTTGTCCGCCCAATGAGGGAAATTGATGACGAACGTCATTTCCAATACTTTCGGATGTCTGCCAGGGCATTCGATAACTTGCTTTGCCAGGTAGCCCCGCACATCAGGCATGAGAACTCACACAGTGCGCCTGTGAGTGAGGCAGAACGATTAGCTGTCACCATCCGTTTCCTCGCTTCAGGAACCAGCCAGCAAGCTCTGGCAGCAAGTTTCAAGTTGGGTTCTGCAACTGTGAGCTGCATTATCAAGGAGGTGTGTCAAGCTATATGAAGTGGGCTCAGTGATCATTTGTGGCTTTCCCCAAGGGAGAACAGTGGGAAATAATCAGGAGACAGTTTTGGGAGCTATGAAATTAGCTCGGGGCAGTTGATGGTAAACACGTGAGAGTAAGAGCCCCAGCTAACAGTGGCAGTAGTTTTTATAACTACAAAGGTTACTTCAGTTTTATAATAATGGCAGCATGTGATGCAAAGTACAAACTCAGATTTGTTGACATTGGAGCTTATGGCAGAGACAGCGATTGTTGTGGGCTCGAACAAATCGGTCTCGCACAGACCTCCACTTTTCCTTCGCCACCGTCCAACTCACACCTAATTCCTTTCCAATGTCCTCCCAGCTGTTTTGTAACAACTGTTTGTCCCTGTGCCCCGGCGAAGTAACATCATATAAATGATTAAAATTGCGCACCAACTCGCACAACCGGTCTTCAAAAAGTTCCGCTATGTTTTTCTTCTTCATGTGCATATGGAAGTGGTCGCATCATGCACTGCCCCCACGGTTTCCAGTGGCATTGCTCCGTCCTGTCCGCATCCGCGAGCTTTCAGAAAACGTGCGAATTACGTACAAAATGAATGCAGAGTACGGACAAAAGGCTCCGTCCGTATCCGTTTCCGTATTTAACGTTGAGCATAAATGAGCCTTAAGGCTTAAAAAATGGTTTGTTGTCCTCAGGATTTAAATTTTTCAGGAATTCTTGTGCTATCTCGAAGCTTACTTGGCTGTACAAAAGCATTGCTTTCAGCTGACTTCACTCTTGCATACTTATTACTATATTTTAGTGGCAGGCTGTGTATTTCACACCTAGGCCTTTGATAACGCTCGGTCTGAATTAATCCACCTGTCAACTATTTTTATAATGCAGAAATGCAGTAAAAAGACAGATAGATAACTTGTGGTGACAGTAGCACAGCAATGCTAGGGGTGAAATCATAGCCATTGACAATGGACTTTAATTGGAGCTCATTAACACACAGGACACCACTCCAATTGATGAAAATGTGCACACTTTATAACCAAGGGCACGGCAGATACCATCTGCAAGTATGTGTTTTGTATTTAATTTGAAATAATGTGTAAATAAAGCCTGTTCCTGAGCCTGTGAAATCCTGTCTCAGGTTCCGATTCGTACCCATTCTATTGAAAAAAAAATTACCAACAATAATCTCATAAAATTACGATATTATTCAAGAAACTCTCCAACAATCCTGACTAAATCCTTATTATTTGTACACAAGAGTCATTCTCCTATTTACCTTAAAAAGAGTTCCATTAGTTCTATCAAAAAGTCATTTTTTATTGCCATTAAAGCTAATGATAAAAGTGTAGTCGTATTTCTGTAATTAGATTAAATTGACTGAAAATGTCTGTTTATCAAAAGTTTACTCCAGTCAGAGGGCTTGAATACACTGATATAACATGTACATGCTAGAAGGCAGATAATTTAACACTGGCAACCAATGATGCTGAAATGTGATTATTTAAATTTAAGGAAGTATTAGGGCTGTAACGGTACACTGTATTTGTCAAAAACCCTAACATATCACAGGCCACATGGTTCAGTATGCACGTGTGCATGTGGAGTACATTGGTTCAGAATCCGCGGAGAGAAAAACAACAAGGCCGTACTAAAATAAAGAGTCAAGCTCTACATGCCAGCCAAGTTGCACCTTAGCTGTAAACACCTCTACGCATGCCATGCTGAGTGTAGCTCAGTTTAAATGTTGGTTTGGACTACGAATGGAAACCATACTTGGAAATTATATACACTGCTTTATTCAAATCAACTGTGTGGAGATATTATGGGTCCCATTTACAGCACCACTGGAGCAGCGTGAGTTGAACACGGATGTTCGGCGTTTGCAGAGCTTGTAAAGTATGTTTTTGTAATTTGATAAAACTTATTTGAAGTTTTTTATTAGGTAACGTGTGTGTGTTAAAGTGAACAGACTTAAACTTGGTCTCATAAACGGCTGGTCTGTTAAAACTGGAATTAACTTAAAGTGTCCAAACTCTACTAAAACATTACTTGCAAATAAAACTTATAATTAAGAAATGAGTTAGGCCCAGTGTTTTAGGCACTTACAGCACAAAAAGAAAGTTGCTGCACAGCATACATGCATGCGCACTTCACCCACAGGAGTCTTAAAGAGACAGTACAGTATTTACTGGCTATTACACAATATAGCGAAAACTATATATTAACATACTTATATTTGGTTGTTCTTTTTTCATTTTTGTTCTCATTATTTGCTTTATTATTTGCTCTAATAGGGCCTGATGCCTGCATGCACATGACATAACTTGTGTGAACATCCACCAAATACTACTTAATTTACTTGTTCATACATATTCTAGAAAGCAATCAACGGCAGTCATGGTCCAAATGCTTTTTTTATGAAATGCAATGCAGATTGCTTTCCTGTTAAAGTTTGTGCATTTGGGATATATTGACAACACGCCTTTTACACATTACTAATGTAAAATTAAAACCGCACAAATCAAAGCACTATGCGCTGAATGAACAGCAACACTAACACCACTGGATATGTTTTCTGCCATTTACTGCCATTCCGAATCAGACAGGCTGTAAATATTGAACAAACAAACTTTAGCAAGAAAGTCAAAATATCATTAACTTATCAGGTAAATGCCATTTTAGTATCTGTAATTATTCAAACAGTTAGTTTCATTGTTTTTTTATTCATTCATTCATTATCTTCCACTTTATCCTACATTAGGGTCGCGGGGGGGGGGGCTCCCCATGCCCATCCAGGGGAGAACGTTTCGGGCGCTGGGCAGACACACCCAGGACAGGGCGCCAATCTATCACTGGGCACACACTCACACACACAGAAACACACACATGCACACATAGATCATATATAACAAACATATAAACATAGATCATATATAACAAACATATATTAATTCATTCATTCATTCATTATCTTCTGCTTTATCCTATATTAGGGTCACGATGCCCATCCAGGGGAGAACGTTTCAGGCACTGGGCTGATACACCCAGGACAGGACGCCAATCCAGCGCTGGACACACACTCACTCACACAGACACACTCTATATGGGGCAATTTGCAGAACTCAATTGACTTGATCCATGTTTTTGGACTGTCGGAGGAAACCGGAGAACACGGAGGAAACCCACGCGGACACGGGGAGAACATGGAAAATCCACCCAGATGGGGATTCGAATCGGGAATCCCTAGTGCTGAGAGGTGAACGTGCTAACCACTAAGCCACCATGCCGCCCAATATTGATTTCCTCTTTTTAAATTTTTGCTCACACAAATCCTTTTTATTGCATCACTTTCTATTTATATTCAAACGGATCCTTCATTTTACATACAGATTGGTCTAATTAGCTTTTATCAGCCATCTGCTCTATAATAAACTGACTTAACCGACTGTCTGTAAACTGACAGAAGACGCCACCCACAGTTAGGTAACAAACTAAGGTAACTGATAAAATGTTTCAGTGTGAAGAAAACTAAACTACTCAGTAGCTACTTCACGTCATACCAACATAATATCAGATTAGTGCAAAATGCCAGTCAGATACACTAATTAAAACATTTAAAGATGAGCCAAACACACAAAAAAGGCTTCTATCTGTATATAATCACGATTTACATCGCGGATGTAAATAACTGGAGCCTTCAATTTCACAATGATAAAAAATCATGTAAGCTTTAAAAAAGACTTTGACAAGAGATAAACTCTTAGATGGGCTAGTAGACAAGGTGAGGCAAGTTTATTTATAGAGCAGCATTCAAACAGAAGTAATTCTAAGTGCTTTACAGAGTAGTAAAATAATCAAAAAACATTTAAAATGATTAAAATACTGCATTAAAAAAGAAATAATCAAGAAAATAGTACAATAAAAGGGTAAAGGAAGATGAATATAATAACATAAAAAAAAAATAAGGGGCATAATGTAAAGAGTAATTTAATCTGACCTGTAAGCCTGCTCAGACGGGAATGTTTTAATTCTTAATTTAAAGTGTCTAAAGACTGGGCTCTTGTAAGGTTGTCATTCAGCTGGTTCATTTAAGAGCGGCATAGTTGCTATGTCAGTTTATAAAATCTGAGTTTTGCTTGGCTCATATCTTTGTAGCAGATCTGATAAATACTCTGGTCATACTGTGTATAAATACTTATTTATACATACTTATTTATAAATGACTACTAAATCTGAGTCCATTATTACACCAAGGTTGCAGGCCAGTTGTCCAGATTTGAGGGCTCTTGAGTCCAGTCTGTGTCTCTTATTGCTGTTCTCAAATAAAATTAATATTTTTTTTAATCTTTATTCAACTGTAGAAAGTTATGTCCCATTATTATTCTTTACATAATGTTATTCCCTCGTTTTCTCAAATTTCTTGAGTCTTTGACTCAATTTAGAACACAGGTTTCATTATAGCCTATTAGAGAAATAAATAAATCTGAATGTGAGTTCTTAGGTTGTGTTAGTTGTCTTAGACATCGACAACAGTTTGCTTTTGGGTTTGTGACAAGATCTGCCGCCACAACGGCTGAGAAGGACGCTGCTGTAGGTGGATAGTCTTTTGTTTAATGTAGAGGACACTGGGTGAATACAGACAGCAATCGAAAGGTGACAAACCAGAACACCATGTATAACAAAAAAAGGTCCTACACTGCACACAAGGGAGGAGAGACTTAAAAGGGAAGTCACATGATAAGAAAACAGCTGAAATGAATCATCCACTGAACTGGAAGCACTAAACACAGAAACCAGGAGATAGCGGCAAAGTAATTTCTGACAGAATGCAAACCACACATTTAAACACATTTTTTCTTTGTTGATTTTACAAGTGTCAAATATTTTTGCAGAAACATCCACAGCATGTGTGTTTGTGTGAGTGTGTATATGCCGCTCTCGGCCAGTCTGCTGGTTCCACTGCCATATGAGTGTGCATGTTTTGATAGACCGTGTTACCAACTTAGTGATTCAACTTCATATTAATTTAGAAAGTTACTAGTGATAGCCACATTATTGGTGTTATTGGATACTTTTAGAACAAATAAGCTGATTAAACATGTTTTTAGTTACTGTCCTCAGTGAGCAGCGGGTTCTGCCGTGAACCCTGTTCCACTACACCCAGTTCTCACATTGCAAAGCAACTGCGCTTGGACAAATCAACCTCCCCCCAGGCCATTATTTTACTTTGGGGTGTAAATAAACATAAATTAGGACAAATTAATATTTGATTCATCCTGGATACAATAATGCAGATTAATCATGCCATAGTTCAGGGGTATTTGATTCAGTAGGGTCCAGTTGGAGGAAATTTTGTCAGGCCAAGGCCCAGACAGTCGTAATTTCTAACTTGTGTTATGATTTAGTGCTATATCCTGTGTAGTAAAGTAACATAATATTAGTTCTATTAGCATTTTATGTCAACAACTGGAAGACAAAACAAATTACAAATATAGTTCAGTATATTTTAACAATGTGTTGTTATAAATGCTGAACTGAAATTTTTTTTATATTCAACTTAAACATATTTTTTTTATTTCTTCAAGTAAAAATAAGCTACATTAAAGAAACAGATTGCTTTTGAAAAAAGAGCATCATAAAATGTGTGTAGAAAAAATAAATATAACAGCAGTCTTTTTGTTCACTCAATTTTACATCTTATTTCCTTCTTGTATTGCTCTCAGTTTTCACTGTTATATTTTTTTACAGAATGCCATCTGAAAAGCATTTCTTTGACTCAATTTATCATCTAGTTTCTGCTTCTCACACACCTGTGCATGCTCCATGCTCTCAAATCTGCACAGATCTGATTGGCGCTGAGAGGCGGACGTGCTAAGCACTAAGCCACCCACTGCTTAAAATAAACAGTAAAAATTTAATTGTTCCAAATAGTTTATTGGTTTGGGTCTACAGTAAACAATGCCCTATTAAAATAGCCTAAATACTTTTTATAAAACTTTCTACATTTTGTGTAAATGTAAATGCGTGTCACCTCATAACTAACTTTCCCGCCTGTTGTGTGATTAGGGCGTGTTTTAAATTTCAGCTGGAACCACACATTCAAGCTAAAATAAATTTTACAAAGCTATACAATTGTTTTGTACACTATTTTGACTCCTAAACTAAAGAAACATTTTTATTTAACATCCACTACACCTAATTATAGTTTTGCTTTGATTAAATCTTAAATGCCATCCTGTTTCCTTCATATAGTACTATGCTTTGTAGCTCTTGTACTGTGGGTTTCTGACCAAATACTTAACTCTACGTGTTTTATATGAATGTCGTTTTATTACTTGATACACCTGGACTTCAGCTGCATCCTTCACACTATGGTCTTTGTGCACAGCCAAATACAATCACTCCTTTTTTTATCAATTATTAACATCAGCTTTGCAACACATTTTCCACATATTGAGAGAGACATTCACTGCACTGTACCACCTTTTCTCAACTTTTATTCCTGGAAGCTTTCCTCTATTTCTTTCAATAGTTTTGTACATCTTTTCAAATGAGAAAGAATCCTCTTCTGAAACCTCATTCTGCTCTGAGGACTCAGCTACATCAAGCTCAACTGTAATTCTGGAATCTACGAAGGCATGAAGAAGGCAGCTGATTGATGGAACAGTTGGCCCCAATACAGCAAGAGATATGAGTTTGAAGTTTACTATATTGTGGTATTCAATAGGGGTGGGTTTAATCTTTTTTTAAGTTTTAATATTTTTAAATCGATTTTCATATATCCAAATATCAGTATGCAAAAATAAAAATCTAAAAATACTTTGTTTAATGGATACGTGCATCAAGGGTATACAAAATGACAAACTTTCAAAAGTGCTGTAAATTGTGGTGGGTTTTTCAAAATTATTCCTATTTATCAGTTCTTTTGACAATTCTTTGAATGAGGACAGGTTTAGTAACCTGAAAAAATGTGTAGAGAGACTGCATTTGAAAATAAAATGCCAACAATAATTTTGTGTTCAATAAAAGTAGGGCTCCCAAGTCACTCTGTGTAAGCTAAGTAATTTCAGATTGTACATGTATCGGAGGAGGCATGTGCTCATCTTCAACATTCTAGTGTTGGGAGAGTCCCTAATGAATGGATTGTGCAATTGGCATGACTAAATTGGAGGGAAAATTGGGAATAAAGTTAGTACTGTTTTTCTGCCTTTAATTTTGTTTTAGGTAGGAATGAGCATGGTGACATTTTGAGAAAAGTGGATCAGCACAGCCGAATCTTCTTTGTGTTGGGGAACAGAAGAACAGCGTCCGCAACTACAACATCATCCTGGACCAGAAAGCAATTCCTTATGAGGCCTGGTGATAATTTTCAGTGCAGTCTTTCAGGGCAGCTTATTCCTGCCTGTTTTGTTTAACTGATAAGACAGAATTGCCGTCAGTCTTAAGCGAAGACCATACGGGTTTGGTTTTTCGTACAAAAGAACTTTATTTAGAATATTGTAATACCCTTCTACAAAATATCCATCTGTAGCATCAACATTCTGTGTCAAAAGGACATGTTTGCTCAATTCATTGCAGGTTTTCATGTGTCTGATAATTACGCTGTAGATATAATGCATGATTTACTTGAAGGAGTTGCACAGTACGAGTTGAAGTTCCTATTTCAGTACTTGGTAAAGAATTTCGTAACTCTAAACATAGACCAAAAAAAATAGACCAAGCGTGTTCAAAATGGATAATGGTCAAAAAGATCTTGGACTCTTAAATCTTGGCTATTCAAACATGGTGCTTTTTGCTTAACACTCCCTTAATATTTGGAAATTTAATTAACAGAAATGATTGCTATGTGAACTTGCTTCTCTATTTGATTCAGGTTGTATATATAGTATTTTCACTAATCATAACCAGTGGTATAATGTGCTCAGATTTAATGTTAAAATGGTAACACTAGTGTAAATGTTATTTTAACACTGGTGAGTGTGGACACATATACACACTTTTCCAGTGTTAAATTTAACACTGTCAGTTTTAATTTGACACTTGCAATTTTGCTATGTAGTTTCCATGTTCTCCCCGTGTCCACATGGGTTTCCTCCAGGTTTTCCGGTTTACTCTCACAGTCCAAAAACATGGATGAAGGTCAATTGAATTCTCCAAATTGCCCCATATAGAGTGTGTTTCTGTGTGAGTGAGTGTTTTCCCAGCGATAGATATGC
>JAFMOD010000514.1:229592-245923 GCA_019802435.1 Corydoras maculifer
AATTGAATTCTCCAAATTGCCCCATATAGAGTGTGTTTCTGTGTGAGTGAGTGTTTTCCCAGCGATAGATATGCTCTCTGTCCTGGGTGTATCTGCCCAGCGCCCAAAGTGTTCTCCCCTGGATGGACATGGGGAGTAGAGGATGAAAGTTTCCACCAATCAACATTCTGGCCACAAGTCCTAGGATCTCCTTTTCAAGAATCAAGATTCAAGAAAATTTTATTATTATTAATATCACATGTGGTACATGAGATAAGAACGAAAATCGGACCCCGAAAATGAGAATTTTTTTTAAATACAAAAATACACTACATAGATGTGTAAAATATACTAATATACAACTATGAATATATATATATATATATATATATATATATATATATATAAAAAATATACAACTACAGGTATAAATATAATATAGAATATTTTAGCTATTAATATAATATATAAATATATGTATATACAGTATATAGAATTCCAAGTATGTAAATTTAAGAATATATATATATATATATATATATATATATATATATATATATATATATATATATATGTGTGTGTGTGTGTGTGTGTGTGTGTGTTAGCAGCCGCTCGTTCTTCCGCGGGAGGGAATACGTACGCTGGTCCGCTGGATGAAACCAGCTGAGTTGCTGTGAATTCAGCAGAGAACGCACCTCTGCATTCAGCCAGGGTTTCTGATTCGGGTGGCAGGTCACATTCTTGGTGGTGACATCCTCCACACATTTGCTGATGTATCCGAGGACGGCAGATGTATTCCTCCAGATTTAGCTCTCCCTCACACTCAGCAGCCTTTCTGAAGACATGCCAGTCTGTGCAGTCGAAACAGTCGCTGGGCCACACAGTGATGGTTTTCTGTGTGGGTCTGGAGCGTCGCAGCAGGGTGTGGTATGCCGGCACCATCAAAATGGAGATATGGTCGGAGAGCCCGAGGTGGGGGCGGGGGATGGCTCTGTTTGTGTCTTTAATGTTGGTGTACACACGGTCGAGTGTGTTGTTTCCCCGTGGTGCGATGTTTACATGTTGGTGAAACTGCGGCAGTGCGCTCGTCAGGCTCATGTGATTAAAGTCACCCGCCATTACGTAAAACGCCTCCGGATGCTTGTTCTGAAGAGAGCTGATGTTCTCATGAAGCTCCTTCAGTGCGTTGTTAGCATTAGCATCTGGTGCTATGTAAACGGCGATGACGAACACCGCCGTAAACTCACAAGGCAAATAATGCAGACGACATCTCACAGTCAGCAGTTCTGTCGCTTCAGAGCAGCGGCTGTTCACCAACACGCAGATTGTACACCAACCTTTGTTTATGTAGACGCACACGCCGCCCTCCCGGGCTTTTCCAGACTGCCGGTTGCGGTCCGCTCCGAAGAGCTCTCTGTCGGCGAGCTGGAAGGCTGAGTCCGGCATGTTGTCCTGTAGCCATGTTTCAGTGAGACAAATCACCGCAAAGTTCCTCATCTCACCAGAAACACTTGTCCTCAGCCGCAGAAGGTCCAGCTTGTTATCCAGAGAGCGGACATTAGAGAGAATAAGCGACGGAATCAGGGGTCGGTTTGCGTTTGCCCTGAGCCTGGCGAGAACACCGCCGCGCTTCCTCCGTTTCTGTCTCTGCTCAAAGCGCTTTCTTATTTACATTGTCCGCTGCCCTCTGATCTGCCACGCCGATGTCCGGAGGAGCTGAAGTGTTCCGAGAGTAGTATTCAGATTATTGTTGATGGTTGTTGCCGTTTTTCCTAAACTGTCGTTTATTATAAAGAGTTCGTTCCTGCTATATTTTACACGCTCAATGCGTGTTGATTCAGGGTTTGAACCGATATGAAAATTATTAAATTCAGGGTAATCGACAGGAGCGTAAGAAGCCACTGCACTCGTGTGCGCCGCCATCTTGGAAGAAGATTTTGATTTGGGAACTTTTCTTATGTTCCACCAGTTGGTATGGTTAAAAGTGCTTGCTGTTCTTCTTTAAGTTTAAGTCTCATTTGCCCTGTTAGTTTAATTAGTCTGTAGTCATTGTTTAATTCCTGTCACTTTTGTTCCATCACATGCCCTTCCTTTAGTGTTATATAAACCATCCCTTTGCAAATCGGAATTTTTCATTAATGTAAGTTATGTTCATCTTTGTGTAAGTAATTGCTGGTCTTTATTCATTGTCATGTTCATTAAAATGCTTTGGTTATCCGCTAACCTGCCTGATTTGTGTTTTTGCAGCTCTACTTACCAGTGTATGCTGTGACAGTAATAAAAACTGCAGGCTAAAGCTCAGAAAAGTCTCCTTAAAGTAAAAAAATGATCTATGAGCCCAGTGTCTAACCAAATGAGCAGGTGTAACTAATAATTTGAGCATCTTCTCAAGCTAATGTCTGTTCTTTCTTTATGCAAATGAGACCACTGGCTCTGAATACAGATGCTTTTCTCTTGCTGCCAAGTCAAACTGGTGTGGATTTATTGAAAGAGAAAAAGGGAACTCTTATTGGCCTCTCAGTGTTGCCTTTATTCATGTGCAGGTGCTGATTTCCATGTCTTTATAACACATCCGTCTACTGTGACAAGCCAAAGCCAGGGGCCAATCAACCTGTTGGTCACTGATTTTAAATAAGAGAGCATCTAAGAATTATGATAATATTTGTTAATCAGGTTCAAATATTCTATGTGTATTACCGTGAGATGTATAATACTAAGAATAAAAGCTTTAAATATTTTTGTGTTTTTATAAAAGACAATTAAAAACTAGTGATGAAGTTTATTTTAAAAAAAAGAAAGAAAAACATTGTCTCAGCTTTATAAAACTTCAAGTCTTTAATGAGTTGTTCACTCAAGATGCGATATAAATCAGTAAATCAGTTTGTATACAATTTTAGATTTAACAAACCTCCAAAACAAGCTAATAAACAGAAGGGGTGAAATGTTTTTTTTATTTGTTTGTTTGGTTGTTATGTGACCTTTACATATTGCTTACTCTTACGATTTAATTAGTGACATGTTTTAATAAAAATGTGATAGATTGTCAAGCTACCATTTGTAATGTGGATGTGGAAGCTCAGTGGTTAGGGCGTGGTGGTTAGTGGTGCTCTAAACTATACTATTAAGTTGGGATTCTTAAAAGTTGTTTTGCATAAAAAAGCATTTACAAAATAAAGTAATGTAGTTATTCTTTTTTTTTTACCCGGTTGTATATAAGGACCCCCAACAGTGTTACACATGTTAATTGTGTTTTAAGCATTGTGTATGTTGGTACAGGTAAGATTTAAAGTTTTTTTTAAAAACACTGTCAGTGTTTTTAGTTTTAAAGTTTTATAGCTTTAATTCTATAGTTAAATGCCCGAAAAACTATATAATTTTTAAGCCCACTATACAAAAAATATTAAGCTTATGTATAACAGTTTACAGGTGTGAAATTTTTTTAATAACTTCAGAGAAAATGCACTTCAGTTATCACTGTCAATTGGATAAGAGAGATAGTTATTTCTTCATGTATGTCATAACTGCCATGTTAGGTATATTCAAGTATGCTAATATATGTTAGATTTTAATATTTTTGGGCTGTTGATTTTAATATATTTAATAAGACACTGTACAGTTATTGTATTAACAACTTTGTTTTCTAATGAGATATCACACGTGTTAAGGCTTGTTGTGGAACAATTACAAATTGTAGTTAATCTGTTTCTCTACATACTTTATTAGAATCCTTTACTTTGTTATTCTAACACTTAGGACTAAATAAAACCACCACAGAACATTGTCTGAACAAACCACAGAACATAATGACATCGGTAGTGGTGTGTTAGGGTTTGTTGCACATTATGAGCAGACCAGCTAAGGCAGTGCAATTTTTTAAATACTCTTTCAACACAAGGAATTCATTCACAACAAATTAATATGTTTTTAGATTACAAGTGTTTGTCTGGTTTTATCAATTATTTCTATTTATTTATAAGTCTACAACAATAATCTAGTGCCATGATCCAGACAGCTCAGCTACAAACCCTTTGTGAAATATTTTTCTATTATTTTGCTGAATCCTTTAACTCTGCCTTTTACCTATACAGACCAGTTGTAACTTAGAAAGCACTCTAGTTCACTGGCGATAAGAATGACATACAATAATGGATGGAGATAATGGAAAGAGAATACAGATATACAGTCTCAAACCGATATTCATGTTGAGGCAATTATTGATTTTCCAGGATGCTAATTTAGCAAGAATCCTTGATCATTTTACATCACTATTACACCACATGTTGCAACATAGAAAAGTATTATTCTAGAATAATATATACTTCACTTATCTATAAGAAAGGTTAGTGTCCAATTGTAAATGCAGCAGTGTGTTACAAACCATCCTGCTAAACATATGCGACACAAAATATTGTTAACAACAGCACTGTTCTCCGAAGCTTAAATAACTTTTTTGGTTATCCAGGTGTTAAAGTCCAAACAAAAGATTTTTCCCAAATGTATATATCAGCAATAAATGAATGTGCTTATTTTTATTACCTGTGTTTTCATTACTTTACATAATTTTACAGTTGATCTACAAGTTAGTGGCTGAGGTCAGAGTGCAGGGCCAACCACGATATAGCATCCCTGAAGCAATAAGTATTGAGAAACTTGTTCAAGAGCCCACAGGTTTATGGCACAAGTACTCATTAATTACAATTAAGCAGCATTGAAATTGGAGTAGTTTTTTAACAGACAGCAGGGTGAGACAATTCCCGATGTCTCAAGGCATGTTCTTGCTATATGCTCGTTTCTGCTTAGGTAATTGGTTCTCATTTACATTTGTTCAGGCCATGATGTTCTTGCTTTTTCATTTTCTCTGCGTGTTTCTTTTTGTTTTCTCCTTTCACAATCCTCTTTTTATATATTTTCAGGGCTTTCTTTTTCATATTTGTCTTCTGAAAAATTAATTACTTTAGAAAGGACTGCAGGTCTTACAGACACCGATGTTGTGTACGCATATTTGCACAGACTGATTTTAGCTGAATGTTGCTATAGTGGTGCATGTTTTGCCTTTTAACACAACCAATATTTTTGCAAACTTTCATTTTTAGCTGGACATGATCGGAATTGAACAAATTGGAAGTATATCCAGTACTTTTCATTTTGACGGAACAGGCCCAATTTAGGGCCTTTATTAGGGCTGCGAAAAATCGATAACTAAATTCTTTATAGACACTTTTATTAATCAAATTTTATCGATTTTATCGATTTGTTGTTGCAGCCCTAGCCTTTATCTCAGCATTCCTGAGTTATTTCTTGAAGGTGCTAAGTGACTCATTTGGGAAGATTGCTCCACCATTGAGCAGCAGTGAATGACACGGAGTGAGAATTAGCACCACGGTGAGGTTGAATCACAACGCGACATTCATTACTAGAGTGAAGAGAACAAGTTGGAGTGTATGTTAGAGTTGTGAGATGGAGCAGATCCAGAGATTGTCTTTTAAGCCAGAGTCTGAATTGTACTCAATGCGAGCAGTTATAGGGTAGAATGGAGAGAGAACCTGCAGGAACAGGCAGTTTTAGTGACCTGATCAAATAGTTTAAGATGTTTGTCAATTATAAAACCAAGGTTATTAGCACTTTGTGGTCTGTTTGCCTCTATTTTATCAATTCCCTACAACCTACTGTGTAGTTTGGAGAGATTGTGGATCCATCAATTCGGAAGGTTAATTCATAATAGATTAAGGGTTTAGCTGAAATCATGAGACACTCAGAGGCCCAGTGATGTCATGTACAATGAAACGCCCAGTGATGTCATGTACAATGAAAAGAGATGGGGATTAAATCTTTCTTTTTTAAATTAAGTTCTAACTTTATTACAACAGGGTAAATGGGGTCCGTGAGAAATAATTTCATTTTGGTCTCATGTACCACATGTGAAAAAAATTATAATAAAATTCCTTTGAATCCTTGAATTCAAATACAGAGCCCTGAGGAACTCCATTAAGTACTTAGTGTGAGATTGAAACATCCCCATTACATGCTTAGTATATCTATATCCAAGTTTAGGATTTTGAGAATGCTCTGTCTCATTTTCAATCTACACGGTTTAAGAGGATTTCTGAAATTGTCCCAAAATGTTTACGTTAATGTTTATGATTTTGTTTAGAAGACATTTTTAAATTTTAGCTGGTCTAAATGGAGTGGATAGCACTTCTGTTATTAGGCAATATCTGACTATTTTAGCTCTGTTTGTAAGCTTAATTCTTTTGGGTCCGAGGGGTTTCAGGGCCTGAATTTCAGGGCGGGATTGCGGGAATTGCGCATTATTTCTTCGATTCCTGTAATTTTAGCCTTAATAATGCAGGAAACTCCCACACACAAAACAATAGCTCGGTTTGGATTGTGAGATGGACAGATGGTCGGACAGACCGACTTCCATACTGGATGCTGCACTCGGCGCGCTCACTCTTCCTCTCTCTACAGAGCTACTGGAACCTTCTGCTTTAGAGGCATTTCTCCCAGTCAACTTTCAGAACCAACACAGTTACTGATAAGAACTAGAGGCACTCAAACATGGAGCGCTAAAATGCAAATCTCCATCATCTGAAATTGAACCCGCTCAGAAAATAGCACCGGAACCCCAACGGACTAGCGCAAACAGTAGCAGCGGTGACGTTGACAAAACTAATCCTCAGGATCCACAAACAGGTGATGGTAATAAACTAAAGCAGCAGTCCAAAGATAAGTTTCAGGCCAACTGGCGAAGAATATATCCTTGGCTCGAACCTAATAGCGGTGAAATGAGCTGCTCGAGTTTTAAAATGTATGGTGCTGTGCCTTTTACCAGCCGATGCTACAAAACGTCAACTTTAAGTCACCACTCGGCTAGTGTTTCTCATACAGCATCACTGAAAAAAAAAGTGCGAGGCTGATTCGGCTAAAATTCAATGGCTAACGCTATTGAACTTGCCCAGCTGCAGTGTGAGGAAGAAATAAAGAGGCTTCTCAAAACCGCTTACTTTATTGCAGAAAATTAACTGGCTGATTCAAAATTTGTTCATCTGGTAAAATTCTTTAAAAAAAATGAAAACAGAAAGGTATGGAAGCTACCTTAATGAGAAAGGTGTAGCAGAGCTCACCAGTAGTATCCCCCCCCAAAATGTAGAAATCTCCCTTATGTGACACATTTAAGGGGGAATTCCCCCTCATTTTGAAAAATGAATTTCAGGCCCTGGGCTTTATTGTTTAGAGGACTAAGAAAATGAGCCCTTTCTCGCAAAGAGCCCTTTTGGTTTGGCGAATTCCATTAACGAGTCCAACTCCTTCAACATCGACAATCTCATACAAGTCGATGATTTTGTCGTTTCTAAAGTGCAATTGTGTCTGCCTGTGTCCCTGGTGCAAGTGGTTCTGCGCTGTGGACATATCCCAAATAAATAATAATAATGCCATATTTAAAAGGTTGTGGCAGGAGAGCAGTGATGCTCGCGAGAAGGCAGAGTCATTGGCAATGAACTTTGATTAGAGATTATTAACGTAACTTATGCGGCTTCACCTGATGAAGGTGTGGGTACTTTACAGCACATGTCGCATGGAAAAAGCAACGTAATCTAGCAACGTAAAAATGTGTAAATAAAGCCCATTCTTGAGCTTCTACAATCATGTCTCCTGTCCTCTATTCATTGATCCTACTTACATAGGTCAATATTTATAATTTTGTATGATCTTACACAATATTTTCAGTGTTAATAACACTGTGACAGTCAGTATGCTGGAAGTAATATTGTAAAAAAAAAAAAAAAAAAAGAATTAAAATATATTTTACACTCGCCAATTTTTTAAAATATATTTGACAATGGATAACACAAAGATGGCAACATCAGTACTGAAAAATGTCAATGAGTTTATCAGTTTCTGAACCTAAGGTATGTCAAATAGGAATACCAATTGAATGAATAGGATATTCAATACAGGATGGTAAAAATGTCAGTATACCAAAAAAAAAAAAAAAAAGTTTCTCCTTGACCGCATGGGTCTCCTCCAGGTTCTCCGGTTTCCGCCCACAGTCCAAAGACTTGGATCAAGGTCAGTTGAATTCTCCAAATTGCCCCATATAGAGAGTGTCTGTGTGAGTGAGTGAGTGTGTGCCCAGCGATGGGTTGGCACCCTGTCCTGGGTGTATCTGCCAGTGCCCGAAACAGATAATGGATGGGTGGAATATATATATATATATATGTTTGTGGGTGGCACAGTGGCTTAGTGGTTAGGACGTTCGCCTTTCAGCGCTAGGCATTCCAGGTTCGAATCCCCATCTGGATGGGGTTTCCATGTTCTCCCCGTGTCCACGTGGGTTCCTCTGGATTCTCTGGTTTCCTCCCACAGTCCAAAAACAAGGATCAAGTCATATAGAGTGTATCTGTGTGGGTGAGTGTGTGCCCAGCGCTGGATTGGCGTCCTGTCCTGGGTGTATCTGCCCAGTGCCTGAAACGTTGTCCCCTGGATGGGCATCGTGACCCTAATATAGAATAAAGGGGAAGTTAATGAATGAATGAATATATGTTTGTTATATATGACCTATGTTTAACTAAATACAAACACAAAAGGCTCAAATGTGTGTCACTAAATGGACAGATCTAAGCTTGAAGGAGATTATCTACAAACAAATAAATGGCACTAATGCACCTTAGTGGCAAAAAAAAACGTGCCTTTGAGGATCCTTCTCACTTCTCACGCATGCGCACTAAAAATGCAGTCTAGCTGTGTATGTCTGAATATTGTAGATTTAACACACTCCACCGCATTAATAAGATGAGAATGAGAAGGATGAGAACTAGGTTCTGATCTGAACTGTCTCTCGCACACAGATAAACACACACACATAGAAAGAAAGCTTGAGGCGGAGGGACGACACACTTCATAACAAATTATTACCTTGACACTGCTGACTTTAACCCTTCTACAAAAGACCCAAGATACTTGTGTCTCTCACAAAGAAAAATTAAGAAATGGTGCAACTTTGATCAGTGTGGAGTGCTTGTTTTAGAAAAATTAATAAAATAATGTCATTTGGAGAAAACAGGCTAATGAGAAAAACAATGCCCGCAAAAAAAATTACCACCTTGCTGATTTTTTTTTTAAATAAGACCTGGTAGCTCCTTATTTTTGTGCACTTTTACTATTGCATGCCTTTTTTTGATGGCGCATCCAATCAGGTCAGATTCTTGCTTGTTTTTCATTAATTAGTGTATGTTTTTTAGTCACTTTTTTGTTTGTTTGTTTGTTTGTTTGTTTTATTTATTTCAGTGATTGGGTGTCAGTGGACGGGGGAAATCTTGCATTTTTTTCAAAAGTTACTATTTGTTTTTTGGTTTACTTTATAATTATGCATCTATTCTTTACTTATTTTTGTTTGTCTTATTTCTTACATTCATTTGTTTGGTTTCTGTTTATTATCCTCATTTAGATTCCTTTGTTTAAATTGTTAAACACCTGATCACCACTATATCTGTACATGGCTGTTACACTGTTAATGCTGCCCAGCCCCCACTTAGCCTTGGTCCTCCCAAGGTTTCTTCCTTAAAATAACATAACAGGGAGTTTTTTCTTGCCCCAGTCGCTTTGGTTGCTCTTTGGGGTTTAAAGGCTTATAACACTATAAAGCTGCTTTGTGATAATGTACTATTGTATAAAGTGATTTACAAATAAATTACTTGAAATTACTTACTTATTAATAGTTAATTAGTAGTTAATTAACTACGTGTTTCGATTGGTTCCTCTGTTTTGTCATGTGCTCATCTTTATGTTATATTTTCTCTTTTCATTCTCTTGTTTGACGATTATTGACTATGTCATTCACTGTCCCAATCTTTTGTTTTTGTTTAATGGTTCTCTGTGTCTTTAAATAAACTATTGCTTGCTTATCCCTGCTTCCTGGTATTATAGTGCACATTATGCGATTAACAGTGCTAGAGTGAAGTATATGGAGAACTATATATTGTTGCTTCACCAGTAATTTGCTGGTTCTTATTAAACTGCATGCATGTTTACAATGTCTAAAATACTCAAAACATATAATTGCAACTTGTAAAGTTGAAAGTTGTAAATGTTATTTTCAATGTTTTCTGGTCTTTAATAGATAGACTTAATTAATTAATACATCAAGCTCCTCAATCTCTGTAAATGTCAATCACTGCCAAATGACAAATTATTACGATTGTGGTTTGTTCTCTGTTACAGCACAAGTAGCAATATAGGCCACATTAGACCTGTATTGATTTGTATTAGCATTCACTTGTTATTCATAGACTGATTTTACTTCAAGTTTAGAAATATAACTGTGGCTGGAGAGCAGCAATACTGGGGGTAGGCGGCGCAAAAAGCACAGTTAGAGGAAATGAACACACTTTATGTCTGCTCCACTAATAAACGTGTGCATCCATTATTAGATGAACATTACATCTCACGGGGAGAATGATCATGAGCAGCAAAAATGTGAACTGGCAGTTACACCGGCCTATATGCTACAAACACTAATTTGACTAAACTTAAACTTTCAGTCCCCTGACCCCCATTTGTGTGCCACATAATAATGTGCCCATTATTATGCTAATGACTGCTAATGATTTCGCCAAGTGGAAAAATAACCCCTCTTAGCCCAAATGCTAGAAAGTATCATGTAAAAATTCTAACCCAGCAGTGCGGATCTGAGTGGTGCACTGACTAAACTGGTGTTTACACTGTGTTCCAAATTATTATGCAAATAATATTTTTTCAGATTTTCCAAAATTACCTATATGAATTGCAGTCATTGTAATTTTCCACCCATCAACTATTAGAGTACAATTGAAAGGTTTTTGAACAAACTACCAATGATAACAGTATATTTAAAAAAATATATAAAAAAAAACACTCAAAATGCATGTTCCAAATTATTATGCACAGCAGTTTTCAACCTTTTCATTTTTACAAAGAACAAAAAAATGGTAATTTGTGAATTTATAAGCATTTGCAGGTTATTACAAACTGAAATCAAACAGTTTTCAAGTCAAAACTTTATTCTAGGTGATGTTACATTTGCACATAGGACCCCTTGTTCAAAAGGAGCTTCTAAACTTTATCATTCATTGAATTTGTCAGGTTTTGAATGGTATCTGCTTCAATTGATTTGCATGAGGACAGAATACCCTCTCAGAGCTGTTGCTTAGATGTTAGACTGCTTCCCGCCATCATAGACACTCCTTTTGATGATGCTCCAGAGGTTCTCAATGGGGTTCAGGGTCAGGGGAGCATGACACCATAAGTTTATTCCCTTTTATGCCCATAGCAGCCAGAGATTCACATGTGTTCTTTGCAGCATGAGACAGTGCATTGTCATGCATGAAAATGATCTTGCTGCAGAATGCACGGTTCTTCTTAAACCATGGCAAGACGAGGGTTCATAGATTGTGGAGGTCATCTTTACACCTTCAGAGATCCTAAAGGGGCTGAAAATCTCTCTTCCCATGATTCCAGCCCAAAACATTACTCCACCTCCTCCTTGTTGGCGCCATAGCCTTGTTTGCATGGGGTGTCCATCAGCCAGCCATCCTCCACTCCATCCATCCGGACCATCGAGCGTTGCACGGCACTCATTACATTTAGTCATTTAGCAGACGCTTTTATCCAAAGTGACTTACAAATGAGAACATTACAAGTCATAAGTTATGGAGAAAACCAACTATACTGTATTGAATATATATATAAATTCATCAAACCTGATTGTTATTTGATGCTGGTCCCCCCCGCCCATTAAATTTTTCATTTATTTATTTATTTATTTATTTTTTCTACAACAGGTATTTGTTAAAGAGATGCGTCTTCAGTAGTTTCTTAAAACTGCTTAGTGCTTACAGAGAGAGTTGGGAAGATCGTTCCACCATTTTGCAGTGGTGAACGCCACGGAGTGAGAATTAGCTCCTCGGTGAGGTGCAATCATCACTGGAGCAAAGTGAATGAGTCGGAGTGCATTTTGAAAAGATAGAGTGAAGGTAGGAGGGAGAAGATCCAGGAATGGTTCTGTAGGACAGAGTCAGTGACTCGTACTGAATGCGAGCAGCTACAGGGAGCCAATAGAGGGAAATGAGTAATGGAGTGACATGAGTTCGCTTGGGCTGGTTAAACACAAGTCGGGCTGTAGAGTTTCAAATTCTGAAGGTCTGATTGTGGAAGCTGGGATACCGGCAAGTAGCGCATTACAATAATCAGGGCTAGGGCTTAAACAAGCATGTTGTTAGCATGTTCAGAATCAGAATCAGGTTTATTGATCACATACGTGGCTATACATGGTACAGCCAGCAGTGAAATTCTTTTTTGACATCTCCACAGAAAATAAAATTTGCTTGAAAGGATAAGAATAAGAGTAAGAAAAATAGGATAGTAAAGAATTTAAAAATAAGATAAAATAAAATTTAACTCTGTTTGGACGGCAAGATGGCGTGGTCTGGTACCGCTGGGTTCAGCTATCTTTAATGTCTCTCTGGAACTTAACTCTCGCCTGAAGGTCGTCCAGTTTGTTCTCCAGAGACTGGACGTTGGCTAGCAGGATACTAGGTAAGGGGACACGGTGTGCCCTGGCCCTCAGTCTGTCCCCTCTCGCTCTTTTCACTCGGGGTCGTCTCTTTTTGTCGCGTCCATTGTTCTCCCTTAGAATTTCCCTCGGCCAGCTCGGATTTGGAGTTAAAAAAGTCGTGAGGTGAGTGAATTGTAGATTAATAGAAACAAGAATGTCTCTATCGTATCTAATGCGTGCCGTGATGAAAATAAAAAGAGTCCAAGAGTGTTATAAATAAGAAAAATAAACAAAATAAGGTAGGAGGTCTGTGGAGAAGTCGTGACCTCACCGGCGCCATCTTGGCTGTTCAGTCAAAAAGGGTCTGATCTTCCTTATGTTGTAAAGAAGGAATCTGCAGGAACTGGCGGTTTTGATAACATGATCAGAGAGTTTAAGGTGGGAGTCTATTATGAAACCAAGGTTCCAGACCAAATCGGTTGGGGAGATTGTGGAGCTGTTAATTTGAAAGGTCAGGTCGTGGTGGATTGAGGGTTTAGCTGGGATAATGAGAAGCTCTGTTTTTTCTAAATTTAATTTGAGATGACGGGCCTTCATCCAAACAGATATGTTGGTGAGGCAGGCAGATATCCGATTTAAGATGGTGGTGTCGTCAGGGGCAAAAGATAGATGAAGTTGAGTGTCATCAGCATAGCAGTGGTAAGAGAAACCATGCGCCTGGATGACTGTGCTCAGTGATGTCATGTATAGTAAGAAGAGGAGATGACCAAGTACAAAGCCCTAAGGCACACCAGTGCGTTCTTGGTGCGAGTTAGAGATCTCCCCATTCCATGACACTTTGAAGCTCCTTCCTGTGAGATAGGATCAAAACCATTCAAGTGTCGTATCAGAAAATCCTAATTCAGGTAGAGTGGACAGTAGAATCTGATGATTTACTGTATCAAAAGCTGCAGAAAGATCTAGCAGAATGAGGACAGAGGATTGAGATTTGGCTTTGGCAGATTTAAGTGAATCAATTACAGAGAGCAATGCTGTCTCCGTGGAGTGACCACATCTAAAACCCGACTGATTGGGATCAAGGAGATTATTCTGATTAAGAAATTTGGAAACCTGTGTGGATACCACCTGTTCAAGTGTTATAGACAGAAAAGGTAAAAGAGAAACAGGTCTGTAGCTCTCGACCAAATTTGGGTTGAGCGTAGGTTTTTTTGAGTAGGGTTTACAACAGGTATTTGTTAAAAAGATGCGTCATCAGTGAACAAAACAGTTTTGAAGTCAGTCTTCATGTATTGTTTGGCCCACTGGAGCCATTTCTGCTTGTGGGCAGTGGATAGTGGAGGTCGACAGGATGGCTTACGCACAACTGCATACCTCTGAAGAACCCTGCATCTTGTTGTTCGAGTGACGTTGGAGGCACCAGCAGCTTCAAAAACTTGTCTGCAGCTATGACAAGGCATTTTTGCAGCTGCTCTTTTAACCTGACAATTGCCTGTTGGAAAGAGTCCTCAATTTTCCCTCATCAGCACACACACGTGTGTGCTCTGGATCAGCTACATACGTCTTGATTGTGCTATGATCTCGATGAAGGGTCTTGGCAATGTTTATTGTAGTCATGACTTGACCTAAACACTTCACAATTTGTTGCTTCTCAGCAGCCGACACATTCTTTCTCATTTTGGCTGAAAATATAGGCTGCTTAATAATGTGGGACAGACTTCTTAAGTAGTTTTGCCTTCAATTGTACACACCTGCCAAACTAATTAGCACTAATTAATTAATTAACACCTAAGCACTAATTAGGTGTCTGCAATTGCTTTCAGTGATATACCACATCACCATCAATGAGTTTAAATGACAAACAAAAAAGTTCTTACCATGTCACTCCTAAACTTTTTGCATAATAATTTGGAACACAGTGTATAATAAATACAAATAGAATACTAATTGAAATGGCTAGTGCTAGCACAAATATTTGTGTTAAAAGTCTGCGAAAGGAGGGCCAAAGTATGCCTCCCAAACTGCTGTCGCGGAAAGGCGAGCGCTAAAGCAGTCAAATATATCAGAAGCCGACAACCTATTCAGATAATGCTTTGAACATTGGAACAGGCAAGCACATTAGAAGCCTGTCTTATATAAATCCTGCAAATATATATAACAAAATAAGAGATCACAACACGGCAGCATGATCAACAAAATGTCTCAGAAGACATTTCCTGGAGCAAACAGAGAAGAAAGTCAGAGCCTCAAACTCCATCATGTGCACCTTCTACGGGGGGGCCATGAAGAGCATCCTAAATAGATACATCAGAGTTTGGTATGGCACCTGTACTGCATCCTGCTGCAAGACCATAATGAGAGCAGCTGAATAGATCTCTACCTTACCTCTCTACCCTCACTGCAAGTTCTACACAGCACCCGCCTCAGTAATAAAGCCCTCTGCATGGCAGGTGATCCCACATACCCACTATACAGCTTCTTCAGCCTGCTGCTATTGGGGAGGAGAATGCGGTGTCTTTAGACAAGAAAGAGCAGAGTGAGGTTGAGCTTTGTTTATCATTATCTGCCACTATTTGTAGGATGCTAAACGCCACTTGCTTCCAGGCCAGAGCATTTGGGTAATCTAGGAGTCTTTGAATAACTGAAGGCAGAAAGTAGCGGTCCTGCTGGCTAAATGAACAAGTCCTTGCCCTCCCTTTTCTTTGGGTAAATGGAATAGAATTTAAAGTATTTAAACCTCAGGGGGCGCTGCTGACTACTGATGGAGTAAGACGTGAGTTCGTTAGCTCCTGCCGATTTTTATTAAAATTTTATTAAAACGGCACTGTTTAGAAATATATGTGTTCCTATTCGACTCTGTGAACTGAGTGTTACTGAATAGTAACTTTATTATTGATTAAAATGTCTGGAAAGACTCCAAAAACTCGCAGCACTATTCAGACGCATCTGCGGCCCGCACCTCGTGCTGAGGCCGCGGCCCCGAGCGAGCCACCGACGACATCAGAGGTCGCATCCACGCACGCGATAATGAATACAGAATCCCTCAAACTTGAGCTGCTGACGTCATTGAGAAATGACATCGCAGAGATTTTTAAAAAAGAGCTTCGGGAAACGCTCGGGGACACTTTGGCCACCATCCAGCTCGACCTACAAGCTTTGAAGACGCAACTAGCGAACGACAAAGCGGCTGTAGATGCTACAATATCGGAGTTTAAAAATACGGTCGGAGAGATGGAGCACGCGCTTACTGTGTGCTCCGATGATATCGCTGCAATGAAGACCACCATCGAGACCCTCACAGCCAACGTGACCAAGCTGGAAGATAAGTGTGAGGACTTGGAATCCAGGTCACGGCGGAACAATGTTCGTATATTGGGTGTTCCGGAGGGCCCTGACTCCTGCTCTACTGCGGCGGTGGCTGCGTTATTAAAGGATGCGTTCGGACTGGAGAAGGAACCGCTATTGGACCGGGCTCATCGGACCCTCCAGCCCAAGCCCAAACCCCAGGACCGACCACGAGCGGTGGTGTGCAGGTTTCACTATTATAGTGATTGTGCGGACATTCTGCGCCGAGCAAGAGAACATCGGCAAATTAAAGTTAAAGACTTTAATATATCGATCTTCCCCGATTACACCGCTAAGATTGCTCGGGCCCGTGCCACTTTTAACGAGGTTCGGCGGCAGCTCCGTGGTATGGACGGGGTTCGGTACGGCCTGTTTCATCCTGCGCGGCTGCGCATCACCTACAACAGCGTCGAGAAGGATTTCACATCAGCGGAGGAGGCCAGCAAATACGTCAAAACTCTGACTAATGGGTAGTATG
>JAFMOD010000514.1:248490-265530 GCA_019802435.1 Corydoras maculifer
AGCATGTGGCAACCTTTTATTTCTTACTTTACCAATCTGGCAGTTTTTCCAAATTAAATTAAAAGTGTCTTCTTTTGTTTTTCATTTCTCTTTTCTTTTTCGTGTGCCTTTTAATGTTGCACTACACTAGCAATATGTTGGTTGGTCGTGGTGAGCCGAGTGGTTATGGGGAGGGGGGTGGTTTGTTTTGATACTTAATGATTATTATTATTAGATGTATTAATTCAATATATATATATATATATATATATATATATATTTTTTTTTTTATTTATGATTTTTATTATTATTATAGTATTTTCTTTGTGTGGGGGGGGGAGTTTGTTTGAAAAGAAAAAGTGGAATATGTTAGTTGTTGTTGTAAGGATATTGTTTATATTTCCAATAAAAATATTCTAATAAAAAAAAAAAATAAAAATAAAAAGTATTTAAACCTCACTTCTATCAAAAATACGTGATCACAAAGTGCTGTTATTCCAGAGCGATATTTTATTGCTCAACTGTTAATGTCTCAGGTGAGTTATTTCTGATTTAATTTGGAGATTTTGTCACAAATGTTTTTTTCTCTAAAATTTCTTAGTATAAATAATTTAAGATAAGACACAATACTTTTTCTTGATCTAGGAAAATGAGACCAGTCTTCGGGCCCAATAATCTAGAGGCATCCATCTCGAATTAATCAAAACATAGATCTGCTGGGCACGCAATACACCTGGCCAGAATGTATCTTATACGTTATATGTTCAATCATCTTTACCTTTCTCAAGGCTAATGCTTTTAAGGACATCTTATAGTCAGTACGCAACAACGAGACACAGCAACAGTTTTTCAACAAAGTCAAATCTCATTTCTTAGGTAAAAAGCTCAACAAGGCTCTCCAACAGTGGAAGCGTCCATCCCGCAGGCTTTTTTGGAGAACCTCTTGTACAACCAGAAATCTGCTGGGTGACCAACAATGCCAGGAGTACAACCAATCTCCATGTTATTTGGAGATTTGTGTAGCTTATCCAAGAAAGAATGGCATCGAATGCTGTAGCTTACTGCTGGCTGAGTTTAACCGGGTTTTTTAAGAAAATGTCTTCCACCTCTCGTGTTTCTGGCCACTCACTCTCATAAAGCTTTGAAAATAAGTTGACTTTTTGCTCACAAATTTTAGCAGGCTCTCAAAAAAGATCCACTGATTCTGTCCGTACAGCATTTATAAATATATAAATATAAATAAAATTATTTCTGTTAATTCTTATACTTAAGACTGAAAAATAACTTACTGAATATGCATCCATTTCAGCAGTGTTTAAAAAGAAGACCAGCGCTATTATGGCCAGCAGATTTTCTTGTGCATTTTGTTTGCTTTTTATAGCATTAACATGATTTTAATTCCCTGTGGTTTCTGCTAAATGTTGAATCTTTATTGTCTGATTCTCTTGTTCTTTTCCAGCCTCTTTTTTTGCATGTTTATTTCCCTTGACCTTTGCTTGATTTTTTTGAGGGGGTTTGAAAAACAACTTATCTTTCATTTATTTTACACTTGCATTCTCTTGAATTGCTGTTTGGACTGGAGTCATCAATACAGTGTTGTAACTACCTGTTGCTCTTTCTTTTTCATCAATATTAGGTTCTTTAGAAAAAAGTTTATTTTAAGCAGGATCAGCGAGACCAGGTTTGTATATGGTCAGACTTTTTTTGGTTTTATTTTCTCCTTGGGATACTATAGTGGCCTACCTATTTTAGTTAGTAAGTGGGTTAATTAGAGCCTACCTCAGATTCCAGTACAACATTTACAGGGGGGTAACACCTGCACCTCGACAATGACATGTGCCGGCAGCTCATGACTTATGCCCCTCCCCCCCACAACAATATTGTATTTTGGATTAACAGATTTCATAAACACCACAATTGCTTTGTACATCCGGGGAGCAGAAACTATATTATAGTGCTGTCATAGCCACTTGCACTTGCTTTGCACTTCACCTTCACTCCATCCAATACACTTACACACACACACACACACACACACACACTACAGCACTCTATATGATTTGTTTACCTTATTAAACCTTCTTCCAAAATCAATCTACACCACAAATATATGAAATAATTAACATCATTTTTATAGGTTTTAGTTTTTATAGATAACATTAGACAATTATTCAAACTGCATAACAGATTTGCCCTGGTTAATTCTACCAATTTATTATAAATTATTTATTATTTTTTAGAATGCTAATTGGTACTTTATATGATTCATTCATTCATTCATTCATTATCTTCCGCTTATCCTCTATTAGGGTCGCGGTGGGGTTCCCCATGCCCATCCAGGGGAGAACATCTCGGGCGCTGGACAGACAGACCCAGGACAGGGCGCCAATCCATCGCTGGGCACACACTCACTCACACAGACACACTCTATAGGGGGCAATTTTGAGAATTCAATTAACTTGTTCCATGTTTTTGGACTGTGGGAGGAAACCGGAGAACCCGGAGGAAACCCACGCAGACACGGGGAGAACATGGAAACTCCACCCAGATGGGGATTCGAACCGGGAATCCCTAGCGCTGAGAGGCGAACGTGCTAAATACTAAGCCACCGTGCCGCCCTACTTTATATGATCTATAAAAAAAATCATCATGTATATAATGATTTGTTTATCTTAAATATTTTTACTTACAAAAATCACTTAAGTTTTGGGAGAGTATATTTCATTAAACAAAAAGAACTCTTTATTAAAACTAGTGCTGGGCAGTATAATGATTTACACCCATCCATCCATTATCTTTCACTTAATTCTATACTAGGCCAATCTATTGGCTGGACACACACTCACTTACACGCACACACAGACTATATAGGTGTAATTTAGAGCAGGGAATTTACTTTGAATCCATATTTTCGACTGTGGGAGGAAACCAGAGAACCCGGAGGAAACCCACTCAGTCTCAGGGGGGAACATGGGAACTCCTAGATTGGGATCTACAGCACTTAGAGGTGAAAATGCCACCCAGTATAAGGATTTATTTATTTATTTATTTTTCCATATATAAAAGAAATGAAGTATGTAGATAAATAAACAAATGGATGGATGAATGGATGGATTTACAACAATAAAACTGAAGGCAGAACCTACACTCAGTGATAAAAAAAAGTGTGTCGCAATACTAGTTTGGACAGAAGGGATCCTGCGTATCAAAGAGACACAAATTTATTCAGAGGATTTAGTACCCAAGATTAATTAAATTATATTTTAATCATCTAAACAAACGGCAATTAACATAATCACTTCTGGGAAAAGGATGATAGAAGGAAAGAAGGAACATGATAAACTTAATGAAAAAATAAATAATAATGCAAAATAATTTAAAAAACAAATTTTTGTGAGTGCATTGCTGTTTAAGTTTTCAACGATTGAAATCTATACATCAAATAAATACATAGAATATTAAAATAAAAAAGAAACAATTCTGTATTTAAGGAAATGAAACACTGGTTAAATTATTATATATTACATATAGAAATACATATAAAAACCAAACAGAGAATGGTTTTAGTGCATTCTTATATAATGACTTGTAATAGCAGAGAGCAATTACAAATTCACCACCACACCAATAATGGTTATTTGTTCTAGTACTTACTATTTCTAGAAAAATAAAAATAAAAATTCAAATCCTGTGTTACAGGAAAATCTACACTAATAATTGCTCTTCTTATTTCCTTAGTGAGACTAATAAGGCCAGAGATTAAAATGTGACTAATTTACTGTTAATACTTCTAGCTCGACTACTGCAATGCATGATTTCATCTTATCCTGAACTCTGCAGTTTGTCTGGTGTTTAACTAACCCAAGCGAGCTCATGTTACTCCACAACTCTTTTTTTCTCCACTGGCTTCCCATAGCTCTCAGGCTTAATACAAGGCCCTGACTTTGGCCTATAGGAATATCTCTCTCTCTGCACCCTGCCACTTTAATTTCCAAAGATACACCCCATGTCAAAAGCACATATTTGGTGCTTCTGATTGGACATTATTTTTATTTTTATCTGCATTCAGGTGCTGCGTTTTGCTATTACTTAGATTCCATGTCTTTTCTAAAGTGGAAAGTATTAATAATTAACACTAACATGCTCCTACATTTTATAAATACCCCTCCCTCTTCTCTGTACCACCAAAAGTAAGAAAATGTAAACTGGAAGAATTGGTGGGTAGAACTAAAATGAAGAGTGTAAGAGCATCTCGCCATTACAATGTGCCACATTGGCACATTGCACAACTTACTGAAAAATATATTTTGAATATAAAATGAATTGCTTTAAAATCCCAGTATCAGAAGATGATCAGAAGGTGCCCAGCTAATGTTTAAATGGTAAACACCAAGATGGCGCCAGTGAGGTCAGCTGCCGACACGACTTCTCCACAAACCTTTTACCTTAGTTTGTTTATTTTTCTCATTTATATTAATTTTAGACTTTTTTTTATTTCGCCACGGCACGCATTAGCTAGGATAGAGACATTCTATTAATCTACAATCCACTCACCTCACGACTTTTTTAACAACGAATCCGAGCTGGCCGAAGGAAATCCTGAGGGAGAACAATGGACGCAACAAAAAGAGACGACCCAGAGGGAAAAGAGCGGGCATCAGGAACAGGCTGAGGGTCAGGGAACACCATGCCCTCTTACCTAGTATCCTGCAAGCCAACGTCCAGTCTCTGGAGAACAAACTGGACAACCTTCGGGCGAGAGTTAAGTTCCAGAGAGACATTAGAGACTGCAACCTTCTCTGCTTCACCGAGACATGGCTGAACCCAGCGGTACCGGACCACGGCATCTTGCCGTCCATGAACTTCACGGTGTACCGTATGGACAGAACAGTGGACTTGGGAAAGTCTAAAGGTGGTGGAGTTTGTGTTTTTTTTGTAAACAATCGCTGGTGCAACAATACTGGTGTTGTTACACTGACACGCTTCTGTACAGAGAACCTGGAACTGCTCGCACTCAAGTTTCGTCCCTTCTATCTTCCTCGGGAATTTACTTTGGTCATTGTTACAACAGTCTACATTCCACCCCAGGCCAACACGGACACCATGCTGTGTGAGCTTCATGACGCGCTCACACAGTTCCAAACTCAACACCGGGATGCCGCGCTCATCGTCGTTGGTGATTTCAACAGCGCTAACCTCAGACGTGCAGCACCGGAGTTTCATCAGCACATCCGCTGCCCAACCAGAGGCAACCGGACACTGGTTCACTGTTACACCGTGATTAAGAACAGTTACAGGGCTTAGTCTCATCCACCGTTTGGGAAGTCCAACCATGCCGCCATCTTTCTGATGCCAAAATATAAACAAAGACTGAAACAGGAAGTAGTGGCTCAGAGGGAGGTGCCGCGCTGGACCGACCAATCAGTGGATACCCTGCAAGACGCTCTGGATGACGCGGATTGGGAGATCCAAACCAGCTGAAGTGAGCTTCGTTGGGAAGCTGGTTAATGACACGGTTCCCAGAACCACCATCAGGACGTTTCCCAACCAGAAGTCATGGATGAATACATCTGTCCGTGACGCTTTGAAAGCTCGCACAGCTGCATACAACTCAGGACTCATCATCCCTATCGTGCTTTAAACAGTCCGTCATCGTTCCGGTTCCGAAGACACCTCAGCCAGTCTGCCTGAACGATTACTGCCCTGTAGCCCCAATTGTGATGAAGTGCTTTGAAAAACTGATCAGAGGCTTCATCACTTCTTTACTACCCGACTCCTTAGACCCCCTACAGTTCGCCTACTGCCATAACCGCTCCACGGATGATGCCATCTCACACCTGCTTCACTCTGCTCTTTCTCACCTGGACACTGGGAGGAATAATTATGTTAGAATGTTGTTCGTGGGCTATAGTTCAGCATTTAACACTGTTATCCCTTCCACACTCAACACCAAGCTGGAGAATCTGGGACTTCATCGATCCCTGTGTCACTGGATCTCCAGTTTTCTGACGGACAGATGGCAAGCAGTGCAGGTTGGGAAGCATCTTTCCACCCCCCTCACTCTCAGCATTGGGGCTCCTCAGGGGTGTGTTTTGAGTCCTTTGCTGTACTCATTATACACCTATGACTGCGTGGCCACCTCCAGCTCCACAAACATCATTAAGTTTGCAGACAACACCATTTTAGTAGGTCTGATTTTCAACAACAATGAGAGGGCCTACATGGAGGAGATTACACACCTGAAGACCTGGTGCCAGGATAATAATCTCCAACTCAACTTCAGCAAGACTAAGGAGCTGATAGTGGACTACAGCAAGAAACAGACGAGGAGCTTCCACCCTGTGAGGATCAACGGCGTTGCAGTAGAAAAGGTAGACAGCTTCAAGTACATTGGAGTTCACATCGCACAGGACATATCTTGGTCCTGACACATTAACAAACTGGCAAAGAAGGCTCGTCAGCGTCTCTACCACCTCAGACGTCTACGAGACTTTAGGCTGCCCTCCAAGGTCCTGCAGAATTTCTACTCCTGCACCGTCGAGACATCAGTGAAACGACAGTGAACATCATAACCTGGTTCGGGAACAGCACCCATCTGGACAGACGGTCACTACAGAGGATGGTACATTCGGCCGAACGCACCATCTGAGTAGCACTTCCAGACCATCCACAGGAAGCGGTGCTGGTCCAAAGCCAAAAAGATTGTGGAAGACTTCAGGCATCCTGACAACAAGCTCTTCACTCTATTGCCATCAGGACGGAGTTTTAGTGTCCTGAAGGCAAACACAGAGAGAATGAGGAGGAGCTTCTTCCCAACGGCGATTCAGACCCTGAACCAGGACTAAACGGACATAATCCTACCCACAACACCTTCATAACTAAAACAACTTTTAACCCTGCACTGCAATATTTGCACATAAAAGCACAACTCACTTTAATTCACTTTAACTTTTAACTTATAAGACCATTTTCAGTTCATATGCAGGCGGAGGAAGACCAACACCCGAAGGCCAAAATTGTTTAAGAAGTCTATGTAAGGGGCCGGGTGGCCGCTTGAGAGTGATGTGAAGGCCGGGCAACCGCTTGAGAGCGATGTGGAGGCCGGGCGGCCGCTTGAGGGCGGAACGGAACGAGCACAGGCGAGAGGAACTGAACGTGCACGGACGAGAGGAACCGAACGAGCATGGGCGAGAGGAACCGAACAAACGTCCAAAAGTGCCGAAGGTCTAGAGTCAACTACAGAAGGAGACTGCTGATCTTGAAGAGCTGGTGCAGTTGTGTCGCCCACGACTCCTACTCTGAAGCCATCACAGTGGTCTAGCTCTTTGTTCGCCTTCACAGCACTCTGCACACAGGGTAGAGACATAGTAATAGAACACAATACCAATGCTCCAAAAATGAGATCCCAATCCTGATTTGAAAGGATGACCGGGTCATAGGCTGAAGTGAGTGTGCTGAAGGCACAACTGGGTGCACTTGCAGCACTGCTGGAAGCGCCGGCCGATGCACAGCCGGCACTGCTGGGTGTGCTGGCCGGTGCGCAGACGGCAATGATGAGTGCACTGACCGGATCGCAGGCGGCACTGCCGGGTGCGCTGGCGGAACAACTGTGTGTGCTGACCGGGTTGCTGACGGCACGACTGGGTGCGCTGACCGGGTTGCTGGTGGTACGACTGGGTGCGCTGACCGGGTCGCTGGCGGCACTGCCGGGTGCGCTGGCGGAACCTCGAGAGCAAGCCAAATAACTGGAGGCGCTCCGAACGCTGTCTGACTCACAGGGGGCGCTCCAGACACTGTCTGACTCACAGGGGACGCTCCGGACGCCGTCTGACTCACAGGGGGCGCTCCGGACGCCGTCTGACTCACAGGGGGCGCTCCGGACGCCGTCTGACTCACAGTGGGCGCTGCGAACGCCATCTGACTCACAGGGGGCGCTCCGAATGCCGTCTGACACACAGGGGGCGCTCCAAATGCTGTCTGGGAAATCAGGGAAACAAGCGTGATGGAGGGGACAAAGCAACGGCGGGAGACCACAAAAACAGGGAAGGCTGGGCAGGTCCGAAAAAGTAGACCCCATGGGATTCGAGGTCCCCTCACAGTTCTTAGAAACTGGTACCCTCTATAGCTTCGTATACAACACCTTCTCCCATGGTAGTAGGAGGGGGTTGACCCTTGACCATACCCTTACGCCTGGAACGACGCTTACGCCTAGGTGTGCTTAGGGACTGAACCCAAATGGTCATCTGACCAAAGCTCAGGGGAGTTCCTAAATGTAAAAGCAGGGAGGATATAATCAGAAAACGATGAGTCACTAATATCCTCATCGGAGTCTGTGGGCAATCAATATTCTCCTCAGCACATAGTGACTCATAGCCATAACGCCGAAAGATGTCATCAGTAGATTGAACCCTCCGAACTGCCATACTAAGGATAAAACCCAGTACCCAATCCTAACCAATAGAAAAACAACAAGGGGAGGAGCTAAATCCAACAACAAACATGCTAACGCTAATCAGCTCACAGAAACAAAGTCTGGGCAGGCACGCTAACCCGAGCGCTACGAGAGCCACGAAACCCGAGAAACAACCAAACCCACCGCAACCCCCAACCGCGAAGGTGATGTACATGAAGCACACACTCAACAATAGCACACGAGAGCTGCGAACGCGAGAAGGCAAAACGGGTAGCTGCAAATGCTAGAGAAGCCAGAGCAAACACCGCAAATATAAACTAATAGCTACGCCGGCAAATACCAAAACTGAACTGGTAACCAAAGCTATTCCAAAAACTCGCTACCTGAAACTGGTAGTAGATACGATAAAGAGAGCTTCTGTCAAGTCTGGACCTAAGGTCCGGGTAAGAAATAGCGATCTCACACCAAACAGACAGCAGGTTCAAGAACAAGCGATTTAATATAATGATCATCAAACAAAGTGCACGAACGAACCTGTACGTAGTCGAAGCTCTCTCACTGAAGAGAGAGTGGAGCTGGCTTAAATAAAAAAGGATCAGGTCAAACGGCTAAAGATGTAATGAACTTAAATGAGGCACAGCCGCGAAATAAAGGAAAACAAACCGAAACAATAAAAAAGGGAACTAAAGTGAAACTCAAAACCAAATCAAACACAAAACCAAACACAGTCCAGATAATCGGGTCCGAGGATCCTGACAGTATTTCTACGTATGTGACAAATAAACCTGATTCTGATTCTAAACTTAACCCAAAAAGGTAGTAATATTCAGTATTCAATATAGGTATGTCAATATGCAGGCTATATTCAAAAACATCTCAGAACTATGATATAACTGGCTTTACACAGTATCATAAGATGAATTATTAAAAGGGGTATTAAATCCAAAATATGAATTTTCTCAAATAATCTTACACACCATTAATGTAGAATAAGGATGATAACGTTAGGGAATATTTAGGAAAATAGCATTCAACTTTCACAGATCTAACATATGCAACTATACACAAAACTTAACAAGGACAAGGCAACTTCTGACTTTGTTTTTTTCAGTCAAAATTAATAATTATTTGGGCCAATGTGTTGCCAAAATGTGTAACAATCAGCCATAATGATGTTTGTAAATAATGTACACCTGATGGTAGCTCTTAAAGACCAACCAGGCCAAGGAAGCTAAAAGTGGAAGGAGCCCTAATAGTGCATACAATGGTACAATTGGGGAAAGCAGTGTAGGAAGAAACTGAAGGACATGGGTGGTCAAACTCAAAACCCACACAATGTTAAAACTATACAGCCATCACAAGCTATAAGTGCTATGGCCCACACACTAACATGAGCACAACTCCACCTATTCTACATCATAGATATGATTAGCTCATGTGAAGAATCAAAAGACCAGATTTCACAAGGATGTCAATTATATGATACTCTTTTTATTAACCATGAACTTAAAAACACTGACTGTGTCCATCAAGGTGGTCAGTATGGACACTGAAGGACAAACGATAACTTGGAGTTCATATAAAATGACAATAAACTGGGGTAGGAACAGTGAAACCCTCTACAGAAAAAGACAAAATTATCTCTATTTTTGAGGCACCTGAGGTCCTTTAACATCTGCCGGACAAAGTTAAGGATATTCTATTAGCACTAAATGGTCTTGCCCCTTCCTATATCTGTGAACTAATTCTGGTTCAGGACTTCTGACTGCTCAAAGATTATTATTATCTTCTGTAGGTGGCAGATCATTCTGCACTGCTGCTCCCAAACCCTGGAACTCTTCACCTCAAATACTCAAACTATACTGTCAAACTATATCTTCTTTCACAACTCAAATGAAGACTTTTATCTTCACTTCTTACTTCTTCCCTAATATTTATATGGCTTAGTGGTTTGCACGTTCACCTCTCAGCACTAGGAATTCCTGGTTTGAATCCTAATCTGGGTGGATTTTCCATGTTCTTCCTGTGTCCTCGTAGGTTTCCTCCTGGGTTCTCCGGTTTATTCCCACAGTCCAAAAACATGGATTAAGGTCAATTGAATTCCCCAAATTGACCCATATAGAGTGTGTTTGTGTGTGTGTATGTGTGACTGAGTGTGTCAAGTAATAAATTGGCATCCTGTCCTGGGTGTATCTGCCCTGCGCCCGAAACGTTCTCCTCTGGATGGGCATGGGGAGCCCCCCATAGGACTGCAATAACGAATTGATAAAATCCATAAAAATCGATTATGAATAGTGTTGATAACGAATTTCGTTATATATTGGGTCACACGATTTCCGTGTTACTCCCAATGTCGTGACTGCTTACATCACCTGCAGCGCTTCAACAACGCTGGAAAAAAAACAGCGGGTTGAACAAAATGAGGCAGAGGCGGAATCTGCAAAACAAGTTGATAAATCGTACAAATGAAACACAGCCATTTACATTACATTTAGTCATTTAGCAGACGCTTTTATCCAAAGTGACTTACAAATGAGACCATCACAACACATTATTAATGAAGAAAACCAACTATACTGTAAAATCATCAAACCTGATTGTTGTTTGATGCTGCGCTCCTCCTCCCTTTTTATTTATTTATTTTTTTAAAACAGGTATTTGTTAAAAAGATGCGTCTTCAGTAGTTTCTTAAAAACGCCTAGTGATTCTGCCTTACGGACAGAGTTTGTAAGATCGTTCCACCATTTTGTAGCTGTGAACGCCACGGAGTGAGAATTAGCTCCTCGGTGATGTGGAATCGCCAGGCAGCGATCATCACTGGAGCAAAGTGAACAAGCCGGAGTGTATTTTGAAAAGATAGAGTGAAGTTAAGAGGGGGAAGATCCAGAAATGGTCCTGTAGGCCAGAGTCAGTGACTTGTACTGAATGCGAGCAGCTACAGGGAGCCAATGGAGAGAAATGAGTTGTGGAGTGACATGAGTTCGCTTGGGCTGGTTGAACACAAGTCAGGCTGCAGGGTTTTGAATTAGTTGTAGAGGACTGATTGTGGAAGCTGGGATACCGGCAAGTAACGCATTACAATAATCAAGCCTGGATAGGATGAGGGCTTGAACTAGCAGTTGGGTAGCATGTTCAGTTAAGAAAGGTCTATTCTTCCTTATGTTGTAAAGAAGGAATCTGCAGGAACGGGCGGTTTTGATAACATGATCAGAGAGTTTAAGGTGGGAGTCTATTCTGAAACCAAGGCTACGGACCGAATCAGTTGGGAAGCCAATACAGGAAAAAAAGCTTCCATTGAAATCATCAAAACTGCGGGAGCACTTCACGCTTCACACAAATAAACAATGTGTAACATGCAAGCTCTGTGAAAATGAATTGACCTGCACGGAGCACCACGGTGATGATACACCACCTGAAACTAAACATGTTGGAGTCAACAATGAGAATGAAGGAGCTCAACAGCAGAGTAAATCGCTACAACATCCCGAGTTTCTTTAGTTTTGAAGTGAATCAATGTAACGGTGCACTCACTATGTATGAGAACCAGAGCACGCTTCATGCAGTTTTTGGTTGTTAACTGGATAATAACAGTGATAGGGAACATGTGTTACTTTTTATTTTCATTTAATTAGTTTAAGCAGTGTTTAAATGTGCTTTATAAATACATACAACTTGTACACAATGGTGGTAAGTAATGATCAAGCTTCCTGTTTTCATTTTTTGACAAAATATGAGCGAAAACACTGCACTCTATGGGAGTGATGGCGATTAGGTAACATATTACAGCTACACAAATTTGTGTAATTTAGTATTTTTTTGCTACATATTGTGCCAGTGTTTTTGAGATTTGTGTTTAATTGCTCTTTGGGCTACTTGGATGCCTTAAACTCATACTGTAAATAAAACCAGACATTTATTGACCTGTTTAATAATTCTACAGTGTAGCTTACATTTACATTTAGTCATTTAGCAGACGCTTTTATCCAAAGCGACTTACAAATGAGAACATCACATGTCAGTAGTTACCTGGTTTTCTTCATAACTACTGACAAGCTTGAAACCACCAGGGAGCAGTTGGAGCAGTATGTAGGAGAACAATACAGCGATCCGCAAAGGAGCATTCCGCTAGGAACACCAGGATATGTACCTCAGCCTGGAAAGCCAACAGCTGAGTTTAACACAATGCCCCCTAAGCTCAGTGAGGTCAGGCAAGTCGTGAAAAAGGCAAGGTCGTCTTCAGCACCAGGCCCCAACGGAGTCCCCTATAAGCTATATAAGAACTGCCCCAAGGTTCTAGAGTTACTATGGTACCTAATGAGAACTGTCTGGAAAAGGCAATGCATTCCAACTGAGTGGCAAAGAGCGGTAGTGATGTTTATCCCCAAGGAAATAAACTCTAAGGACATCAACCAGTTCCGTAACATCGCCCTACTTAATGTGGAAGGGAAAATCTTTTTCTCAGTAATAGCCAGGAAGATGACAAACTACCTGCTTGAGAAAGGCTACATTGACACGGGCTGCCAGAAAGCAGGGGTGCCAGGATTCCCTGGATGCGTGCAGCATTCCACAATGATCTGGCACCAGATCCAGAAGGCAAAGAGCGAGAAGTCCGACCTGCACGTCATCTGGCTTGATCTTGCCAATGCATATGGATCAGTCCCGCACTAGCTGATCAATTACGCAATGGACTTTTTCCACATGCCCACCTGTGTAAAGACCTTGGTAGCACAGTACTTCAACAACCTGCAGATGTGCTTTTCTGTACAAGGCTTCATCACCGGGTGGCAACAGCTTGAAGTTGGAATTTCAATCGGATGCGCTATTTCTTCCAGCTTATTTGTAGCAGCGTTTGAGATCATCCTTATTGGTTCAAGACAAACGGTAGGAGGGATCAAACTACCAAATGGCCAGAGGATCCCACCACTAAGGAGCTACATGGATGATGTCAGCAGCCTTCTCCAGACAGCAGCGTGTACATCAAGACTGCTGAAGAGGATAGATGAACTGATGGCATGGGCAAGAATGAAGATCAAGCCCTCCAAGTCTCGTAGCCTATCACTCAGGAGAGGAGTCAGGAATGACCGCACCACCTTTAATGTTGGAGGGGAGAAAATACCACTCCTTGTCAAGCAATCCATAAAAAGCCTGGGGAGGCAGTATACCGCAGAGTTGTCTGACAAACAAATGGGAAAAACCGTCACGAAACAACTCCGTGACGGCCTGGCAAAGATTGACCAAAGCCAACTCCCCGGGGCCCTAATAGAGGATAAAACGGGAGATAATGAATGAATTTACTCTCTACCAGAGGGTAATGTGGCCCCTGAAAATGAGCGAGATCCCCTCATCAACCGTGAGTAATATGGATGGGAAAGCTAACTCATTCATTCGGGGTTGCCACGTTGCCTATCTGAAACTGGCCTCTTTGGAAGAAACATGTTGCAACTACCACTGAAGTCTCTTCAATTGGGCTACATGCAAGAGAAGGCCAGGTTGGTTCTCGAGCTTAGGGAGTCCACAGACAGGTCAGTAAGGAATGCTCATGTCAAGGGTCTGACTGGCCATAAGTGGAATGCCCAGACCAAAGTCGACCAAGCTATCAGTCGCCTGCAACATCAGGAGATCGTGGGCAGGGTCCAGGTGGGAAGAGCAGGCCTGGGATGGGGGGATGCGCCACGCTTCTGGTCCAAGGCCAACCGCAAGGAAAGGAAGGAGATGGTGGTGGCAGAGTTGACGAGGATGTTTCTCCTCGCTACAAGATCAAAGCTGTGTCACAGGGATGGCAAGGAAGCTGGACAACCTGGGAGGGAGTTACAAACAGGAACGTCAGTTGGTCAGATGTGTGCTCGACCATTACTCAAATATGGGTATAGAAGGTAATGAGTCTTGCCTTTCTTACAACACAATAGTGATGCCAAAATGGTTCCTACAGACACAAACAGGATTTGAGAAGGGTAAATGACTAACTCAATCCATTTCCAAATATTGAGGCTCTAAAAAACTATTAAAAAAATCCATACACATGGATAAGAATGCCACAGGCCTTTGATGAACTGCAAAATTAGTATATATAACCTTAAAGGATGTGCAGTTCCCAACAGGCTTTAATGCATTGTCATACATCCATCCGTCTTCTGCTTTGTCCTATACTAGGGTAGTGGGGAGGTTTGTTCCCCATCCCTATTAAGGGGAGAATGTTTTGGTCACTGGGCAAATAGCAGCTGAAAGCTGGGCACACACTCACTCACTGGCACACACAGAAAAACAAACTATGAATGGGGAAATTTATATCATAAATCCAAGAGAACCCGGAGGTTCAATAAACACATTTTTGTAGATTGTTCTTGTTAATAACCCAATGACAACACTATGTGACAACAATGGTAACACTATATGGCTATGCCATTTATCAACTACCTGACATAGTGTTAGAGGCCAGTCCATGACCTTATAAATCATTGCAGGCTGTGGTGCTAGTGCCTTTCACCAGAGCCTCTATTCTATTTAAGGAAAATGCATCACTATCTACACTACAAAAACAGCAAAGATGCTTTTAGTCCACACAATTTTGTAAAAATATGGTCGCAGTGTGGTTTTGTGTGAACTGATGGCAAACTGTTAACAAATTCTAATGTTGTTTCAGATATCATTCAGAGCTACACATTTAGTTTTACATTTACATTTAGTCATTTAGCAGACGCTTTTATCCAAAGTGACTTACAAATGAGAACATTACAAGTCAGAAGTTATGCAGAAAACCAACTACACTGTAAATTGATCAAACCTGATTTTTATTTGATGCTGCTACACACATTCAAAATCTTTAGTCATAATATAGGTTAAGTGCCTTGATCCCAACAACACATTTCAAGCCCAGGTCAGCACCTGTAAAATACAGGCAGCATCAAAAAACATTATAACCTCATGTCCAGTACACAATGTCAAAACTACCGTTTCTTACGATGTCAACACACCCATTTCTTACCCATTTTCTGAACAAAGGATAGGATAGGAAAATCGTTCATGCAGTTTGTAGTCACCTGACCTAAAGCACAGTTTAAACACCTACAAACTGATTATTTCCTACTGCCAAAGAGGATGTGCAAATGTCCTGACATAAGAAAGTTTTACACGATACGGCTTACCTGTGATTATTGACAGTGACCTACGGACACCATGTCCAAAATCCTATAGGCAGAGACAATAGGACAATAAAGGAACATTTGACTAAAGCAATGTTACAAACAGGACTAACAATTTGGGTGACATTATTGCCAGCTGTCATGGCTAAAAACAGGATGACTCATAACTGTCTAACTTAACTCTATTCTCTTCAGAAAACCTTTTTTTTTGTGAGTTAAAAATGTGGTTTTAGATCCATCAGAAGACCTGACCACTATCATCTTACAACCTTGTCTTATAGTACATATCAATACACATTACACCAGTACTGATGCAAGGAAACACGTACAACATGGGGTCACTTCATAACATACTCAATACCATATTCAATTTTTGTTTTTGCTCCCATAAACTACGGTTGCGAATAGCATGATTAAGTCTATGCAAAAGAGCTTGCTCACTGCGTTAGGCAAATTTTGGTCACACCAGATAGTGACAAAGATAAAGAGGCTCACTAACACAGATTCAAACATTTTTGTGCACAATATTTCAGATAAAATGATTTTAAATAAAAATCCTGGCTTTTTGAGTTCAGCTAATAAAAAAATGAAGCAAAAGCAAAAGTGCTGTGTTTATATTTTTGTTCAGTATATACCAAACCCTGTCAATAGTGATAATGGTATATACATCTTTGGAATAAATGGTCTTGGAAGCACTGACTTCTTTCAAAAAGTGATACTCAATGTTGTTAGCATCAGAAATTTAACCTATTATTTCAACTGATATTGAGGATGATCAAG
Organism: Corydoras maculifer; assembly: GCA_019802435.1. Taxonomy (NCBI): domain Eukaryota; kingdom Metazoa; phylum Chordata; class Actinopteri; order Siluriformes; family Callichthyidae; genus Corydoras; species Corydoras maculifer. The sequence goes on from JAFMOD010000514.1 coordinate 264,802, forward strand.
CTGATTGGACTAACTCAAAACAATGTTGTTCTCACACATCTTGCACAATATACCATAATGATGACCTAATTTCAACCCATCATGGTAATACTGCTTGTACTATGGCCCTTATTCTTGTATTTTCCTGATGAGTGGAAGGGTAATTGAACCTGACCATACTGTCCCTGAAGGGCTGCTTGCTGTTAAATACTGCTAAAACTAAATTTCTATGATCCTAAAACCACATGACAATAACAGGATAAAATTATGTCCAACCGACTATCTACTGTGCAGCTGACTAGAAACAGTTAAAATGTAACAGTAATTGATTAGACTACTAATGTTGTAAAAAAATATATAGCATGTTGACTTCATGAATTTAGCTTATTTTTTGCATCATGTGTTCATAATTAACTATTTTTAGTATTTGTTCCCTGTAATTATTGTTTAAATATTTGTTTTACCCTTTACATGTGTCACAGATGCCTTTGGCACCTGTCCTTCATTAAGGTACAGTGGGTTGCAAAAGTATTCATACCCCTTGAACTTTTCCATATTTTGTCACATTACAACCACAAACATAAATATATTTCACTGGAATTTAATGTGAAAGACCAACACAAAGTGGTATACAATTGTGAAGTGGAATGAAAGTTATACATGAATCAACAATTTTTTTACAAATAAAAAACTGAAAATTGCGATGTGCAAAATTATTCAGCCCCCCTGAGTCAATACTTTGTGGAACCA
>JAFMOD010000514.1:267687-304921 GCA_019802435.1 Corydoras maculifer
CAACGGACTGGGCGGCGAGCGGCCCCTGGACAACGGACTGGGCGGCGAGCGGCCCCTGGACCTCGGGCTGGGCGGCGTGCGGCCCCTGGACCTCGGGCTGGGCGGCGTGCGACCCCTGTACAACGGGCTGGGCGGCGAGCGGCCCCTGGACCTCGGGCTGGGCGGCGAGCGGCCCCTGGACCTCGGGCTGGGCGGCGTGCGGCCCCTGGACAACGGACTGGCCGGCGAGCGGCCCCTGGACCTCGGGCTGGGCGGCGAGCGGCCCCTGGACCTCGGGCTGGGCGGCGAGCGGCCCCTGGACCTCGGGCTGGGCGGCGAGCGGCCCCTGGACCTCGGGCTGGGCGGCGTGCGCTGGGTGGACCTCGGCGGGCACGCACGCTGGGTGGGCCTCGGCGTGCACGCACGCTGGGTGGACCTCCACCTCGGGATCGCCATCCTGCACACAGTAAAGGTACACCCCCACTGCTACGCCAAAGAACAGGGCAATCTCTGTCTCAGACTGCCCCGGATTCACCCCATTGCCGGCACACTCCTCCACATTAATGGACACTCCGGTGTATTAATACACTCCGGTGTATTAATTCGGTAACTCCGGTACCGCCCCCTCGCAGCGCAATCCAGACATAGCGCAATCCGCCGCGTCACGTGACTGCCCCGCAGCGCACGTGCTGAGCTCAGCGGCCGCGCACCGCGTCTGGATCTCACGACGGGGGGCTTTATAAACTGGACTGGGCAATCAGCCCAGAACTCCTCAGAGTTCAGGAGGGTACGAATGGGCAGAATATGCCCATACAGGTATGACTCGCCCGCCTCATCATCGGACACCTCGACCAGCTCGAGGCCCTCCTCAGCACGGAGCGCTTCATACCCGTACCTCCACATGAACTCATCATCGGAGTCATAATACTCCGATATCACTACATCGGAGCCGTCCTTACAGCTCCGGGACGGCGGGCTGCGCATAGCGGCGCACTCGCGGTCACGACGGAGGGCGCCGCGAGTACGAGGCTATACGCTATACGGCCCCCGCAAAGAAAAATGTAAACGTGAGCTTATCTGGGCTCTGGACTTCCCAAATAGATGGCACTTCGTGATGTTCCACTCGCCTACCCAGAGAATAAAGCAGCTGCGCATAGGAAGTGCAGAGCCGTCGCGCTCAAACGCGCTGAAGGGAGCCAGGCACGCAGGTAACAGGGAATTGGAATTTATTTTAAAGGTGTAGAGACACCACAAAACACAGGTACGACGAGTGAACATAAACTAAACCACAAAGTGCACCGAGGACAGGGAAAGAAGGAAATAAATACAAATGAAAACCGATCACGTGCACAAAACCACCAATGAACAGAAAGAGACAATTAAACAAACTAAATGACATTAAAGTAAATGACCAAACATGGAACAGGTGCCCTAGGCACCCGTTACAGTGTGTCTGTGTGAGTGAGTGTGTGCCCAGCGATGGATTGGCGCCCTGTCCTGGGTCTATCTGCCCAGCACCCGAAACGTTCTCCCCTGGATGGGCATGGGGAACCCCACCGCGACCCTAATAGAGGATAAAGCGGGAGATAATGAATGAATGAATACTAATATAGTAATAGAACCTCAGAATTTAGTGATTTGTTTCTCACTACACTGCTTCATGATAGCATCAGTAACCTTAAAAATATATTTTTTTTATTGTAATCAGTCACAAAGGAACACTGTAGGTTAATCAAATGGACTTTATTGTCTGGTATTTCACCAATGCCCTGCAATACTTTGCAGTAAAGCTTTGGTCTTATTTAATGAAATACCTAGCCTTGGCATTCATAAAACAGGTTTCCATAGAGACAGGGTAAAGTATGGGACCTTGTAATTCAAAATTTTTCAATATTTATTATCTCCACAAGGGCCGTTTACAGGGACAAACTTGTTGTCCAAAAAAAATCATTTTTTTATTTATTTGTTTGTTAGCTTGTTTGTTTGTTTTTGTAATTCCATACTAAACAAGAAAAAAATTGCATCTTTTATCGACAGTACTACAGGAACTTACTGCTTGATGATAGCTGGAAATTTGCACCATGGTGTACATAATGTACAAATGCAATTTTACATTTAAACTTTGAAAGGAACATCTTCACATAACCCCTTATTTAATTATTATAATTGTCATAATTCATCCAGTCTCAAGAAGATCCTCATTTTCCAGCTTTTCACTCCATTTCACTTTTCTTCTATACACAATAAGCCATGTTTTCACCTACAGAATGTTGTGGACAACATGACTGATTTTATTTCTCAACAAATATGTCTCTCGTTGGCGTGTATTCTCAGTGCACATTTGGGTTTTAAATATGTTTTCTGTCTTCAGGCATTCTATGGTTAAGTTTTAAATATTCAAAAAGCATACACATTAAAAATAAGTTTAATATTACTCTATCCCTTTAATGATTTTATTGTCATTTTAACTTTGTACCATTAAATTCATGAAATGTATCTTGTATTTTCACCACCCAGCATGCAATGTGCCCTTTATTAATAAGTATATGCTAATGTTATAGTAAATATGTACAGCTTTTTAGTGAATAGCTGACACTGTCCACAAAACCCAAATCTGACACATTTTAGATTTATATATTTTTATTTATTTAGTTGTGTTCATAGGCAATAGGTAGGTAAAGTGGTGATTATTAACTGATTTATAATATTATTCTGTAATAATGTTCAATTTTATGTAACCCCCTAGGCAAATTTCAATGCCATGTTTTATAGATTTTTAAAACATTTTATTGGCCCATTATTAAATTATTTTTTGAAAATACATTAGTTTTTTTTTTTTATTTAGGTCTAATATTTTTGCCTAGTACAAAATAGGAAAACTGGTCAAATTATACTGACAGAATCACAGTAAATAAGAAAGATTTGGTCCTGATGGGGGATGGGCCAGAATAAATAATAAATTAAATACATGACACACATAGTGATGGTCCAAGAACAAAACACTCGATTCAATTTAACACACTTAAAGCTTTGCAATTGCAGCCCATCATTACATTTCACATAAATCGCCTGGGATATTAAAGTGGAGTTCGCTTTCATTACCGTGGCCCTGAGTCAGACATGAACGGCATTAATGAGCATAGTGCAATTAGCCCTAAATGCCCAGATGTCGCGTGAGTGCGTAAATGCGATTCTTAAATAGCATTGACAAATCTTCTCACGAAGGCCTGTTTCTGTTCATGGTCACTGAAATGCATACAAGAGTTGTCTGCACAGGTAGAACAGAACCATCACGCCCAATATTATTTTAACGACAGGGGCAATATTACTTGTAGAAATAGATTACACGTCTATTTCAGAGAAAGCAAAGTAATTACAAAAAGTGAGGGCGTAAGAAAGATGACTGCTCCTTACCATTTGAGCTGATTTGAAGAAAAAGAAATGCGAATATCCACATGCCCCGCTCTGTTCAATCCTTCAGCTATGGTTTCTGTAGGCTCTCGACACACCGCGTCACCACCCTTGATTGTTTTATCTTTCAGAAATGCCTTATTTATTTGCTTGCTCGTTTTGATGGGAACCTGTCCTCGTCGCGTAAGTCGTGCGCGTCCACGATACAGCGTTGTGCAGTTCGTCACCGACACCGATTCACAGTTCCCAGCACTGTTCTAGTCCCAGTCTTGAGTTTAAATCTGTCACTGGGAACTGGATCTGCGGACTGTACGCAGTTAGGTGGAAAATAGCGGTTCTGATAAAAATTAGAAGCAAAAATGCGTTTCAGTGAAACTCGGAAAATCCTTCTTCGCCGTCAACGCTGTTTACACGCACGCGCAAGCATCACCTCCTGCTATCGTTCGCAATCTCGGCCTTATAGCATCTTAAACCCATCTCTCCTCTATTTTGCATCTGACAGAGGTTCCTTCCTCCCTCCCTGTATGCCTTAAAGCAACCGATGTGTCCGCCTCAAACACAGACCCTGCGTAAAAAACGTAGCAGCAGGGCTGCACCTGAAAGCATGACTCGCAAATCTGATATTTATGTATTATGGGATCGAGGGTAACCCAGCACAGTAGGTACACACACACACACACACACACACACACACACACACACATATATATATATATTACACACACAGTATTTATTCATATACACACATTCATATGTATGTATGTGTGTAATTAATATTGTATATATGTTTATATCCTTTTTTTGTCACAGGAGGTCATTCTTACCTGACTAAACTGTTTACCTCCTTACTCAATGATATCACTTTTATATGCAATAATTATGATTAATATATGATCATGATGTGTGTGTGTGTGTGTGTGTGTGTGTGTGTTAATCTTTGGAGTGAAATTGTTTTTATAGAAGCTCCATTTGTCATATTATATACAAAAGAACTAACAATAAGAACAGTAATTCATTAATTCATTATCTCCCACTTTATCCTCTATTAGGGTTGCGGTGGGGTTCCCCATGCCCAACCAGGGGAGAACGCCTCGGGGCGCTGGGCAGACAGACCCAGGACAGGGCGCCAATCCATCGCTGGGCACACACTCACTCACACATACACACTCTATATGGGGCACTTTTGGAGAATTCAATTGACTTGATCCAGGTTTTTGGACTGTGGGAGGAAACCGGAGAACCCGGAGGAAACCCACGCGGACACGGGGAGAACATGGAAACTCCACCCAGATGGGGATTCGAACTGGGAATCCCTAGTGCTGAGAGCAAACGTGCTAACCACTAAGATACCGTGCCGCAAGAACAGTAATATTATACCATACTTTTACTTGACACTTTACATTTTACTTCATTCTGTAAAGTGGCATGTGTCAGTTTGATACATATATGAAAATTAAAATAAAAAAACATATTGCACTCTGGGTCAGGTAATAGTGTAATATTACACATTTGAATCATAATAAATCAATGTTGCTATATTGCACATACTGTATAAGTGGTATTACTAAGTGAGGAGTTAAACAGTTTGATTATACAGTTAGATGGCCACAGGTAAAAATGACCTCCTGTGGTAAAAAAAATGGGATATAAATATATACAATATATGTTTATGCAGTGTGTACAAGTACAAGCACTGATGAATAAGTTAAGCTACTGAATCACCATTTATCTGCTATATTCGTATCAGAATCAAAATACTTTATTGATCCCTGAGGAAAATTGCAGTTGTTACAGTTGCACTATTACTATTATTGTTTCATTCATTATACTTTACTTAATCCTCTACTAGGGTCACGAGGGGGGGGGTCCTCATGCCCATCCAGGGTACCACGAGGGACACGGGAAGAACATGGAAACTACACCCAGGTTGGAATTTAAACCTGGATCCCCACCACTGACTTTTTTGTGCCTGTGTTTTGTTTAGGATTATGGAACTTTAGCCTGATGTCATAATTATGAAAAAGATACATTAAGCAAATAAAAAGGAACACAATAATGTTGATAACAAACCCCAGTCTCTGGGGTTTCAATCTCCCGGTCAACTAATTTCAACAAAAGAAGTCTTTAACAAAACATAATTTGCATAAAAAAACATAACAAAACAAAAATACATAAATAAATTGAGAAAAGTTACTCCTCTTTTTTTTTCTTGCTTATTTCCTTATTCACCATTAGCATAATCCCATATTGTTGTTTCATAATCCCATATTGTTGTTTTTAAAAGTAATATGCATAGTTTAACTTGGGTTAAGTTAGGTTTTTACTATTTGTTTATTAAAATACTGAAATTCATATTTAATTTTGGTTATACTTAGACTATATTCATGATAGAAACCTTACTGCATTTACACACTATTCTGTGGATTCTTACCTGACTGAGCACTGTTGCAAATTGAAAACTATGAAAACTAAACTGGACAGCACAGAACAGAACATAGAATTTCTCCAAGGTGCAATATAATTAGGCTTGAACGACCACGTGACTAATTTTACACCATGTCAGCATACAGGCTTTTTACATGGCAGTTTACATTATCAGTTTATATGGAGTTTTTAATATACGTTTTTTACAGGTTGGTCATTGTCAGAAACTTGAGTATATTTATTTGTTAAGTTTGTTAAATGGTTAAAAAATATATATATATCTAAGTCTAGATGAACATTCTATTACTATAATGCTGGTGGTAGGTTTTCCATTTATGATTGGATTTATTACTTGTAGTTTGTTGTTTTTGAGGATGTCCCATTGCTTTTGCCATTTATTTTGAGTGCATCTGTTGATGCTGGGCTCGATTTCATCAGCTGGGGTTTGTTTTTTTTTTACACATTTGTATTTTTTGCCATATGATAAGTGTGTTAATTTCCTTTGATTCCACAATGTCCAGGGATTTTAACATACTTAATGTCTGTGTGTAGATTTTAGAAATGTAGTTTTTTCCAAGATTCCTGTTATTATTGGGTGAGAGAGTTTCATTAATGCTATTGCTTCTAGGCAAGACTTCTATACAAATGAGTTCCTTTTGGATGTTGGTCTCTTCTATTAGTTGTAATGCTATTTGAATGGCTTTTTCTCCTGCTGTGAAGATAGAGGTGACTGCAGAGAAACATACTTCTTTCGAGATTCATTTGCTTTTTATGGTTACTGTAACTTTATCATCAGTTTCCATCATCAGAGCTCCAGATTGAGTCCCTCCTCAGCACAAAGGAATCCATATCCACTCCTCCAAATTAATTTATCCTTAGAGTCAAACCTAATTGAGGAAGCCATACCAAGCTAGATAAACAAACAAACCCTACCTGGGAGAACCCAGGTTACCCATAGACTGCATAACCAGAGAGACACTGTGGGGGAGCAAAACAAACTTGTAGGGTAGGTAGCTTACCAAATGAGACCGCTACTGGTCGTGCAAACACAAAGAGCAGGGTATGAAACAACCTGAACAGAACAGAACAGGCGATCTCTGGCAACCATTCTTCAAGGTGCAGTATAAGGAGGACCATGTGACTAATTAAGTAAACGAGCTATGAATTAACCAAGGAATAGTAATTACCTTAAAATAGGTTTGGGAACTCACACAGACCAAACTCAAAAGAAAACCCATGTGAGGTCAATTAAAGTTTCAGGAGCATCTGTGTGTATGAGGTATAGCATAAGCTTAGCTCTCACCTTTAGTTCATGCTGAAAAACATTATTGTAAATGACAGTATGCACTGGTGCAGCTCATAATTGTTAATGTTTTAAACTTTTAAACATGTATTAAAAATTTACATTTTTACATAAAAAAGTTATATCATATTATGATGTTTTTGTGAAGTTAAAACCCTGTTTTGTGTTTTTAGTATGTTTTTACTCATGGTTTGGCCGAAAGTGCATTAGGTTGGTATGCTAATTGCCCAGCAAAAAAAATGTATTAATTTAGTCTAATTTAAACTAATTTAGTCTGTTGACCCATTTTATGTGCACTTTATGCAGGTGGATAAAGTGTGATTGAGATGTGATTGAGTGTGTGCCCAACAATGGATTGGCTAGTTCTGGATAGACCTTCCCAGCACCTGAAACATTCTTCCCTGGATGGGAAGTCTCAGATGGGTGAATTCAACCACTGTTAAACCAACTTTTCACACAATAGAAGCAACTGTGAAACAGACCTGGAGATTTGAGGAAAACGTGTTTTTGAACATGTTGGAAAAAGCTCTGATGAGTAACTCTCAGTCGTTTACTATTTGATACAATATCTTTCTGCACAAAGAGGATAAGAAATACACAGGATTGAGTACAATACATGAGTATTGGGGTACGAATGAGGACCAGCGACAAGAAGTCACAAGCCCAGAAATGGCTTTATTGTCAACACCTACACATTTACATGTTTTTTCAAGTTTTTGTTTTTTGAGGGGGGGAAATATTATCCTCAGCATTTTTATCTGTAATACATTTTCTCAGTCAATACAAATCAACATCCAATACAATCAACTACAATATTAACCAATATTACAGATAAGTACAATCACAAATGTTATATTACTTTGTTAGTATAAAAAATGCTTGGTTAATATAATAAATATGATAGGAACCATTAAAAAACACAACTAATTTGAAATACGTGCAAACGAGTCTGAAAGGACGTTTTGGACGGCATCCTGTGGCAATGATGGTGACCGTGAAACGGCGCGAGGTGGGCGAAAATGTTGAAGCGTTATGAGTGAGGGCCGGATGTGGCCCTCATAAGAAGGTTGCCTTGTCCTTCATTTTCACGCAGTGTATTCACTGTCTTCACAGCCAGTGAGCGGGACTGCACAATTGCTCATTGGATCTACGCAGCAACTATTGGCAAGTACCCCTGTCTCAATCCACAAAAGAAAAAAACATGTTTTCGCTCGGTAGTAAACTATATCAGTTTAAGTGGTTACCATTCAGTTTAAGTAATGCATCTGCAACTTTGGAACTTTATATGGATTGTGTCCTAAGAAATGTTCCAAAAGAAAAGTTTGTCATAATTACACGATGTACTGGTACACAGGATGGATTTTGATGGGGCGCTGATAGACCTTGAGCAGGCATTGGGGGCCGTCAGGGCCGCTGACATTAAGCTGAACACCAAGAAGTGTTCGTTTTAGAAAGTGAGCGAATTTCCATGGACACATTGGTGCTGGGGTCAAGATGGATCTTGGCCAATGCCAGGTTGTTTAAAAGAGCTGACATGCAGGTTTAGGAGATGACGCCATATTTTGACACCAAGTACCAGGTTGGCACTGTGGCCAACAATAAGGGTGTGTGCTGGAGGGTTTCCCGGCGTGCACTGTGAGGTGGGCATATAAGCGCAGAAGTGGTAACATTTGGTTGCTTGGTTTTTACACTAAATGCTTGTGATTTAAATAAAATGGAGTATTTGTAAAAATGCATTCCCAACTCCCAACTTTTAAACATGTTTATAAGACTGTTTACAAGTCTTTGTTGTCCCTGATTGGTGTGAGCCCCTCTCAAGTTGGCTACATTTCACTCAGCGGAGATCATCTCCCTTTGCCCGCTGCTCTCCATTAGATGACTGGGTGCATCTACAGTAGCCAGGAACAGTAGAGTCTGGACCATACCTATATGTGTCCTCGGCCTCCCTCCTCCGACTATCGGTGTGCAGTGCCTCCTGCAGCAAAGATGTTACAGCAAAGAGTTGTGGGAGATCCATGTGGCATCTTTAAAGCTGTTAAGAGTGAGCCAGAGCACCGTGAATACTTTTTCTGTGCCCTGGCCCACCCTGTACCCCGCTAGCCGGTACCTCAGCTTCCAGACCTTCACTGCTAGAAGGCACGGGTATTGTGGCGGGCCGATTGTGGCCCACATGTCCATTGCCACACTGTCACACACCTTGCCACGACCCTGACTGGGAAGATCTCTTGAGCTGCCATACACACCAAGGCTTTGTGCTTATTCTGGAGAGTGGGATGGGCTGCATTCCTCCAAGCATGCTTGGCCTCACCTAGTGGGTCTCAACTCACATTGGAGAACTTCACCATGGCTGTTGTTTTGATGATTCAGGATGGACTCATCTCATATGTCATGTACAAGGCAAAAATCACAGCTTTTATGATTTATGATTAAAATTTTGCCCTCCATCATCAACTGTTAGTCCCCAAAACCCTAATCTTTGCCTAATTTCTTATCAGTCCAGGTTCCCCGCCTGCTTAGCTCCAAAAATCTGCATTGCCGCGCAGGGAATCGTTGCCCAAATATGTGGGGCTATTTTGTAATCTCCTGTCAGGTTGGGAGGGCTAAGCCACTAAGCCACCTGTCTCCCGTGTTTCGGGGTTGGTCGTTCAGGGCTCCCGTAGGTAGGACCCATCCCCTGGAGTGGGGATTGGTGGGTGTATGTGCATGTGTAAGTGTATGTACGCTTAGGTGCCACGTCGGATGTTTGGTTTCGGTTTGGTTCTTTTATATTTGGTTTGCTCCCGGCATGTCTCGCCGTGCCTTCAGCGGCATTCCCGCTGTTAAGATTTGTATATGTGTTTGTTAGCTTACCTGGTCACTTGGCTCGCTTCTTAAGGACCACACCGCACCGCGCTGCGCCGCCTTCGCACGGACAGCGCGCCCGATCGTGACATCTCCAGTATTTGGTGGAATAGGAGGGCTTTGGCCTGAAGGAGTGCAACTGGGTAGGGGCCAATGACATTTTAGTTCCCCAACTCATTGTGGATTTCCACGCAGCCCATCCTGACCGTTTCGCATGCAGACCAAGTATGTTAAATGCCTTTTAATCGGAGGTTTTCAGAACATTAAATGGAGCTCTAGAAATTTCTGTAGATATTAATCCTATTACGGCCTTTTTTGGTGTTACCCGAAACAGCGTTAGGCTTGTTTTAGTTTGTTCTTTTATTTGGGGTTTTAAAAAATATATATTTTATACTTTTTCCTTGCTCTGTTGCCATGGTGTCCGCTTCCAGGTTCAGGATTTGAACCCAGCAAATCTAGGTTTACACCTAGATTTTTGTTAGTGAAAGTATACTGGCTAGGTCAGACGAGGCTTATTTAAATAAGAGCTTCGTGAAACAGGCCCCAGGTAGCAGGTAAAACAGAGGTACTTACATGGAGCAGTACTTGTAAATGAAATGAGAAACTCTTGTCTTAGAGAGGTCTAAAGTGAAGTATAAATAACTAAACGAACAGTCATGTAACTTGTAACCTAACGAACTGAAAACTAATAAGGCTTATTCAACTCGACAAGGACTAAAACAGAGGAATAAGTTAAATTACACAAATTATTATTATTTATAATAATAATTAATCATATCCTGCATTAGAAACATGGTGTGTGGAGTGAAAAGAACATGGTAGCAGGTCAACATTAAATATTTAAAAAATAATAAAATTAAGAGGAATTGTAAATGCTGTTCCAGTTATGTTTAAAAAAAATATAAAATGTCATATTTTAGTTCAGCCACTGGCAATAAAGTGCAAAGCAATACAAAGCATTTGGGGTTTGGTAAGAGCTCAGTGGATATGTCCTGTCTTGGAATTACCTGATTGCATGAATTTTACGCTATTTACTTTTTGCACCAAGTTAAATGAACATTTACATTATTTATATTAGACAAATAAGAACAATTGTAGACTGTATAAACACTTCTATGAATTTATACAGAAAAAAAATGGGGATTAAAGAGGAATTATGGGTATAAAACTTAATAAAAGACTCAATTATTAACACTCAGGTATGAATTTTTATTTATGTGATATAGAGTTTATGATTACGTACCTCTGTGTACCATAACTGCAATTAAACTCTGTATTTCAATTTACATGCGCAGGATCAATAATACAAGCTTGACTTTTGTGAGAACAATTTGCATGGAACAGAACTATTGGAAGTGAACTGTTTTGGCAGGCAAGACAGGCAAGAAGGGAAAAAGGCTATGCTTTTATAAGCTTGCTTTGTGGAACAGGCCCCAGGTTTGTGCAAATGTATATGTTGCTGTAGTAACTAGCTTGAATACTAAGGTCAATACTTGCACAGAATTTTTGATAGACAGACTTAACTTTTGCAGCAAGGGGACTTTTGATTATGATCTGGGGTGGATTTCCCAAATACAATCGTACAATGATTTCTGAACAACTACATGAACAATTTAACTTTAAGAACGCCTTCTTAGCACCTCTTTCACAATAGACTTCTTAAATCTCCCAGAATAAGAATGAAGTTTAAGTTATGTTCTTATTATTATGCCAAAAAATCAAACAATGAATCAAAAAATCAAAAGAAAACATGTTTTTTAAAATATATAAACAATTTAAAAAGCATACTTAAATTACTGTTATAAAAGATTGAAAACTAAATAGGTTTTAAAAAAGCATGGCAAGCAAATTTTTTCCCAACGTGAACTTAGTAAGAAGCTTGATAAAATAAAAGGGAAAAATTGGGAAGATATAGCATGAAATAAGTGTATGTAATTTAACCAATAGATCGGACATCAACACAAAAATAGCATGAATTTGCTAGTAAAGCTAAAAAGACAGAAGCACAGCTTGACAGCAATGAAGGTCACTCTTCTGAAAAAGTCTTTATGTTTGTCTCCTCAATCACAATCTGGTTCAGAGAAGCCACAACACAAGACAGAAACTGATCGCAGAGAACAATCAGGGAATCAAACTAATTTCAGCATCATTGGATGTCAAGTTAAATTTTGTGCCTAGGTCTTTAGAATAAATTTTGCTGGCCCAGGAGCATTAAAAAAGTGTAGGTCAACATGTCACACTCAAACTACATCAGTAATTGACTGGTCCGCTCCCGTCAGGTCCATATAATCTCTCTCCCCAACGGCATATAATGTCCCAGTTTAAAAAGCTGCACATGCCATCAGAACGAGTTGGATCACGTGCGCTAATCAATCTCAGCCTCTCCTCTCCTCCCCCCAGCTCCACCATATTGCCCCACAAGCATACTCTAAATGCTCTCACATCCAGACATGCTTTGGGGAGGGGTGGGTGTGAGGCACATTTGCACAAGCTGCAGTGGAGAGAGGGAGATCCAGTGTGAATCCAAAAGTGTCTCTGATCCATTCTGGTCACGAGCTCCTAATTTCATCTCTCTAGCGGTGGGCCACATGCGTGCCATCCTGGTCAGCGTTGGCTCCTACATCCTCCCATGCCGATGGCCAGCCAAAAGCAGCAGGTTCCACTCAGTAAGCCTTCTGTGCTTCCCTGTTTCCCACGATGAGCGACACACCCTGGCGTGTTCTACTCAACTGCAGTCGCTGGAACCTCTGCTTGACCCTCCCAATCTACTTCACTCTCTGCGAGAGCCAAAAGCCTGGGTTGGAGTGTGCAACCCTGCTGGAGAACATGCCCATGCAGCTCGCAGGTGATGTTCTCTGCCACATGCATCCTCATTTTTCCACATGCATCCTCAGTTGTGGCACCAAAATGTAACAACGGGTGGGCATAATTGAAGATTAGAGACATAATTTAAATATGAATGTCTTTTTGTTGGAGGTAACACTTCACATTTTCAGGACCCAGATCATTGGGAGTCGCTGAAATGGCATGGTGGCTTGGTGGTTAGCACGTTCGCCTCTCAGCACTAGGGGTTCTCCTTTTGAATCCCAATCTGGGTGAAGTTTCCATGTTCTCCGCGTGTCCGCGTGGGTTGCCTCCGGGTTCTCCAGTTTCCTCCCACAGTTCAAAAACATGGATCAAGGTCAATTGAATTTCCCCAAATAGAGTGTGTTTGTGTGAGTGAGTGAGTGAGTGAGAAAGCCCAGTGATAGATTGGCGCTCTGTCTTGGGTATATCTGCCCAGCGCCCACTTTCTCCCCTAGATGGGGAACCTCACCGTGACCCTAGTAGAGGATAAAGTGGAAGATGTTGAATGGATGGATAGTTGCATAGTTTAGTCAAATCTTTTAAGGATTTCACTGCAACTGAAAAAGGTCACAGCACCTCAAAAAATATGACACTACTAATATATGGTTAAAATGACTGCTTGCAGGGTTTATATTGACTAAATTTTCCATATATGATGAAAACAGCATTTTGTTGTATTTTTGTGACTGAAAAACTCAAAATGTGCACTTAAACTTAAATACATGGGCTTTGTCAATTACAACTGCTTGATTTAACACCTGATAAGGAGGCAGACCACTCTAACACACTGATGATTTATCATATTAAAATAATAATGCTTAGTACTGATGTTGTTGCTGTAATAATAATAATAATAATAATAATAATAAAAAAATTATTATTATTGGGGCAGCATGTTGGCTTAGTGGTTAGCATTCTCCCCTGGATGGGCATGGGAGACCCCCCCCCCCACACACACACACCCTAGTAGAGCATAAAGCAAAAGATACTGGATGGATGGATATATGAAATATGTATTCAAACTTTTTATACAATGTAGTGTCAAAGATGAATTAACAGAACTGAAAGTATGAAGTGCAATGACAAATTAATTCATAAATGACCAAATAAGGTACTTAGACAAAAACACTGCATTATGTATTTAAACTGTAAATCTGACAGAAATTTCAGTATTTAATAAAATATATCAAATTGTTTTCAGGTCGAAAAACATTTTGTACAGACGTGTTTTTCATTTTAGGATAATTAAATATTGTTTTAGAAAACTGCATTATTTTGTAATTGTAGGTTAATGTTTGTCTAAATACGTATTTTACTTTATAGGTGTATTTCTATTACTTCATGAAAGTGAGTTAGTACAACTAGGTAAACAAACGTTAACGCACCTGTTGGTGATTAGGTTTTAACCTCTGAACAAACAAGCGGTGGGACGTTTGCTTGAGCGTCACATCCGTCTAACGCAAACAAGCACGCAGCCGACTCGGAGTTTGTTTATAACTCGTGCAGTTCCGCCCAGTACTTTTTTTCCCCCCGGTATACTATCGTCTGACAGTGAATAGGTTGCGGTAGTGTAAAGCGCTCGATTCCGACAAGGGATAAGTTTTCACATAGTGATCCGACCGACGTCGAATTGCTGCTTTAGAATGGGGATTTGGGTTTCTCATCAGTGTCTGGTTCTGCTGTGTCTCTGCATCTGGAGGACACGCTCACTGTACAGGATTCCACTGAAAAGGTTTTCTACAGAGGTGGATCAGTCGCTGCTGATGGATCTCAAAATTTTAAAACCGAACGACAGTGTTTCTGGAATCAGGCTTTCCCTCGCCGCTGATCTCACAGAAACCATCAACTTTATAAATATGGTAGATAATTTACAGGGGGATGCTGGAAGAGGTTATTATATTGAGTTGGCTATTGGGACACCAGGTCAGATGGTAAGTTTTGTTTCACGTTACAGTATAACTGAATCGAAGTGTGAACATTTTTTTTACTCAAACTTGGTTAAAAGTGAAGTCAGGCGGTTAGGAAATTCGCCGTTCAGCTTTGTTGACATTTATTACTTGTTATGAAACCGGGTTACTATTACCTCATTGTAGTTAACAATCCACCGTACTTACTTTTTTTGCAGTCAGGTGCAAAAAACACATGGATCGCTACAATGACATTGCTATCATTTTTGAGGTATTATTGGATAATACTGCATTTAATCACTTCATACCAAATACTATGTTTATTATAGTAAAAGAATGGTGAAAGAAAACAGTTTTATTTTCAGTTTATTTTTTGGGAGAATGATTACCACCTTACATTACATTTAAACCTTTTAGTAATGGTCATTGTATGTTTTATTTAAATGCACATTGCAAAAGGTCAAGTTTACTTGTCATACTTTTTTCAAGTTTGATACCTAATGCTATTATGTGTTTAATACAACTAGATACAATATTGGTAAGTTCGAATCTTTTTAGCAGCACCATGTCTATGGGCTGTCTATGGGCTGATCATGTGTAATGTAATTCTGAGGGTGGCATGTGATACAAGTCACTTGGCAAAATACCTTCAGGCAATACAAGAGAGACCAAGACATCCATTTAAACTTCTTCTGTTCACATGACTTCACATGATTGCTGGGGCTTAGCTGTGAACTGGCCAAGCAGGCAGCTGACCAAGATTAGAGCAACAGGGCATAGCAAATGTAATGTTTCTTTATTATTTTATTCACATGTTGACATGCTGCTCCAGCTGAATCACATATAAAGTAGACTTCCCTATCAATTTTCTTTTAGATAACCTTGTTCTATTCAGTATGTACCTTGTTTATTTTCAGTTTAGCTTATTTAGATAAGAAAATGTATGTATCCTGTCTTTTTGGATTCTGATTTTTCCTGGGGCAAAACAATCAAAACCATACTGAATTGCAATATGGCTGAACATGTCAGAGTATACCTTTGATTTATTACTAATAGACCCATTTTTTTTTGTGTTTTTAGTAGAAAATTACTTTAATCTATTATTAGTTGGGCACACTTAAAATCAATATATATGTAAGGTAAGTACCATTACGCAAAATAAAATTAAAATTTCTCTAAGTTTTCCCTAAATTTCACATATTTTTTAAGTAACATTTGTTAAAGGGCATGATTTACCTCTTATTTAAATATTTGTTAACTAATGTAATTTTTAAAATGCATAATTAGGATATTTTGGAGAAAAAGTTAAAAGTCTGGAATTGGCCTGATTTGTAACATGGTACCATTTAAGCCCATGTGTGTTCCAAATAAGCTATAAGAACTATAATTAAAAAAATCTACTTTTTTATGTAAACAAAATAAATAAATTTTATGTGCATAAACATTATAATACACCATACATTATATTTGAAAAAGATTTGTTTTATAGCTTGTGATTTAAAGAATACACGCTCATTAAAGAAATTTATATTAATTTACATTAATATCAGCTATATTTTGGGCAGTAGGTATAGCAGTAGCTGCATCGTCGAACACACAGCTGAAGGAAACTGAAATATCAGGTGATGTTTCTGTAAAGCTTCTTTCCAGCAGATACAGATCTTGTGGCATCTGAGACCTGGTCCCAAAATAACATGTGTTGGGGAGGGGTGGGGGGACTTACATAGTTCTGCATAATTAAATTTACAATACATTTGATAATTTAGTAGACACTTTTATCCAAAGCAACTCACAAGTGTCAGGAACACAGAACACAACACTGACAGTTAAGTGACGTTGGTAACTTCAGTGAACAGGGGATTTGAACCCTCAACCTTTGGATTTAACCGTCCAACACCCTAACCACTGAGCCACCATACCCCTTTATAATAACTCTCTGGATTCAACAGATCTGCTGTCTCTACCATGCATTTTTTTAAAAAAAACCTCTCCTTCATTAAAATAATTAACAGGCTTTGCTGATTCAATGCCATTAAATATATTAGCTTGGTAGTTAACCGTAGTTCAGTATTCTCTATTTGGCGGGCTGGAATAGAAAGCCTAATGGGCCGCCTCTGGCTTGCGGGCCATAGTTTGCCCACCTCGGTCTATGGTATCATGCCTGATTTATTAGGACACGGAGTTAACAACACTCACAGACAGACATTTTACTGCATTAGGAGGAAACCAATTCGTCATTTTTCAAATTAAAAATTTGTGAGTGAATGGCCACACGTTTACGCAAGTGTGTTGATCGGCAATGTTCTGGATTTTAAGCACCACACTAAATTGCATAGAGCCTCAGACAGTCCTGGATAATGACTCGAATAGCTAGGTCTGGCCAACAGGTAGCAGTTGGCATAACAGCTAGGTCTGGCTAACCAAAAGGATCAGAGCATCTAACATATCTGGTGTTACAAGGAGAGAGCTTGTGCATCCTTTTGCCTCTTAATCTCAACTCTAAAATGGCTGCAAATTTTCTGTTCAAATTGTAAACATCTGCAACATATTTATGAAGGTTTGACAGGCTAGGCTTGTATAGAATATTTGCTGTGCAAAATAATTGAAAACCTCCCAAATTCTTTTGGATTGTACTTGTATTTACTCATTCTAGGTTTCCAGTAAACTTTTTTTTTTTTTGTGTGCTTCTGCAACTTCTTCTGTTATTAGCATTTGTAAGTAATGACTATTTTGAACTGTGGTTTTCCACAATTGTAATAATAGTTGTTTCTTGTTTTCTGAACAAGAAATTACAGATGATTGAAGACATTTTTCAGCATTAGTCAATGTATCCACTTGCCGTGTCACTGATATGGCCTGGATCAAGATAACATTTTGCACCTCCCACATTTAAGAGCTTCTCAGGATTAATAGAATTACCACACGGGACTAGAATTTATTTCTTCTTACTATCAGAAAATGGATCATTCCTATACCACACAATATTAAATGACAGTTTATAAAACAAACTGAATTTTTTTTTTTTTTTCATTTTTTTAAAGCAAGACCTTGCCAAAAACAAGCACAACTACAAAAACACACATCAAATACAGCATTTAAAATTGTTAAAATTGTTTAGTGTTTACTGGAAACCAGATGTTTTTAAATTGGTTAAAAGGAGAAATGATGTAACATTTTACAGATTTTGAAACGCAATGAATATATTCCCCAACTGCCAGATTTTTTCAGAATATCGCACATATTATAATTACACAAATAAGAATGTCAGTTAAATTTAAAATAGACAAATAAATAAAGTCATACAAGTAGACAATTTCTTTTGAAGGATCTAATCAATCTTACTGACCTTTACTTCTTAATCCGATCCACTTAAGTTGTGCAACAGGTCCAACACATACACGATTGTCAGTCACTGAGCATTCCTCAGTGTGGGATGTTAACATGTTTACAGCAGAACTGTAAAGCTGGGTGGCATCAACTGTGTAGGACAGCCATGTACAGATTGTCAAAATCAGGTGACCACATTAAACAAATGGAAAAATTCTAACAACTGGAAAAATATATTCAAGTCCATTGAAAGCATCCTACAGGACCACCAGTCCAATTCCCCTTACGGGGCACACAGAAAACCTTAACACTGCTGTAGTAGTAGCAAAAAAGGTTTTATATATATATATATATATGGTTTCTGTCACATATTGTAGTATACAGTACATTAATAAGAACTACTTAAAATTTGCAGAACACATTTCATGAAAAACACCAGAGAACTAAGAAGTAGAAATTCTAAATAAACCCACCTGATTTGCTGCATTAGGTCGCTGTTAAAGTTGGTCTTTTATATTTTATTTCAGTAAATATGAAAACTAGAATTTTTTTAAAACAGTTCTATCAATAAATGAAAGCATGCAATTACATGTATTGTTTTAGCACAAGACACCTTGTTGTTAATCACAAGGATTATAAATATTTTAATACCTTGCCTCTCCATGGCCAATCAGAGTAGCCGTAGTTGTATGTAATCTCTTCTTTAGGATTGATGCTCCTGGTTGCAAAAAACACAAATGAAGTTTTTTCCTCTACTGTGATGGTTTTCATTTTGCTGTTTGGACTATCATTATTTACCAGTCTCCCAAGAGAGTTATCTTCCTTAGCAGCATCAACACTGGAAAGTAGAAATTCATTTTTTTAAATTGGCATCAACACGGTACACTCACATCATGTAATTGCAGAACTACAAAGAGCTTCTGTGTGGTAAGTGGAACTGATAAAATACATGACCAGTGTAGAAATAAAAAGGTGAATTTGAAGTGGCTGATCAGTGTACGGCTAAAGATGACTATAGTGCAGTGATTCTCAATTATTTTCTGTTAAGCCCCCCCTAGGAAAAAGAAAACATTTTGCGCCCCAGGGGGGCGCGCCCCACTATTTAAGATGCACTGGTATAGTGTGAAAACATACCAAAAAAAACTTTCCATCGTAATGAAATTCAAACATGAATACTTTCAGGGCATCACAATCTAATGTCTCCTTTCACATTTTGTTTGCTTATTAGTTAAACTTGACTTAAAAGGTCAAACTTATGTATTGTATTGATTTATTGCCAATAAGTAATATTTTAAACATTTATTTTTTTGTTACATACATTTCAGTTTTATAGAGTGCTTTTTACAACAGTACATTGTTCCAAAGCAGCTTTACAGAGTTAAAAGCCTTTAAACCCCCAAAGAGCAAGCCGAAGCGACAGTGGCAAGAAAAAACACTCCCTGTTATGTTGCTATTTTAAGGATGAAACCAAGGACCAAGGCATAGTGGGGGACTCCTCCTCCTTGAGTGCCCGGGCAGCACTGACAGTGTGTCCAGATCAGGTGACTGTATTTAATAAATGGAAAAACTCTAACAACTGGAAAACTATATGTAAGTCCTTTAAGGGGCTCCGGCAGGACCGCCAGTCCAAATAATATCCAGGTTCCATCCAGTAACCTTTGTAGCCGCAGTGCTTCAGCTGAGCTAGATAAAGATCTGACTACACCTCCAGGAACCAGGACACACCTCAAAATAAACAGACAAGAAAAGCAATTTGAGCTAATAATAAAGCACAACATGTAAGTAATAAGTAATTGATTGACACAGTGTGGCATGAGACTCTAGCATAACTGACTAGAGCAGCATAACTAAAAGAGGCAGATACTGCAGACTCCACTTGGTTGAGATGGCTCCCAGGAAAAGCATAATTTCAGCACCACACCCCCTACTAATGATGAGGTGGGTGAAGAGGTGAAACGCCAGCACACACTGATCCCAGATTACCAACCCAACACAGCCAAGCCTGAAATCTACACCTTTATCTAAAGGGGGTTAATTCAACGCAAGATTAAATAAATGTCTTTTTAATCTACTTTTAAAGATTAATAATGATTCAGAATCACGAACAGTAACTGAAAGGCTATTCCAAAGTTGAGAGGCAGAATTCTCTTCCACCAGCAGTAATTTTATTTATTCTAGGAGCTAAAAGTAAACCAGCACCTTGAGATATGGGCTCATGTGTTGTCTTATACATTTGAATCAGTTCACTCAGATACCGTGGAGGCTGATTATGTAGAATTTTGTTATCAATAAAATTTTGTACTCAATACCAAACTTAACTGATAGCCAGTGCAAGTTTGATAACACAGGACTGATATGATCAAACTTTCTGGTTTTAGTTAAAACTCTAGCTGCAGCATTTTGCACAAGTTGTAATTTATGTAATGATTTATTAGAACATCCTGGCAAGTGAAATACAATAATTTAACCTTGAGGTAATAAAAGCATGAATTAGTTTTTCTGCATCTTGGAGAGAGAGGATAATTCTTAGCTTAGAAATGTTATGAAGGTGAAAAAATGTAATCTAGTTATATTGTTAATGCGCTTCGTAAAGGAGAGATCTGAATCAATAATGACGCTGAGATTATTTACAGATGAACTGGTTTAATTAAAGAGTTATTGAGTTTTAGTACAGCGTTAGAAACTTCGTTAATTTTGTCCTTGGGTCCAACTATTAGAAATTCTGTTTTATCAATTTTTGACATCCATATTTTAATATTTGGATCCATATTTAATATTTGAATGCAGTACTTACTAATTGAACGAACATCGTAAGGTTAGCTGAAATTAATAACTGTGTATCGTCTGCATGAGAGTGGAAACTGATTCCATGTTTACGACTTTAGCAAGATCAGAGCATTGGTTGTTAACACAGATGAATTAATATTGATCTGTCAAATAGGATTTAAACCACTGGAGTGCTGGTCCTGTAATGGCCACAGTGTTCTCTAATCTATCAACCAAGATTTTATAGTCTATTGTGTCAAAGGCTGCACTTATATCTAATAAGACAATAAATTAGATTTGGTTATCATCAGAGGACATTAATAAGTCATTATCTACTTTAATTAAGGCTGTCTCAGTGCTATGGTGAGAGCTAAAACCTGACTGATTAACTTCATGTATGTTGTTAGCTAGAAGATTGCGATTCAGCTACTTGAACACAATTTTTTCTAGGATTTTAGAGACAAAAGGAAGATTTAATGTTGTCTTTGAGTGTGTAATTAATGAGACAAGCTCTTTTTTAGATATGGGGTTAAAGGGGGTATATAGTACTCTTGTACTATATTATTTTCTCTACCACTAGATTTTTCAGAAACCGGTGAGTGTTGATTGCATTATATGATTTAAGTCTAAAAGTATGTTTTCAATTTTATCACTAAAGAAATTCATAAAATCATTGCTGCTGAACTGTGAGTGAATCTGATTCAGTAGCACTCTGAGTTAGTTTGGCAATGGTACTAAAGAGGAATCTTTGGTTGTCTTCGCTGCATTAAGTGCATGTTTATACTCGGTTATACTCTGTCCTTCCATGCAACCCTAAATACCTTAAATTTAGTTTGTCTCCATGTTCTAGTGGTTTGTTTTAGGGAGCGTGTTTCATCATTAAACCATGGAGTCTTTTATCTTTAATCCTTTTAGTTTAAGTGGAGTTACACTGTCTAAGGTTGTAAAAAACAAATATTTAAGGTATTCAGCTGTGACTTTTCAAGTTCATTGGGACCTGATGCTGGTTTAATGTTTAACTCGGTTAAATGTAGGAATGATGCAGCAGTAGAGGGAATGATTAAAGTGGTGTGTTTAACGCCTATGGAATCGAGGATGGAGACAAAGGCTAATTTAAATGAGTCTAGTGGGTTAGAATGTATGTTAGAAAGAAATTCTCCAAATTCTTTAATAAACTGTATATGGGCCTGGGGGGCGATATACAGTAATAAGTTGCATTACTTCTAAGTTACATACATCTTCAATGAAGATGAACTGCTTATGCTGAGTACAAGAGCTTCGAAGGATTTTGACTCGTACTTATTATTAATATACATTTAATGCTAAGTATTCATTGGCCAAGTTTCTGTGAGCCAAAAGACATTTAGGAAGTTATCAGTAATTATTTCTTGAACTAGAGCTGATTTTGTTGAAAGTGACCTAATGTTTAATAACCCAAGATTTCACCTAAAAGTGTTTCTTATATTACTTGAGATGGTAGTGATATTAATGAGATTTTTTTGACACCATTTTTGGACTCTTTTTGTTTTTTGCTCACTGTGATAGTTGATTACTGTCTTAATGGTATGGAGCCTAATTATTGTAGGTGACGACTCCTGGCAGTTTGCAGGAAGTTGGTTAGGCCATTCTGTCTGCTGCCTGGCCTTGGCTCTGAGTTTTCAATTTTCATTCCTATCTGAAAAAAAAACCCTATCAACTATGCTATGCAACATGAGCGCAGCACCCTCCCGGGAAGGATGGATGCCATCCCATTTCAAAAGGCCAGGTCTTCCCTCAAAAGTAGACCAAATGTCAATAAAGGCAATATTGTTTTCTGAGCACCACTTAGACATCCAACGCAGCGACCATAACTTGCTGTAGGTTTCACTGCTACGCCTAAATGGTAGGGGACCAGAGACAATCACTTCATCAGACATGATTGCAGCGGTTCCACATAACTCTAACATTAGCCTTAGTAATCTCTGGCTGCTTGAGGCGAATATCATTAGCGCCGACGTGGATAACTATTCTAGAGAATGAGTGTTTAGCATTAGCCAGCACTTTGAGGTTCGCCCTGATGTCTGGAGCCCTGGCCTCTGGGATGCACAAGACTATGGTTGCTGGAATCTCTAAGGGGGTAGCTATTCACACGTATCTAAACTGGGAGTCGCCAATAACCAGAGCACTTTTAGCAACCGCTCTCTCAGTGGGTGAGTCACTGAGTGGGGAAAACCGATTGGACATGTGGATCCTAGAAGAGTGATGCTTAGTGCTACGTCAATGTTACCTGGTCATCACCCACTCGCCCTGCTGTGAGGGCTCTAGAGCCTGAGATTTAGGACCTGATCCTCTGGCATTTGGGCTGGCTAAACTGGTCCCTGACACATCTTCTCTAACATGACCCTGTTCTAAAACCGGAATGCGCTGTTCCAGAACTGAGATCTTCTTCGTCAGACTAAGGACTAGGCTACATTTCTCACAAGCTTAATTATCAGTAGTGACGGAGGAAGACTGCCTATATATATCACACCGTGGGCATGCAACCAGAGGGGCAAGTGCCATTGAATAGGTTGTTTAAGTGAAGAAATAAACTTAGCTTCGAGTGGGTAAAGATGTAAGGTTAGTTCCTCCTGTTATAGCTGATGACAAAGCAGTAGCAACAGCTGGATTGTGGAGACTCGCTGGTGGAGATCCAACTCTAGTAAATCTGGCTGATTATTTAGCTTCAGATGGAGATTGAGTCCTGGAGGTTCTCACAGTGCGTTTTTTGAAGATCAGCGTTGAATCCAATAAAATCCAATTAACAGTTGAATCCGACGAAAAAGATCAGGGGACAGTTCTTTTATGAATATGCTATTATTTTTAAAAGAAGCGGGTAATAAAAGTAGTAACGTTGGCAGCAAATGACCACATGAGCAGAAAGTGCTAGTGTTAGCAACTAAACACTTTAGCAACAACACCGCGATTTGGATAGCAGTGCAGGGCAAAAAAAAGCGGAATAAATGCTGTGTAGTAACGATAAAAAAGCTAAATAGTCAAGGGAAAAAAAAGTAACTAAATAACAGTTAATTTAGTAGTTTCAGCTTAACAGAGCACATGTACACACCTTCACACTAACTGCATGGCAGGAACTCTCTCTTTTGCCTTGGCCTGTGTTCTGCGGGTGTTTTATATACAATACTGGTCGATTACAACTTTCAACCAGTAGAACACCAAAAATATTCCAGTTATTTTTGTAAAGTTTTTTTAGAAAATCAGACCTCAGGTGGGCAAACTCTCAATTGTTTCTACGCTATCGCAATAGCATGCCACTTAAGCTATGGTTTTGTTGCAGGTGACACGTGCCCTGAGGTGTTTGAGGTGTATTCAAGAGGTGTTATTTGCTTGTATAATATTCACACTGACCAACTTGTGGCACACATTGCATTAGTGCTTTTTTGTTTTTACCAATTTAAGATTTCCTTATTGTCAAGAACTATATGGCATACACAAACATTTATTCAACGTTTATTTAAAAAAAAAAAAAACTAAATATTTTAAGCAAAATAATAAAATAAAATGCAAGTTATTGGGTAAACTTTAAACAAGAAAACATTTTGGTTTTCCAATGAAAGTTGTTATTGTTTTGTTCTTGTATAAACCTCATGCAAGGAGGGCAAGACACAATATATTTTACGATTTAAACAAGACTTAATGCTACAGGGACAAAACTGTCCTAATGTTAATAGGTATATTTTTTTAAATTCAATTATTTTATTTATTTTTACTGGTTCTATTGCTACTCTTTAGGAACTGCATATTATCATACAAGTTTTTTTTGCATATTATATGCATATTATAGTGTTATGCAAGAACACACTATTGCTATTTACAAGTGTTGTTTATTTATTTATTTATTTTTTTAAGCGTTGTGAAATATACATTTATTTTCCATTGTATGCAAATCAGACCTTAAGCAGCCAAGCAGGTGTTTCTAATTTTCCTAATATTAAGAAATGAAAAATTTTGAAATGAAATTTGCAGGGATAAATACCCCCTATTTGTCTGGCACCCCTTATTAGTGCACCTTCACAGGTGGGAATGGAAGGGTTACTTTCGGGAGATGTTAACGTCATTTTAGTTTTCTGGCAAACCATCTTATTATTGCATCCTCAGTTGTATGATATTTACGTTCCTCAACTTTGTTCCCAGTCCCATGCTTTTCCCTCTTCCAATGATTGTCTTTTGGTTTATAATCCACCTGTTTTTATTAATTCATTGACTTATGTTATCTTTGTCTCTGTCTGGTTTATGCATTCATTTATTTATTTTCGTCTCTGCTTCCTAGATGAATCACTGTACTTTAACACTTTTAATTTCATTCTTGCCACTTTTATGTCATTTTCTGACGTGTTTGTTTAAATTAAATATTTTGTTTCATCCTGCGGTCTTGTGCCCATCACAGCCACCCATAGGCAGGAATTTTGTTATTTTAATCTGTGCACGACACACTCTAGGTTGTCCTGAATGCTACTTCTCTTCTACAATTTTTTACTGTTTTAATTGTATTATGTTCAATTTGGTCTTGTGTAGTATGTGGCAAGGACCTAAATGAAAAATGGGGAGTCCTTAGTGTCCCTTCAAGGTCCAAAATATTTTATGGAATATTAAGGACAGGCTATTTGTGTGGTGCTTTAGAATGTTCAGAACTCTTCCTCCTGTAACAAAAATATTAAGGCACTACCCTGTATGTGACCGCAATATTAATATACCAATCTACGTATAGCCAAAATATAAGGCCACCAACCAGCATGTGTTCAAAATATTCGGCTGTCAAAATTTGTGCAAAATATTACACCAACCCAGTAATAATAGAAAATGGGAAAAAATATGTTTGTGTGGTAGAAACATAATTAATGTGGTGAATTATAATCTTACAATTAAATACATTTGTTGAGATTTGACTGCTAGACTTTTCAGACTTTAGAAATGTTATTAAAAGTATTTAAACCACAACTCTATAAAAAATAATAGAATAGTATTTTGTGTGTGCAGGTCATTTCGAATGCTCAGTACTCACACAGAAAAATAGAGGTGCTTGTCTTTTTATATTAGCACCATGCATATGTGTGGCTATACTATATGTGACCAAAATATTGGGATAACACTTGTATGATCAAAGGTATTGGGACGGCAACATATGCCAAACGTACTGGAGCCCCAAACTACATGTGGTAAAATATTAGTACACAAACCCAATATATATTTGGATGAACTCCACGTCTGATCTGATCTGGTATAGTGTGCTAAGATATAGCTTTCACATTATACTGTTATAATTTAGGTTTTATTTTTCCCCACTGTTGAACAATAAGAAAATTAAATATAATTTATTAAATTAAATATGACACTAAATTTGTTAGGGTTTTTCAGCTGGAATAGTTATTTTCTCTTTGGTGTGCTGATAGGATCTTAAGAGGACTCAAAATGATATCATCCTCTTTTTGTTAATTGGGAAAAACAATTAGTTTGTGGCATTACCATCTTGTACATTGTCATTTAGCAGATGTTTTTATTTAAAGCAACTTACAAACAGCTACACTGTAGAATTATCAAGCCTGATCATTATCCTATACAACAACCCCCTCTTTTTTATATAATGTGTCTGTAAAAGATGTTTTGAGTTGTTGCACAAAGATACCTAGGACAACATTGAGAAATGAGTTATGGAGTGACATAAGTTTGCTTGGGCTGCTTGAACACAACTCAGGCTGTTTTGAATCAGTTTTGGAGTCCTGATTTTGCAAGCTGGGAGACCGGCAAGCAGCGCAAAAGAAGAGGATGTCCATGGCTCTGTGCACCCTCTTGTTGAGCTCCGAGGTGGGTGAAGGATTGATGAAACCCCATAGAAACAAAAATGGAAAAATAGACTACCAAAAACTACTAGAAACAGAACGAATAAATGAATGTTCAGCGAACTTTTAAAACCTTAACAACAACTGGCAACATTTTGTACTACTGTATTTAAAATCACAAGAAATGCCAATGCAGTACACAAGGCCATGATGGGGATAGTCGGGACTGTCCAAAATGTCTGGACACATCCCTGATTGAATGCATGAAAAAACCCAGGCTGACACCTGGGTGCCACCGAGTTTATTGGAATACAGATGAAATCCCAACCTCATCCATTTTTGAACATCAGCAAAGGTGTAATCCGAACCAAGGAGTTGGAAAACACAGACAAATGAGATATACAAACAGAACTCTCTAAATCAAGGAATAATTGGAGTGAAACAAATCCATTATTAAATGCCAAGATAGAACTATTATAACAAGCCTTTAATCAGCCACATCCTCTTGAGAAAATAATAATCGGCTACCTGAAAATACAAGTCACCACATATGTACCCAACCCACTAAGGTGCTATAAATACCAGAAATTTGACCATGGATCCACGGTATGTAGGAAGGATGCTGTCTGCTGCAACTGTGGTGAAGAGGAACATGGTCCAGACTGCCAAAAGCCTCCAAAATGTACCAATTGCACGGGAAATCATAGTGCTGCCTCTAAAAATGTCCCATTTTAAACAAAGAAAAAGATATAGAAAATCAGATATTCACAAGAACTAAGCTACCCAGAAGCAAAGAAAGCTGCCAATAAACCCAGGTTTAAAATTTTTAAAAATTATTTGTAGAGATGGTTAAAATAAAAACAACGAGCAGCAGAGAATGCCAGACGATGATCACCTGGATGAGTGGTGAAAGACCGCAATTCGTATCCTTGCACACCGATCTTTATCAGGCATAACATAATCCATATATGGATGTCCAAGTCCAACTACAGAAATCCAAGCAACTGCAGCCCTTGTTACCCTCCAAAAAAACCATCACTTTCTGCACTATATAGCTACTTCCAAATAGTCATTGCTCCACCATAGAGTTGGATTCTCAACCAACTACCCACTCCCTATTATTATGGGTGATTTTAAACATCCACAAAGTCCTATAGGGCAGTAAGAAGACAGACAAAAAAGGGAGATGTATAGAGCAGGTCCTAACAACAAACAACCTCTATAACCTAAATAATGGGGGGAAACCTATCTTCACCCTGGACATGGAATCTATTCAACCATAGACTTGCAATAAAAGCCAGGAAAAAAAGCAGAAAATACTTTCACCAGTCACCAACCGAAGAAAACCTGATCAACCTCAAAATACACAGAACAAGGGCATGCAGAATAGTCCATCATGCAAAGAAACAGATGTGGGAAAGCTTTGTATCCCAACATAAAAACAATCCCACCTCCAGAACAGTATGGAACATGGTATGACACATGAATAGCAAATACACACAAGCTCAAATACAACATATCAAAACAAATGGAAATCTAATAACCACTGGGAAAGAAATTACCAACACCCATGCTGAACACTTTCAATCAGTCTCCTCAACTACCAATTACCAAAACGCCCTTCTTGAGAATGGCGGTGTGCACGGACGCAGCGGCTCATAGCTCTTCCTATTCGTGTACTATTTCGTGTTTTCTGTGTGTTGTTTTGGTACATTGTACGTCGTTTACAAACTCTTACAAACACTAAAGCCGTATGGACTTACTGAACATAGGTTTTTAACAGAAGATGACCATCTGTAGCAAATTTCATCGCACTCTCAACATTCCAGACAAGATAGAGAGATCAGCGGTATCTCCATGGATTCCCGGTATCTCCGGTCTGGCAAGCATTGTAGGGTCACGAAAGGAAACAATAATTAGGCTGCAGGGCTGGACTTCTGAATACGCTAAAGAAACAGCCTCTCAAACAACCGCTGCCAAGCCTCTATCTCTCAAAAGCCAGATCCATGGAACACAAAACACAAAACTGATTTAGAACTACATACAACTAGCTGGAAATTGCCACATTCAGGACTGCTGCTTGCTTATTATCACGGAGACATGGCTACATGCTCAGATCCCCAATGTTACAGTGCAGCTAGCAGGACGCACTCTACACAGATGGGACAGGAACAGAAACTCCAGAAAGAACAGGGGGGGCTCTGCATCTACGTGCATGAAGGTTGGTGCTGCAATGGCACAGTATTGTAGCACTTAGAGTTCATGTTCACGTTCAAGTGCAAGTTATTTATTTATATAGCGCTTTTTACAACAGTACATTGTCACAAAGCAGCTTTACAGAATGAAAAGCCTTTAAACCCCCAACGAGCAAGCCGAAGCGACGGTGGCAAGAAAAAACTCCCTTTTATGTTGTTATTTAAGGAAGAAACCTTGGGAGGGCCAAGACTCAGTGGGGGACTCATCCTCCTTGAGCGGCCAGGCAGCAACAACAATGTAGGAAAGCCATGTAGAGACATTTAACAAATGGAAAAACTAAAAACTGGAAAACTATATGTGAGTCCATTAAGGGGGCGTCCTGCAGGACTGCCAGTCCAATTAATATTCAGGTTCCATCCAGTGTTCGTCGGCAGAGCCATGGATGAAGATCTCCAGGAAGCCGGTCACACCTCAAAAGAAACAGATAAGCCACTGACATTCATGTCAGTGAGATGCAGACCATTTTACCTGCCTAGGGAGCTAACTGTAATTATCATTATGCAGTCTACTTCCCGCCGGATGCATATGAAAAAATAGCTCTTTCTCTGCTGCTGAATGCCATTAATAACCATCAGCGTGCCTATCCAAATGACAGATCATTGCGGGGGACTTTATCAAAGCAAATCTTAAAACTGTTTTACCAAAATTCTACCAATATGTGAAATGCCCAACAAGAGGGGAGAACACTCTGGACCATGTATATTCCAACATCAAGTGTGCTAACAGAGCCATACCACTGCCCCATCTGGGTCAGTCAGACCACCTTTCCCTCTTCCTTAACACCGGATACACCCCCTCATCTGACAAACAAAGCCCAAAAGGATCACCATTAATACCTGGCCTGATGAGGCCCTCACCAGACTGCAGGACTGCTTCGGACAAACACGGTGGGAAGCCTTCCATCATGAAGCCCTGGCCAAATTGACAGACACTGTACTGTCTTTCATTAGGCATTGCATTGATATGGTTACTGTGGAAAAGTCAATCCGTGTATATTCAAAACAAAAACCATGGATGACTAACCGGATTCACACACTCGTTCAGGCCCGAAATGCAGCCTTCAGATCAGGAGACAGAGCACTATACTGTGACACTCTCACCAACTTAAGGAGAGGCAGCAGGATCGCCTGGACGACCAGCACGTCTTAACCAACATCTTCAACCTGTCACTGGAACAAACATTCATTCCAGCCTGGATGAAATCATTCACCATCATCCCGGTTCCCAAAAAAACACCCACAGCAGTCAAAATTACTTTTGCCCGGTAGCACTAACTCCAGTCATTACCAAGTGTTTTGAAAAACTGGTTCTGAAACACATTTTCTGTTTGCTGAGCCCACTTCTCTACTCACTCTACACATATGACTGCAGTCCCGGCCTCCTAGAGAACATCATTATAAAATTTGCTGATGACACAAAGGTGGTGGGAGAGATAACCGGGGTTGATGAGGCGGCATAAAGAGATGAGGTCCTGAAACTTGGTGAGTGGAATTCCACCAACACAAAAGAATGTCCATCCTGGACGTCCGTTGAAACAAGGCCACCCCAGCCCCCCGTACATCAGTGGCAAATGTGTGGAGCGAGTAGAATCATTCAACTTCCTGGGAGTACACTGGACAGTCAATACTTCTGCACTGATCAAGAAGGCCCAGCCGCGGCTACACTTCCTGAGAAAAGAGCAACTACACACAAGCCTGCTGGTGACCTATCGTTCCACCATCGAGAGCCTGCTGATGTATGCTGTGTTAGGGTGGCACTCCAGCTGCACAGAGGCTGACAGAAGAAGACTGCATAGAGTGACCAAAAAGCAGAAAAAATATTGGCTGCTCCCTGCCTTATAACCTCAATCTACAACTCCTGCTGTCTTAGCAGTGCCTGGAACATCCTAAAGGACAATACCCACCCCAGCTTCTACTTTTTCAACTTGCTGCCTTTTCTGCCTTCTGGCAGATGCTACAGGTCCATATCGGCCAAAACAAATAGACTCAGGGCAAGCCAATGTTAAACGAGAAACTGCACTAAATCAACACATTAAATGTCTCATTTGTGTGTCAGTCTTATGTCTGCCTACGTACAATACATTTTTGCACACTTTTCTTAATTTATTTTTTTCTATTTATATATTATGCAGTGTGCACTTTAATGAGCAGCTTAAAATATCATTGTACATTATATACTATGTATGGAGTCTTGACAATAAAGGCTTTCTATTCTATTCAATTACTCACCACACTTCAACAGAATAAGGGAGACTCAGATAAAAGAAAAGATAAGAATGAACCTTATAACAAACTGTTTACCCTTAAAGAACTTACTATGGCAATACACAAATCTCATGACACAATACCTGGACCAGTCCAGGTCCCTCCACTACCAGTTCCTAAAGCATTTATCAGAACCATTCCTTATCACCCTCCTCAACTGCTTTAACAAAATCTGCAACACTCAGGAATACCCACCCCAATGGAAAGAGGCTATTGTCCCTATCCCAAATCCATGAAAAGAGAATAAAGACTCCAGCAACTTTAGACCAATTGCCCTAACAAGCTGCCTGGGTAAAAAATTTGAAAGGATGGTAACGACTTATATGGTACTTGGAACATCATAACGTCCTAAGCAAACACAAGAGTGGCTTTAGATGAAACACAGCAGATCATCTCATAAGGATTGAAAGCTAAATCAGAGAGGGCTTCCTAAACAAACAAACAAACGACACAACTTGGCGTCATGAAATCCTGAAAGACCTGTATAAAATGGGACTACGGGGCCACCTACCAGCACTCTTAACAAATTATCTAACAAACAGGAAGTTCAACGTTAATGTCAATAGCACCCTATCCAACATATACACCCAGGAACAAGGAGCCCCTTTGTTAAACATCAAGATAAACATCACACAAGACATATCTGATCATATCATATCGGATGCCTATATGTGGATGACCTGTGCATTTTGCTCAAAAGGGCACCATATGCCACAGGTTGACTGCACACTACAACTAACAATAAATCTAACTGCAAAAAAGGCCACAGAATGGGTTCCATCTATCCAACCACTTTTGTCAGCTGGGAACTACATCCAGACCCACTTTTAACACTAGACGGAGAAACCATAATAGTTGAAAATAAGCGGTGAAGTTCCTGGGACTACTACTATACTACTACTACTACTATCATTTACCCCTCATTTACTACTCAAAACTAAATGCATGAAGATGCTTAACATCCTAAAAGTCTTGAACACATGATGCTTAAAAACCAGGCTACTAAAACAACTTTACACCACCCTAATCCAGTCTCGCTTAGACTCTGGCAGTGCTGTCTACTGTGGAGCCAGGCATTCTTACTTAAAATCAAAGGATTTTAAACTTTCTGAAACACCTTAATATTAAAAATCAAATATAACACATTAGGGAGCAAGTTTCATTTAGTTAAATATTAAACATACCTTCAATGCCATGTACATAGCCTTTATGAGCTGTCTAGCATGTTCAGTCAAGAAAGGTCTGATCTTCCTGATGTTGTAAAGAAGGAATCTGTAGGAATGGGCCATTTTAGTGAATTAGTCAGATAGTTTAAAATGTGAGTTATTTATGAAACAAAGATAATGTACCGAATTAGTTGAAGAGATTGTTGAGCCATCGAATTGGAAGTTATGATGGCTTGAGGCTTAGTTTACCTGGGGTGAGAAGCTCTGTTTTTCCCCAAATTCTTCGAAACAGAGGTGTCGGTGAGGCAAGCAGATATCCGAGTGTCATCAGGGGAAAAAGACACATGGAGCTGAGTGTCATCAGCATAGCAGTGGTAAGACAAACCATGTGCCTTAATGACTGTGCCCAGTGATGTCATGTATAATGAAAAGAGGAGGGGACCAAGTACAGAGCCCTGATAAACGCTAGGAAGTACTTGGCAAGAGTTAGAAATCTTTCCATTCCATAACACTTTCAATGTCTTTCCTGTTGGATAGGATCAAAACCATTTCAGCGTCATACCAGAGAAATCTAATTTAAATAGAGAGGACAGTAGAATCTGATAATTTACTGTATCAAAAGCTGCCGAGAAGAATGAGGACAGAGGATTGTGAGTTAGCTTTGGCAGATTTAGGTGAGACAGACACAGAAAGCAATGCTATGTCAGTGAAGTGACCACTCCTAAAACCAGATTGATTGTCAGAAAAAGTAAAAGTGACAAAAGGTCTGTAGCTCTCTAATAATTTGGCTTTTTTTAGCAGAAGTTCAACTATGGCTTGTTTGAAAGAATCAGGAAAAGTAGCAGGGGTGAGGGAGGTGCTGGTGTGAAAGAGGAAGCAATGGGATAAAGGTGAGATGGGATGGAAATCACGGAGGCAGGTAATCATGTTGCTGGCAAGAAGAATCTTGCAGATGTCCTATTCTGAGACAGGGGAGAAGGTTGGTTGGCTGGATGTGTGAGATGTAGTGCTATGTAAGGGTATGAAAGAGTTTGCTGATGCACTAAATCTTCTCTGTGAAAAAGGTTGCAAAGACATCAGCTGACAGAGGTGTTGAGAGGGGAAGAAGATGGAGTTAGTAAAGGGTTAAAAATGCTAAATAAAGTGCAAGCATCTAAGATGCATGTTACCCTGTACTGGAAGAACAAGGATTAGGCAGTAGTTATGTCATTTGATAAGAGGGCGAGTGAGGACAACAAACCAGTCTTGCGCCATTTTCTTTCAGCAGCTCAAATAGTGGTGTGTTGTTTTCAAAGCAACTCAGTCAGCCAGGGACTTGAAGAGTTGTTTTCCTAGTGGATATTGGACAAACCTGTTCTGGACAGGGAGCCAAGGTCATTAGATGTGATAGATGACAACAAAATTATATTTATCAGGTTCTGTGATGGTCAGTGCATGGAATTCAAATGAAAAGGTGTTCGATGTTAGTAAATGAAAATTTCCATTTGTGAGAAATAAGGAAACATTTTCCACCTCCTCTTTTGCCGATTCAAAGAGAGAGAGAGAGAGAGAGAGAGAGAGAGAGAAAGAAGTAAAAATTAGTTGAGGTAGCTCCATGTCTCAGTAAGGACAACACCTAAATGCCAGTGTGAGCAGCAAGACAGGAATAAAATCCGTTTTTTTCGTGGTCAACTGACATAGTCCTGCAGAGAAGTAAAGGGCTTGTTTGTATTCACCTGCTGCAGAGTTCGTAGGTGTGCAAGAGTGCACCTCTGCTGAGGAAAGGGAATGTCTGCGCAAGAAGGAAATGACAGAGATAAAGTGAAAACACATACTGATGTTGAAAAAGGTGTAAATAGCTGTAAAATAAACACATTTCAGTACAAGTGAATTGTGTAAGAGGAGTAATTAACAATTGGTAGGAGAATAAAAAATATATTTAGTGTAGTTGCAGTGGCACGGTGGCGTAGTGGTTAGCACGTTCGCCTCTCAGCGCTAGGGATTCCCGGTTCGAATCCCCATCTGGGTGGAGTTTCCATGTTCTCGCCCGTGTCTGCGTGGGTTTCCTCCGGGTTCTCCGGTTTTCTCCCACAGTCAAAAAACATGGATCAAGTTAATTGAATTCTCAGAATTGCCCCGTTTAGAGTGTGTCTGCGTGAGTGAGTGTGTGCCCAGCGATGGATTGGCGCCCGGTCCTGGGTCTATCTGCCCAGCGCCCGAGATGTTCTCCCCTGGATGGGCATGGGGAACCCCACCGCGACCCTAATAGAGGATAAGCGGAAGATAATGAATGAATGAATGAATGTGTAGTTGCCTTGTCGTGCAGGTAGACTCGCAGGTCTTTACACGAATAGGTCTTCACGCGAGAGGGCTAAACACGAGATGGCTTATAGGCCATAGGAGTATTTTAAGCTTATTTCATGCTTTTTATATATTCTAATGCTCAGCAAACAAATTAAATGAGATAATTAAAAATAACACTGATCAACATTAGAGAAAACTTTCAGATTGCAAGTTATTGGTGTTAATCTGGAACCCGGTTCCAATTAACTTAATTATCTGACAAACCGGCTTCTGGTTCCATTGTGCCATAGAATGGCTGCACTGGTGAGAGCTCTGGGAAAGCTTAACTTTTTTTTTGTCCTATCGTCTTAGCTGTTAGTGTTTACATGCAAACTGCATCGGGGACCATCCAATATAATTGACAAACTCTTCTTCTAATTGACAAACTATAATAAATACACTAGCGTGGACACGAGCGGCTTCCTGTTTTCGCTGCCTCTTTGTTTATAACCACACATGCACCAACAAAGCAGTAAGAAATGCAAGATAGGCAGATGCGCCTGAGTTCTAAGCAGGACAAGGAAAAGGTGCTCCTCCACTACCTAGCATCCTGCTTGCTAATGTTTAATCAATAGAGAACAAGTTATACAAGCTAAACACCCAGATTAAGCTGCAGCGAGACATTGCGAGCTTCTGCATGTTAACGCTTACAGTGATGAGGCTATCCGCGGACATCCCAAACAACGGTGCCACACCAGCTGTGTTCTCCATCCACCGCCAGAATAGAACGCTGGACTCTGGAAAGAGCAGAGGAGGCGGACTGTGTGTTAAGGTGAACTCGCAGAGAGGATCTGATGTAGCAATTAAAGCCACTCACTGCTCTCCAGAGATTAAATCAATTACAGTTAATGTTTAACCTTCTTATCTGCGCAGAGACTTCAGCTCAGTCATTGTAACTACAGTCTACATCCCTCCTCAAGCAGACAAGACCTGTGTATTTAAGTTTTTGTATAATAACATCAATGAACATGAGAACATTCAACCAGAGGCTGTTTTTATTGTGGTAGGGGATTTTACCAGGGCAAACCTGAAATCAGTTCTGCCCATATACTATCAGCACATCAAATTACTTGAAGAAAAGAACAGATCCTAGACCAGGTGTGCCGACACTTTTCTGGCCTGAGATCTGCTTTTCCATTCAACAGGTCCTCGAGATCTACCGTGGTCAATCTCTATTTTTTAGGCTTTTATATTGAAACCTGTTTACACACATCATGTTAGTATTGTCGAATCTGGTAAAATTGCTCTTTTATTAAAAACATTCCAGCAAATAACATGAAGAAAACCTGATTTTAGTACACCCAAACACACAGTATACAGCACAAATGTAAAACAATGACTGTAACCCACATTTCCCCAAACATCCATCCATCCATCCATCCATTATCTTCCGCTTTATCCTCTATTAGGGTCACGGGGGGGGTTCCCCATGCCCATTCAGAGAACACTTCAAGCGCTGGGCAGACACACCCAGGACAGTGCACCAATCTATCACTGGACACACACACACACACACTCTATATGGGGCAAATTGGAGAATTCAATTGACCTTGATCCATGTTTTTGGACTGTGGGAAGAAACCGGAGAACCCGGAGGAAAGCCACGTGGACACGGGGAGAACATGGAAACTCTACGCAGATAGGGATTTGAACTGACTAAGAATCCCTAGCGCTGAGAGTAGAATATGCTAACCACTAAGCCACTGTAACCCCCCCCCCCCCACTCTAAATGAAAGTGGAACATTTTAGTTCTTTTTGAGCTTCACTCGTCCTTCACTCATCTTGTCAGTCAAGTAAAGTGTAAAAACACAAACAGGAACTATCTAATGTAGATGATTCGGGAGGCATTGCCTCGGATTTAGGCATGGAGGCGTGGCCACGTGCCGGTTTTGGGAACAGCAAAAGAGACGGGGGTGGGGGGAGGACAGACTGCTCGCTTACACGGCGATAGAGATGTTTTGAAACCACTAACTCGCAGATGTCTTGTGATGCAGCTGGCACAGCCATCAATGAATACACAGACTCCATCACAAGCTACATAAGCAAATGCATTTATGACATGGCTGTCTGGGAAGTTGTCAACAAAGTTTTCTTATATTACTGTATGTGTAATCACAATAAAACAATTTCATCTCTTATCTCTTATTGTTCCAAAAATCAATGTCAGAACATTCACAAACCAGAAACCAAGGGTCACCGCTGAGGTTCAGACTAAACTCAGATCTTGGACTGCTGCCTAAAAGAACACCAGGTAAGACCTCCAGAAAACCAACAAGCTGGGCAAAAATGAACTATAGGGACAAAGTGGGGTCTACCAGGGCTCTGATCTCAAATGCATGTGGAATAGTCTGCGCACCATCTCTGACTACAAAGAAAGTTCAAGTTCAAGTTATTTATTTATATAGCGCTTTTTACAACAGTACATTGTCACAAAGCAGCTTTACAGAATGAAAAGCCTTTAAACCCCCAAAGAGCAAGCCGAAGCGACAGTGGCAAGAAAAAACTCCCTTTTATGTTGTTATTCAAGGAAGAAACCTTGGGAGGACCAAGACTCAGTGGGGGACTCATCCTCCTTGAGCGGCCAGGCAGCAACAACAATGTAGGACAG
>JAFMOD010000514.1:307472-341203 GCA_019802435.1 Corydoras maculifer
CTACACTTCTCACAGGCTGAATTATCAGTAATGACGGAAGAAGACTGTCTATACATACTGCACTGAGGGCACGCAACCAGAGGGGAAAGTGCCATTGTAAAGTTTATATATAAAAGAAGAAATAAACTTAGCTTCGGGTGGGTAGAGATGTAAGGTTATTTCCCACTGTTACAGCTGATGATGAAGATCCAACCCTAGTGAATCTGGCTGCTTTAGCGTCCTGAACGTTCTCACAGTGCGGTGTGTGAAGATCAGCGTCGAGACCGATAGAATCCGGTCCGAAAATCCGAACAGTTGAATCCGTAGACACAGATCAGGAGATGGCTCTTTTATAAATATAGGCTTATATTTATAAACCAAGCGGGTATTAAATGCAGCGGTGTTGGCAGCAAATGACCGCGATAGTAAGCAGAAAGTGCTAGCGTTAGCGGCTAAAAACGCTAGCAACTACCCCGCGATTTGGAGAGTAGTGAGGGACAAAAAAGCGGAATAAATGCTATGTTATAGCGATGGGGTAGCTGAACAGTAAAGCGAATGTAAAAAAAGTAACTAAATAACTAAATAACACTCAATTTAGTGGTTAAGCTTAAGAGAGCTAGACAACGCACGTACGCATCTACACACTGACTGCGTGGCAGGAAGTGACGTAATCAGCGATTTTAAAGTACAAGCTGCGACATAAATGCTTATTAAGCTCATTTTGGGGCAAACAACCGGCTCATTGCATTGACATCAGCAACGATGAAGGGGTTTGTGTGGCTTGTCAAATCACCCATCTGCTCTACACTTCCACTACCACCATAGACCTTAATCAATTTGCATACTGCTCCAACAGAGCCACAGATGACGATATTGCACTGACCATTCACACCACCCTTACACACTTGGATAAAAAGAACACTTGTGTGAAAATGCTGTTCATAGATTACAGTTCAGCATTTAACACCATCATTCCTGCCAATCATCTCTAAACGTCTCAACACACATCTATGCAACTGAAATTCCTGACAAGCAGACCCCAGATGGTGAGAATAGGTAACAGTTTCTCCTCCACACTGACTCTGTGCCCCCCAGGGGTGTGTACCTAAGTTAAATTTAAGTTATTTGAGTCTGATGAGACCAACTGGGGAAAGTCTGAACCCAAAGTGTGTAATGAAAGGTGGAGGAGGGAAGTGTCATTGTTTGGGGAATGTTTTTCCATCAAGGTTCGTGTTAAATTACTTTGGTTATTTTGTAAAACACTGTTTTTGTGGCATGGTGTACCCCTTACAAAAATCATGGGTCTTTCTGCAAAACTGTAACACAAAGATACCAGCAATAAGTCTCAAGGATTCAAGGATTCTGTTATTGTCACATTACCTAGTACTGGGGTACTGGGGTAAAGTGAGAGTCGGAGAGGGTGTATGTAAGAGTCTGTGGGTGCTGTGAGTAAAAAAGCAAGGTGCAGTGTATCTGTAAGGTAGCAATTCTCCGAGTATGGGTAGTACACAGTTCTACTGGCCGTTCATTAGTCTGGTTGCCTATGGGAAGAAGCTGTCTCTAAACCGGCTGGTTCTGGTCTTTATGCTTCTGAGCCTCTTTCCACTCGGCAACTGTGATAAAAGGCAGTGGTTGGGTGAGTGGGGTCCTTAATGATGCCACTAGATTTTCTCAGACAGCGGTTTTTATGTAGGTCCTGAAGGTTTGGGAGCTGAACCATTGTGCATCTGTGTGTATGTTGATGTGTATGTCGTACATAGCCCTTATAGAGAGCTTTAAATAAAGCAGTTGCGAGAAGGAACTCTTAAAATTGCAGAAACCATAAGCAGTTACAGAAATATTTTTAATTCAGTTGTTTCCAAAGTACTTCTATCTAATGAGTGTTTCAATAATTTTTGTCCAATCATACCAACGTATTTGTAACCACAAAAACTGCATAAAATTACCCAATGACATAACAAAGTTATATTCAATCATTTAGCAAACTGTTTTATCAAAAGTGACTTATAAACGAGAGAACAACACAAGTCAGCATTTAACAACAGGTTAATTAGACCCCTACTTCATAACTCTCAGGGGGCATAGTCCACTGTTAGGCAAATGATAAAACCCAACCACACATATACAAAACTTTGCACTTACCAATTTATGCACAATTTCCGCGACAGCGCTTCCTGTAAAAAAAAAAAAAGATAAAACAAGTAATGAATTTTAATTTACAAAAGCTCCTAAAATATGTTTTAAAAGAAATGCATTTATTGCTGATTTTGTTCAGGAACTGCGCTACTGGAATAAACACACACACTGTGCTTATTGACAGATATTCAACAGTTATTTTAACACTGCTCTTTCTTACAAAGAAAAAAAAAGGGGGGGGGCACAGCATCAAATAGCAATCAGGTTTGATGAATTTACAGTATAGTTGGTTTTCTCCATAAATTCTGACTTATAATGTTCTCATTTGTAAGTCACTTTGGATAAAAGCATCTGCTAAATGACTAAATGTAAATGTACAGATAAAATTCAATTTTTTTTTGTAAATACTTATAATTAATGAATCATTACTAACTAGAAAACAAACTACAATCATTATATTTTATCAAATGTCTAACATCAACCAAACTGAGATTTCAATGCAGAGAAAATAAACCACTGCTCCTGTGTTGAGAATAATTTTCCCAGCACATTCACAAAGCAAACACAGCTTTTTATAAGTTTAAATAACAGATTTTACAAGTTTTCTGTACTTTTAATTAAAAGCATACATTTTTAAAAGTTAAACTAAATTTATTAGAAATATGCCCCCAATTTACTATTTTGTGTAGCAATAACTAACTATTAAGTTAGATTGTAAAATTTTTATTATTATTTTTTTTTTTAAGTGTAAAATGTGGTTTTAAAGATTTTTGGGACATAGGAGCAAAATGCAATCAACTAACCTGTCTGTTATAGCAAAGGCTACATCTTAAAAGGGTCACTAAAGTAGTCGTTTAGGTTTGGTCAGGACATTTATTAAAAAATAGACAAAAAAAAAAAACTATTTTGTTTTATCCCTTGCCATCAGTTCGATTGGTAAAAGAAAACATTATACCACTGCAATTTGTGCTTTCAGATGAATATTCTGGTGGACACAGGGAGCAGTAACTTTGCTGTTGCTGCTGCACAGCATCCTTACATATCTACGTTCTTCAACAGAGCACTGTAAGTTCATAACACACTCTTACCACTTTAATTAATTTTTTTGTTTGAAAATTTGGAAGAACCTATTTAAGCTTAAGCAAAAACTATCATCCATAGAAGTAAAACAAGCAAAAATATATTTTTGCAGTTAAGGCAATGGCATGGCGTCAGTGAACTGCTGAACTCAATGAACTGCTTTCTTGGCCGGTCTGCTGTTTCAATAGACAGAGTAGAAGCTCACGCATGAATGTGTTTTTATTTGTTAGTTTGTTTTTTGGTCTGACAATTTCAAATCAAATTTCAAATTCTGCTTTTCTCAGAGATGTCCTTGAAATCTTTTGTGGATGCTACAATGCTACTTAATCAAAAAATATATATAACTACTGTAAAGTTACTTGATTCAGAATTCAGCTACGCTCCTTCCAAAATACAGGAAAATGTCATTAAACTAATAACTTTACTACATTTAGTGGCATTAACGCCTATCAAGGTAAAACAAGCCAAGCTTAAACAGCCTGGCTTACTGAGTTTTGTGAAACAGCCACTCCTGACCTTGCATTTAAAGCTAGTTGGATAAATGTGTTTCAAATAACTGTGCAATCAAATAACTTTGACTTAAAACATTGTGCTCTGGACTTTAATGCAAAAATACCTCTCAGACACTTATGCAGTGTACTAAATGAATAAAGCAAATTCCTTTGAAAAAAGAATTTAATTATAAGTAATGACATGCACACACCACTGTAACAGAAGTTGTTCATTCATTCATTATCTCCCTCTTTATCCTCTAGTCGCGGTGGGGTTCCCCATGCCCATCCAGGGGAGAACGGGCGCTGGGCAGATACACCCAGGAAAGGGTGCCAGTCCATCGCTGGGCAGATACACTCACTCACACAGACTCACTATATATCGGGCAATTTGGAGAATTCAATACACTTGATCCATGTGAGAACCTGGAGAAAACCCACGCGGACACGGGGAGAACATGGAAACTCCACCCAGATTGGGATTCGAACCGGGAATTCCTAGCGCTGAGAGGCGAACGTGCTAACCACTAAGCCACCGTGCCGCCCCCAGAAGTTGTTGAACTCTCTAAATATTTTCTTGTTTGATGATTTAAACTTGTACTTGTGAACAAGTGGTACACTTTTGTTGCTTAAAATTTATAAATAATCTGCCCCCCAGATCCAGTACGTATCGCTCAAGTGGCAGGTCTGTGGCAGTCAGATATACACAGGGTGATTGGGAAGGGGAACAAGGAATAGACCTTCTCATAATTCCTCAAGGTCCTAATGGCACTGTTACTGTCAACATTGCTGTAATTCTAACATCTGACAGCTTCTTTCTCCCTGGAATCAACTGGCAAGGCATTTTAGGATTGGCATATCCAATGTTGGCTCAGGTAAGAGTATTATTATTGTTGTTTCAGTGTTGTGTCATTTGAAATATGTATATCTGTTTCTCTCTGTTTATGTCAATGTTGTTTCAAGGAGTGGCCTATGGGGAATGGTCTTGGAGGACCAGACTAATATACTTAGTTCTACCCAATACCTATATACCTACCTAGCATTTAAGACAGGGGTGGGCAGCTATGGGGGCACATGACAAATTGGAATGGTTTTGAATGGTTTTGGAATGGTTTTGAGTGCCAGACTAATATACTCAGTTCTACCCTATACCTATATACAGTAGTATCTAAGGTATACTGTAAGAACCATAATAAATAAATCAAAGGTAAATATTTATGTGAACAAAATAAATCATAATTTTATGTGTGTGAACATTTTAATACAATTGAAATAAAATAAAAAAAAAAGAAAAAGGATTGATTTGTGTTTTACAGCTTTACGGCTGAAAGAAACTAAAATATCTGTTGATGTAGTTTCTGTACAGCTCCTTCTTTTCAGCAGATACAAACAGATGACTGTTTTGTATTCTTTAAAAAACCGCATTCTTTTTCTTACGTTTGTTGTCATATGGGACATACAGATAATAATTGGATTTCTGTAAAAATATTTAGTTGTTCACTTCTTATTAATCACTCGGCTTCCGCTGTCCACTGTTTTTTTTTTTCTTTGGTTCGCTCATTTTTACAAAAGAAGACAAAAGCCAAAGCAAAGAAGTAAGTGGTGCATAAACACCTTACTGCCAAAGCACGCCATCTATTGGTGAAATGCAGATATAACAGGGAATAGGACGCAAGTAAGGCATAATAATGTAATATTTTGATAATATAGTTTGGAAGATTGGCATACTGGAATGGAAGGTCTTACGGCTGCATCTGGCCCACGGGCCGTAGTTTGCCCACCCCTTATGATCTTAAGTTTCAATTATTAAAACACAACATTATATGATGTGTTCAGAGTTGAACAAAGAAATTTAACAAACTCCCCAGACAAATATATGCACATAAATAAATAAACCACAAAATTTAATTAATACATTTATAATAATTTAGCTAAAGTAACTAAATTACTATGTAACTATATAATTACATGCCCAGGTTCCCCATGCCCATCCAGGGGAGAACGTTTTGGGTGCTGGGCAGATACACCCAGGACAGGGTGCCAATCTATCGCTGGGCACACGCTCAACTTGAGTTTTTTTACAGCCTCTCTTGAGAATTACAGCCTCGCTGAGCTGTATTTTACAGCCTCTCTTCAGATTTCCTCCCCTTCATTCAGATTCTTAGTGTTAAAACTTAATCGTGGTAAAAGGGGCTAACGGGCTATTTGTTCATACACATGTGACATCAGTTTCTTTATGGAGGGTGGAGGCTTAATAAATATGTTCATCACTGTCTCCTTAGCAGCCTAGGAAACTGTGGGAATGTACTTTTAGCAAAACTTTATTAAAACTAAAAAAATATGTTAACTATGTATGCAAACTAAATATGCTCTAACTTTAGTATTGTGTAAATGATTTAAATTGGAAATTGCTATATCCTTCATAATTGTCATAATTAGAGTGGCTGTTTTGGACCCTGTAATAGATTTACTGGTCCCCAGCCAAAATGAAAGCATACAAGTACACGTCTGTGTGAAAAAAGCTGCCTAAAAATCAAGGCCACAATTTAGTACACAGACATTTACTAAAGGTATTTTGTGGTTGCCAGTAAATATAATGTGTTGTCCGTTTGAATATGATATCACGTTTGATCAGGTCTGGAAATATGACTTGTGAAACTGCCACTCCTCTTGCCTTACCAGAGAAGTAAGATTAATAAGAATGACCAATCAGAAAACTAGAAGACCAAAAAACATTTCAAGAATATAATTGACTTTTGCACAAAAAAAAATTATAATGGCTGTATTTTTATGAACACGTGAAGCTGTCTCTGTGGCATTTTAGCACCTACAGCTGGAATAAGAAAGCAGTAAGCCACCGCAAGCACTTGTATTTAAACAAACATAAAAATCGGACTAAAACAACAATGTTAAAATATTTAAAATGTAGATTAAGTTATATTGATTTAAAATTATAAG
The DNA here is from genome assembly GCA_019802435.1 of Corydoras maculifer. NCBI lineage: Eukaryota > Metazoa > Chordata > Actinopteri > Siluriformes > Callichthyidae > Corydoras > Corydoras maculifer. The sequence continues at coordinate 314,117 of JAFMOD010000514.1, forward strand.
GTTTTCAGCTTTAAAATGGAGATGACCATTCATGACAAAGAAAAAAAATATGCTAATTCAAATCTAATATAAATCAGACAATGCCCCTGTATCAAAGGTTAAGAGGTTTTGCGATGTGACATAACAGTGACAGTACTGAAACAATATAGCATGCAGCCCTAGTTATGACCATATTCAGTAAAATCCTTGCAACCCAGCAATTAATCTCCACTAATTTTATAAACTAATTTGACTAAGCTTTTTACTTACATTTTTTTCATAAGTTAATGTGTGCACAATAAATCCTCCACTCCCTAGAAGGGAAATAAGATAGGAACAAATCCATTTATAAAGGGCATGTACAGTAAGCCTTCACATATCTTTGGGGGTTTCCTTTCAGAGATTATACGATGTATTGACATTATAATTATTTTATTATTTTATATATGTTTAAGGCTTCCGAAACCCTTCCTACACTCATATAAACACTTCATATGCTATTAAACTTTCTAAACTTTTAATCCTATGGAAATTTAGCAAATATATAGCACAAAATCTTGCAATATGCAAAAACTCTAATACAGCGTCATAATAGAACAGTGAAAATAATGTAATGACTATTTTTTATTTTAATATTCAACTTCATTGTCATTACACATGTACAAGGCAACAGAATATCTTTATCTGTATTTGTATCTGAGATTGACTGACGCATTTAATTGATAAAATGATCAAAGAGAAATAACAAAAAAATCTATTTAAAAAGAAAATAGTAGAAACCAAACTACAAAATAGATAAATGTTGAAGTTTTCAATTATGAACAAAAGTTACCCAGTAACTATTGTGCAAACCAATGAAACACAAACGAACATTTTAATACAAAGTTATTTTCACATTATTAACAATTTTCTTGTATAACCATTGGAACACATAACTTACATTCATTCATTCATTCATTATCTCCCGCTTATCCTCTATTAGGGTCGCGGTGGGGTTCCCCATGCCCATCCAGGGGAGAACGTCTCGGGCGCTGGGCAGATAGAATCCAATCCATCGCTGGGCACACACTCACTCACACAGACACGCTCTATATGGGGCAATTTGGAGAATTCAATTACCTTGATCCATGTTTTTGGACTGTGGAAGGAAACCGGAGAACCCGGAGGAAACCCACGCAGACACGGGAAGAACATGGAAACTCCACCCAGATGGGGATTCGAACCAGGAATCCCTAGCGCTGAGAGGTGAACGTGCTAACCACTAAGCCACCGTGCCACTAAGCCACCCGCATTACTTACAATAACTGTCAAATTAAACATAAAAAAGGCTTCTTCTTTACTATGGGTTTGACTGCTTACAAAGGTTATCAATTAAGTCTGCTGCTTTAGTAATTTACTGTCAAGATGGGTGATTTTCTTTATGTAACCAGGTAAAGCAGGCCTTCTAAACAGTTACATTACATTTACATTATCAAAAGCTGCTCTCCTCTGTGGAACAAATAACATATTGGGTAATTAAAATAAAGATTTTCTTGTGTCCAGCTACAAGAGCTGGTTAAGAAATTTCGGTATCTCGCCTCCACTTTAGTTCACTTCCGAAAAAAAAAGAAGTGAAATGAAATGAAGCGAAGTGAAGAGAGCACAATTTAACAAGACATTGTCGAATAAAGTGCAAGTTGACAGTGTGAAATAAAAGACAAGATAAAATAAAAAGACAAGCATGAAAATTCAAAGGCCAAGGCAAAAATACTTTTTAGCTTAGATTTAAAAGTTAACAAGAAAGGAGAAGATCGGACTGTCAGGGTTGGGAGTGCTAGGCCACTCCCCCCTGTTTTCTTATTTCGGGTTTGGCCGTTCGGGGTTCCCGTTGGTAGAGCCCATCCCATAGAGCTGGGATTGGGTCCTACCTAATCACATGTGGCCTGCTGACTACACTTAAAGCGCGCATGTGCCCTGAGTCAGCTGGCCAGCATTATATGTATGTATTCTTTTTATGCGTGGTACGCTTATGTTACGTTCGGTGTTAGTTTGTTTTTTTGCTCCTGGCACGTTCCGCCGTGCCTTCAGCGGCGTTCCTGCTGATTCATGGGATTAAAAACCTCTTTTTTGTCTACCTGGTCGCCTGGCTCGCTCCTTATCACACAGCACCGCGCAGCGCCGCCGATGGTCGGACGGTGCTCTTGTAACAGAATGCTGGCCTCCCCCTACACCTAGCTGAGTCCAGAAATCTCCGTCCAGTTAAGCGCCATTTATTATTATTAATCCCCGCTGCCGCGCATCCCGTTCTCGGTCAGTCCCGGCAGTCAGGTCGTGTTATCATCTTTAGCCGCATTTTCCGGCTGCAGCATCGGCTGCATTAATTCAGCGCTAGCCCCGCCATTTGCCGCATTTTCCGGCTGCAGCATTGGCTGCATTAACTCGGCGCTAGCCCCGCCATTAGCCGCGTTGTCCGGATGCAGCCTCGGCTGCATTATCTGGGCGCTAGCTAATCACATGTGGCCTGCTGACTACACTTAAAGCGCGCATGTGCCCTGAGTCAGCTGGCCAGCATTATATGTATGTATTCTTTTTATGCGTGGTACGCTTATGTTACGTTTGGTGTTAGTTTGTTTTTTTGCTCCTGGCACGTTCCGCCGTGCCTTCAGCAGCGTTCCTGCTGATTCATGGGATTAAAAAGCCGCATTTTCCGGCTGCAGCATTGGCTGTATTAACTCTGCGCTAGCCCCGCCATCAGCCGCGTTGTCCGGTTGCAGCCTCGGCTGCAGTAACTTGGCGCTAGCCCCGCCATTAGCCGCGTTGTCCGGATGCAGCCTCGGCTGCATTATCTGGGCGCTAGCCCCGCCAATATCCCATCCTCCGGCTGCAGCATTGGCTACGGTAGCTCGGCGCTAGCCCCGCCTTTAGTCTATTCTCCGGCTGCAGCATCCCGGCTACTTTAGTTCGCCGCTAGCCGTTTCCCCTGCTGCAGCTCTCGGCTACATTAGCTTGGCGCTAGCCCCGCCATTTAGTTTGCTGTAGTTTCTCGCTCTCCAGTGGTTGGAGCGATGAGGGGAATTGACCGGGTTCCGGAGTATGGGAGATTGTGCTCCCTCTTTCGTCTCCGATCGAGCTCCCGGCACCCTGCGACAGGGTGACTTTGAAGCCACTTCCGTACATTATCGGCTGTCGCAGGGTGTTTGAATTGGTGATCAGTCGGGAGCTGTCGGAGCGAGAGAGGGTGCAGTTCTACCTCTCCCGACTCCTGGGACCTGCGCTGAGGTGGGCCGAGGGCCCAGTGGCCACCGGGGATGACTTTCTCACTTCGGCCAGCCGGTTTGAGACAGCGTGCCTGGACAGGTTCACCCCGGGTCCAGATGCCCGCTCTGTCAGCGAACACCTGAACGCGGTGAAAAGACCGCTTCACTGCACGCCGTCTGCGAGCCGCTCCGCCCGGGTATAGAGCCGTGTCGCGCTGCTAGCGTGTCGCCGCTCGCCGTCAGCGTTTCCCCGCGTCACCGCGAGCGTTTCCCCGCTTGTCATCTGCTCTCCGCCGCTCACCGCCAGCGCTTCGCCACTAGTCATCAGCGTGCCTCTCCGCCGGTAATCCGTCCCGTAGGCCGCCGCGCGCCGTCAGCGATCCGCTGCTTCTCCGCTCGCCATCTGCGATCCGTCGCTCACAGCCAGCGTTCTGCCGCTAGCCACTGGTATGCCACTCCATGAGCCGTACCGCTCCGCCGGTAATCCGTCCCGGGATTTGCCGCATGCCACGAACGTTCCACCGATCTGCTGCGCCCCATGAGCGAATTACGCCGCGTGGTCAGCATACCGCTCAACGCTGAACGCTTTTTATCCCGCACAGCGCCACCAGCGGTCCGCCCCCCGATCCACGCCTCACCACCTGCATGTCTTGCAAGGTTCAGGGCATTGACTCGGGCTACGGGTTCCGATTTACGTCGGTCGCGTCCCGTCCCGAGCCGCCCGTGTTCTGTTCGGGTTGCGTCCGGTGCTCGGTTCCTGCCTCGGTAGACCAGGACCAATTACTATGTGGGGTTGCTGTGGTACTGGCTCTCTTCTTCTGTGTCCAGGAGGCGGAGAGGAGGGAGGCCGGGAGTCTAGGCGTGGTGTCCAGCGCATCACCTGGGGTGCAGTCCAGTGGTCCGAGGAGGCTGTGGCCGTCTATGTCCACCGCTCTGGACCTTACCGCACTCGCTCTGCACCGTAGTTCGCCCGCGCTGGACAAGGTGCCCGCTGTACTGGCCTGTTTGAAGGCCGCTCAGGAGACACGGGACTTTATGCCGGATACCCAGCATATGGAGCAGGACTATGTGACGCTCGCGCCCACTAGGGTCACCTCTGCGTTCACTTGGGTCACCTCTGCGCTCCCGTCCACTCGGGTCACCTCTGCTTTCACTTGGGTCATCCCTGCAGTCGCGTGTACCCCGGTTGCCCCTGCGGTCGCGTTTCCGTCCACAGCAGAGCCCGCTGTAGTCCCTCCAGTAGTCCCTCCGCGTTAGTCTCTCCAGCACCTGAGCCCACGTTAGTCTCTCCTGCACCTGTGCCCACGTTAGTCTTTCCTGCACCTGTGCCCACGTTAGCCTCTCCAGAGGCACCAGAGTCCGCGTTGTGCTCTCCGGCACCAGAGTCCACGTTGTGCTATCCGGCACCAGAGTCCGCGTTGTGCTCTCCGGCACCAGAGTCCGCGTTGTGCTCTCCGGCGCCTGGGTCCACGTTGTGCTCTCCGCGGCGGTCCCTCCGGCGTCTGGGCCCGCGGGTGTCACCCTCAGAGGGTTACGATGTTCCCGTATCCTTAAGGGGTCACGTCGCCCCCGCATCCTCAAGGGGTCACGTCCCCCACGCGCTCTCAAAGGGTCACGGCACCGCTGCGCTCACAAAGGGTCACGTCGCCCCCGCATCCTCAAGAGGTCACGTCGCCCCCGCATCCTCAAGGGGTCACGTCACCCTCGCGCTCTCAAAGGGTCACGGCGCCGCCGCGCTCACAAAGGGTCACGGCGCCCCCGCGCTCTTAAAGGGTTCAGTCGCCCCTGCGCTCTCAAAGGGTTCCGTCGCCCTTGCGCTGTCTTGTTTTGAGGGGGTGATATGTCAGGCCCACTCCCCCCTGTTTTTTTATTTCGGGTTTGGCCGTTCAGGGTTCCCGTAGGTAGGGCCCATCCCCTAGAGCTGGGATGGGGTCCTACCTAATCACATGTGGCCTGCTGACTACACTTAAAGCGCGCATGCGCCCCGAGACAGCAGGCCAGCATTATATGCATGTATTCTCTTTATGCGTGGTACGCTTATGTTACGTTTGGTGTTAGTTTGTTTGTTTGTTTAGAGTTTTACTCCCGGCACGTTCCACCGTGCCTTCAGCGGCGTTCACGCTGATTCATGGGATTAAAAACCTCTTTGTTGCCTACCTCGTCGCCTGGCTCTCTTCTATTCACACAGCACCGCTCAGCGCCCCCGATGGTCGGACATCGCTCTTGTAACACTGACAATCAGATGAAGATTGTTACATAACTTTGGACCAGCAACTGAGGCTCGATCACCTCTCAGCTTCAGACATGAAGGATAAATGAATAACAGTAATTGGTCAGAAGATCTCAGAGGTCATGGAGCTGATTATGGGCAGAGAATTGATATAAGATGCTTTAAAAACAAATGAAAGTAATTCAAACTGGATCCTGTAGTGAACAGGAAGCCAGTGAAGAGAAACCGGGGTGATATGGTCCTGCTTCTTTGTGTCAGTCAACATTCTAGCCGCTGCATTTTGTACCAGCTGCAAACGAGCCAATGATGTTTTATTTATCCCTAGGTAAAGTGCATTACAATAATCTAAGCAGGCAGAGATTTCTTCAAGCTGGAAAAAAACTGGTCCTAACAACAGCATGTATTTGTTTATCAAAGATGAAGTCTGGATTGAAAAGAACACCAATATTTTTATCTTGGTTTTCATAAACTTAGCGAGCTCACCTAGATAATCAGATAGTGTTTCAGCAAGTCAAAAGGGCCAAAAAGAAGTATTTCTGATTTGTAATAATTTAGCTAGAGAAAATTATTTGCCATCCATAATTTGATCTCTATAAGGCATTCACTAAGCTGGCTTATAGCTTTTTAGTCATTTTCAATGGCACATACAGTAGGGTAAAATTAAAGCAAGGGCATGAAATTTTTCTTAATAATACTGCCTAGCAGGAGTGAAAACAGTATTTGTCCTAGTATTGCTTACAGTGCATTCGTATTCACAGCGCTTCACTTTTTTCACATTTTCTTACATTTTCCAAATTGTATTAAATTAATCTCTTTTCTCAAAATTCTACACAAAGTACCCCATTATGACCATGTGAAAAAAGTTTTGAAAAAATATTTAAATTAAAAAACAAAGAAATCATATTTGCATAAGTATTCACAGCCTTTGCTTAATACTTTGTAGAACCACCTTTGGCAGCAACTACAGCCTCAATCGTTTTTGAATATGGTGCCACAAGCTTGGCACACCTATCTTTAGGCAGTTTTGCCCATTCTTCTTTGCAGTACCTCTGAACCTCCATCAGGTTGGATGGGAGACATCTGTGCAAAGCCATTTTTAGATCTCTCCAGAGATGTTCAATCGGAATCAAGTGGCTGTGCCACTCCAGGACATTCAGAGTGGTCCTGAAGCCACTCCTTTGAGATCTTGACTTTGTTCTTCGGGTCATTGTCCTGCTGAAAAATGAACCGTTGCCCCAGTCTGAGGTCAAGAGCGCTCCGGAGGAGGTTTTCATCCAGGATGTCTCTGTACATTGCTGCATTCATCTTTCCCTCTATCCTGACTAATCTGCCTGTTCCTGCTGCTGAAAAACATCCCCATAGCATGATGCTGCCACCACCATGCTTGACTGTAGGGATGGTATTGGCCTCATGATGAACAGTGCCTGGTTTCCTCTTAACATGATGCCTGGCATTCACACCAAAGAGTTCAATCTTTGTCTCATCAGAGCAGAGAATTTTGTTTCTCATTGTCTGAGAGTCCTTCAGGTGCCCTTTGGCAAATTCCAGACAGGCTGCCTTGTGCCTTTTACTAAGCAGTGGCTTTTGCCAATCTGCCATACAGGCCTGTTTGGTGGATTGCTGCAGAGATGGTTGTCCTTCTGCAAGGAGTGACCTTCGGGTTCTTGGTCACCTTCCTGACCAAGGCCCTTCTCCCCCGATTACTCAATTTAGATGGCCGGCCATCTCTAGGAAGAGTCCTGGTGGTTCTAAATTTCTTCCATTTACGAATGATGGAGGCCACCGTGCTCATTGGGACCTTCAAAGCACCAGAAATTTTTTTGTATCCTTCCCCAGATTTGTGCCTCGAGACAATTTTGTCTCCGAGGTCTACAGACAATTTCATTGACTTTATGCTTGGTGTTTGCGCTCTGACATGCTGTCAACTGTGGGACCTTATATAGACAGGTGTATGCCTTTACAAATCATGTCCAGTTAACTGGATTTACCACAGGTGGACTCCATTTAAGCTGTAGAAAGGATGATCAGTGGAAACAGGATGCACCTGAGCTCAATTTAGAGATTCATGGCGAAGGCTATGAATACTTATGTAAATGTGATTTCTTTGTTTTTTATTTTTAATATATTTCATAATGGGGTATTTTGTGTAGAATTTTGTGGAAAGAGATTAATGTAATACAGTTTAGAATAAGGCTGTAACGTAACAAAATGTGGAAAAAGTGAAGTGCTGTGAATACTTTCTGGATGCACTGTAAATACGAATCTGAAATCTGAACCAGTCTAACACAGTTTCATGTAACCCAACCATACGCTCCAGGCAATTAGTTAGAATGTGATTGTCAACAGTGTTGAAAGCAGTGCTGAGATCTAGCAGCATTAAAATAGCACATTTTCCTAAATCCTCAGCAAGCAACAGGTCATTTGTAACTCTAAGCTAGGCAAACTTTGGCAATGATATCTTTGAAAAAATTCTGTCTGGTTTTAAAGCTCTCCATAGCACAAATGGTGTGCCGTCATTTTGAGATTGGTTGGAAATTAGTAAGAAGTCTTAAGTTATGTTTTTTAAGAAGGTGCTGGACAATAGAACACTACCTGTGAATAGACTAACATTAATGGGCCCTAACACATCAATTAATTCTAAAGTTAAACCTGTTATTCCTAAATCCTGTTACTCAGCATTCTATGTTCATTTTAAAAACGAGACTTAAGTGTCAAACTTAAGGCCTGCAGACCATATTCTGGCCCCTCATACAATTATATCTGGTCCACCAGATCATTTTACATTGATCTATTATTATTATTAATTGTCAGGCGATATGTAAAATTAGTCCATTTTTTCTCAGAGCATTGGAAAATCAAATATACATCCTATGTATGCCAAAACACCCCCATAAATCATTGTGTTTCTAACTTTCGATTCGGTTACATCTCATCAAAGCCAAGTATTTTTTGTAAAGTTTAGATCACTTTCTAGATGATTTAAAATGTGTTAAAGTTAGATACAACAAGATGGATTGGCTCCCTGTTCTGGTTATATCTGTCCAGCGCCCGAAATGTTGGGTGGGCGTTGGATACACCCCCCCCCCCCACACACACACACACAACTTTAATAGAGGATTAAGTGAAAGACAATGAATAAATAAGTACTTATAGTATTTATTATTATTAATTTCCATATTATTTGATTAATTAATAAATCAGGCTCTGGTACACATGGACAGATTATCAGTCCATCACAAAGCAGACAAATAAATAAACACATTCAAAATTACATTAACCTTAAGTTTTGTGATTTAGTGATGATTTAGTGCCTCCAAAATACATTCAATTTTTTCATTATTTAAACATTGTATAAAACGTACACTTTAATAAAATATTTACATACCACATTTATATTAATGAATAAATCAGCAGTATCTTTGTAAAAAACTGAGACTTTGTTTTTCTCTCAGCCTGACCCATCTATAGAGCCTTTCTTTAACTCAGTTGTGAGGCAGACAGGCATCCCAGATGTTTTCTCACTTCAGATGTGTGGAGCCAGTATATCTGTTGGTACAGCAACTACCCCAGCAGATGGAAGTTTGGTAAGTTATTGGCTGTTTTATTGATACATATCCCAAAAAGATGATGTTGCTAACATAGCTGTTTAAAATAACTGGTGCAGCTGTCTGTAGTAGGATCTGTAGCAGCCTATTTGCACTGAAAGTTTTGAAATACTCTTAAAGCCTTCATGTTTCGAAATGTCATTTATCTTTTATTAAAACTTGAGAAAGCAGTAATAGTTATTAAAATTTATTGTAAATACACAGTGTTGTCTTTATAATGCAGGCGATTTTTTGTTTGCACTAAAACGGTTAAGTAAGGACTTTAATTCAAATATGCATGTTTTAAAAATACGACCATAAATAGAAATTGCCATGTTATTGACACATACAGAAAGCGAGCAAGAGAGAGAGAGAGAGAGAGAGAGAGGAGCTGTTAATTGACATGGATATGAACAGCAAAATCAAAAGACAGAGGCAATCAAAACAGATTTTTTAAAATGTTTTTTGCAAGAATGGAGAGATATGTAACAAGACAGTACAGTTATAGTTATCTGAAAATGCTAACTTTTGAAAAAGAGTTGCAAAGTAAAGAATTTCAGAGGCAGTTAATGAGAACAAAATGAGAAAATATTTTAAACTAATGACATTGCACTTTCACACTAATTGCACAGTAACATTATCAACTTTTATTAATTTCAACCTGACTTTCAACTCAACTTTTTTTCATTTTTGTTGTCAAACCACATTTAAAGGCTAAGTCTAAGACTTAAACTAAATAGGCTGTAAAGGATTATGACACAAACTGCAATCAAGGGCAGATTTATAAAAAGAATGAGCCTGGAAATCATGTGAGGTGATTGTTTCCACAATATTTACTTGACATCTGCATTACATTTAACTGTTTACATGCTCTTTTTCACTTCTTTAATACAATCTATTTCTTTCACACAAAAATTAACAACCTTAATAAAAACTTAAAAGACACGCGGTAGGAGGCAATACAAAGGTCCATGTTTTTGGACAGTGGGAGGAAACCGGAGAACCCGGAGAAAACCCATGCGGACAACAGGGAAACTCCACCCAAATTGGGATTCGAACTGGGAATACCTAGAGCTGAAAGTCGAATGTGCTAACCACTAAGCCACTGTGCCTCCCTGAAGAGGATCTAAATTGTCTGAAATAGTCTTTTTAATCTGCTTCATGGCTATCCTTCAAAAACACTTCATTACAGTTAAAGTGAATGGGTTAAAAGTGCAATGGGACGATAGTCATTGAGGCTGGTCAACGTGTTTTTCTTTGGAAGGGTTGCAATGGTGATTGATTTGAAGTAGATGGGTGCGGATGCTTGCTAAAGGGATAGATTAAAATGTCTGCTAACACATTGGCTAACTAATGAGTAATCTTTAAGGGCATAGTTGGGCCAGTGATATTGTTAGGGCCAGCTGCCTTCCAATGGTTGTAATAGTTAAATGTTGTAATACTTAGCAATGCGTTTTGTAAGCTCTCTGTGGTCACAACACCTCTCCAGTGGCTGGCATTGAGCTCCTCGAAGAGAGCATAAAACTCATTTATCTCATCTGGCAGTGTGACATAGGTGGTGACCCTTCTGTTATTCTGCTGATAATCAGTAAATATGTTGCAAACCTTGCCACTTGCCCCAGGAGTTTGCGGAGGTGTAAAATCCATCCAAGCTTTTTTGTCTCTTGGCCCCTTTAATAGATCCACACAGTCGTTGTAGTCTCACCACCTGCTGTTTACGTAGCCACATCTGCTTATTTGCTCTTTCCCAAGGCTGAAGTCATATTTTTTGTTTGGTTATATTTGGTGTTTGGTTTTGCATGTTCGTAGGTTTTCATGAATTTTTTTTTTTTTTAATATTAAGTACAGCATTCCCTGAGCTGAAGTTGGGTTGTAGCCCAAGTCCTCAACTCATCCAGTTGTTTTCAAGTGACTGAGCACTGGCAGCAATCTAGGTAGTGGCGGTCTCATAGCCCTAGAATGTAGCCCACCTCTCTAGCTACACTTCCCCCTCGGTCTGAATATTGGCTGTGCCGCTTATTTAAAACCGGTATCGCTAAGTCTTGCCATTTGGTGTCAGTAGAGTTCTAACGTAAAAGAAAATCAAAGTCTGAAAGGCTAAAGGTAAGTTTGTGATTAACCTTACCAATAGTCTAGAGTGCATCTCTACTGTATCTTGATATTCTATACTATACTATATTCCAGTGGACAGGTCATCATAATCTACTAGGATTGAAGGCAAACTTAAAATAAAAAAAAATATTGAAGGATTTCAAGAAAATTTAAATCTTAAAAGCCATGTTCAAAGCCTGATAGCATGTCTTGAATTTACCCAGTGTATGTACCACACACTACTTAATTGCAGGATGTCCTCTGATTTCCTCCCACAGTCCAAAAACATGGATCAATTCTATTGAATTCTCCAAATTGAGTGAGTGTATGCCCAGCGATAGATTGGCGCCCTGTCCTGGGTGTATCTGCCCAGTGCCTGAGACGTTCTCCCCTGGATGGGTATGGGGATCCCCCCTGCGATCCTAGTAGAGAATAAAGCGGAAGATAATGGATGGATGGATTTTTGCGTACAACGTGTTTATATATTTTTCAGTACTTTTATAAATCACATTCTAAATTACTATGCAAATTTCATGGATGGTATTGTGTCTCACCAGTCTTTGGTTCACTGAAGACAATACGACACCAGGTGAGCCTAATTAATGGAAAACTACATAAGAAGGACTTTTCTCATTATTAAGCAGGCCTCAGGTTTTAAGCAATATGGGGGGAAAGGATCTTGTTGCTGTCGAAAAGCAGTAAATAGTGCAATGCTCTGTACAAGGTATAAAAAAAATAATAAAAAATTTCACGTAAAAACCTAAGCATGATTATCATACTGTAAAGAGATCTGTGGCTGTTTCAGCGCACATACAGGTCAGATTAAGGAATGGACAATATAATTTACCATTGCTAAATGGTAAAATGGTCTTTCTAACACATTTAACAATATTTCAGAATCAAAGGCTGTGTGTCTGACACAATCCTCTGTAGCATGGGGGGGGCTCCACATGGAATGGTTCTGGACCCGTTTCTACACTATGGACTTCACCCATAATACAAGCTACATTCAGCTAGCTTCAGGGAACTTCTGAACATCAGAAGTTCCCTGATGACACCAACAAAGAATAAGGAGAGATTACTGAAATGATATGGACTGGTTCCAGTGGAATTTCCTTCATATTACCGGCATCAAAACCCAAGTGCTAGTAATTGTAAACCCTCAAATCCTCTATAACTGTGAACAAATTTTATAATTTATTATACATGTGCAATAATTCAATTCATAAACAACATACATAGTGCAATATATATATATCTCTTAGTTAAAAAGTTTTGTGAAATTTGTAAATTTTACCTTTTTTTACCTTTTTTTTTTTTTATAGATTTTACTTTTATCTTGCAAACATATTTTTATAGGTTTCACTGTCTTTGATGCTGCTGTAATTATGCAAATTTCCCCTTGTGGGATATTAAAAGTTTATCTTATGCCGATCCAACCTCTTCAGGAATAAGAACTGTGATTTCACATTCATTCACTCGATTAAGCTATTGGATTGTGGTTGTGATGTTTCGTATACTGAAGGTCTTTCATTTATTTTAATAAATATTTAATAATATTTAGAGGGTTTTTTGTTTTTGTTCTGGTTGTTTGTGTTAATGCAATACACATAAAATCTCCTTCTGAGTGCAGTGTGTTTTCTCTTCTACTTAATGAAAATTTGGAATTCACCTTCTCTATTTAGGAGCTTTTTGATGCACTGGTTCGAAGGGTAAACAAATAATGATGCAGCAGCATCTGTAATCTTTAGCAGTTATTCTTAATAACATAAGCTATATTGTGTTACATTAGTCTAGCCATTTAATTATTTCTGCTAAGAAAAGGTTAAGTCACTGTAAAATGGACTTTTAATTCAAATAATCTTAAATGTCAGGTATTTAAGACCGATGCTTACCCTGTTCAGTGCTAAAATGACATGCAATTCGTCATAGCACTGATTGCCTATTGATTTTACATTTTCATTACAATTATATTTTTCATGTGTTTCAGATTATGGGAGGAGTTGAACCCACATTATATCAGGGTTCAATTTGGTACACTGCAGTCCTGGAAGAGTTATACTACCAAGTGGAGATTTTAAAACTAGAAGTAGATGGGCAGAGTTTAAACTTGGACTGCAAAGAGGTATTGAAACTGTTTAGGCCTTTTTTTCTCTTCTTTTTTTAAGCTGTTTTTGCAGTTTGCAGATGCCCTTACTGCTAAACCCTCTGCTTTACCTGGGCCCTTTTATCTTATGAGATACACAGAGAAAAATAGGCACACACATACAACACACACAGGTATATTTATATTGCCAAACGTATTTGCTCACCCATACAAATTATCTAAATCACGTGTTCCAATCACCTCTTTGGCCACATGTGTATAAAATCAAGTGCCTAGGCATGCAGACTGTTTTACAAACATTTGTGAAAGAATGGGGTGCTTTCAGGAGCTCTGTGAATTCCAACAGGGAACTGTAATAGGATGTTATTTGTGCAACAAATCGTGAGATTTCCTCGCTCCTAAACATTCCACAGTCAACTTTTAACTTTATTATAAGAAAATTAAAGTGTTTGGGAGTGACAGCAAATCAGCCATGAAGTGGTAGGCCAAGTAAACTGATAGAGCGGGGTCAGCGGATGCTGACACCATAATGCGAAAGGGTCACCAACTTTCTGCAGAGTCAATCACTACAGAACTCCAAACTTTATGGCATTCAGATTAGCTTAGGAAGCTTTATGGAATGGTCAAGCAGCTGCATCCAAGCCATACATCACCAACTGCAATGCAAAGAGTCAGTTGCAGTGGTGTAAAACACATCGCCACTATACTCTAAGAGCAGTGGAGACGTGATCTCCAGAGTGACAAATCACGCTTCTCTATCTGGCAATCTGATGGAAGAGTCTGAGTTTGGCGGTTGCCAGGAGAATGGTACTTGTCTGACTGCATTGTGCTAAGTATAAAGTTTGGTGAAGGGGGTATAATGGTGTGGCATTGTTTTTCAGGAGCTAGGTTTAACCCCTTAGTTCCAGTGAAAGACATTTTGGACAGTTCCATGCTCCCAACTTTGAAGAAAGTTTGGCGCTGGCTCCTTCCTTTTCAAACATGACTGTGCACCAGTGCACAAAGCGCACAAACGTTAAGGGTGTCTACCTGCATCACTGTCAGCTTCTCACCCAGAGGAGAAGTGACTGGACTATGAGCCGGAGCAAATCCAGGACAAGCCTCTCAATGGTCTGGATGATGTGGGATGTCAGTGCTACTGATCTGTAGTCCTTGGCGTCACTGGGTGGTGTAGGAATTGGAATGATGCCTTCTATAATGTCTTTTATAACACAGGGACACGCTGGAGACTCAGATTCATGTTGAAGACAGGGTGTAGTACGCCACAAAGCTGGGTGGTACAGGCTTTAAGCACCCTGGGGGGGACCCCATCAAGGCCTGCAGCCTTGTTTGTGTGGAGTTTCTTCAGCTGTCTTCTCACCTGGTCATCAGTGAAGCTAAATTTAGAGGTGATTTATGGTGGAAGGATAGAGGTGTGAGTCACAAGAGGGGGGCAGGCAATCAAGGATTGGAAGGAGGGTGAGTGGCGCGAGAGAGAATGAATGGAGGTCATGCATGTGCTCCTAAATTCCTTCAGGTTTTTTTTTGATAAGATGTGATAAACTCTAGAAATATGGTTATTATGTACTACAATCCGACAAACTAACAAAGGACTAGACCACAGCAATGAAAATTATATTTTACGAATGGAAAACACTAAAATACTAAAAGTGTAACTAGACAAACAGCAGAACAGCTTGGAATCCAAACAATAAGACAACAAAGGAGGAAAGCAACTTTTTCTGGGAAAGGACATCCAACTCACAGGATAACAAACTAAAGATCTAACCCAAAAAAAAAATCCACACAAACTGTTCAAAGACTATCATGTAATCAATGGCAAAGACACCACCACAAACCTACTATTTTATACAGACAACACTGAAACCTGGCACAAAGCCATCTGCAGCCATTTTAAACATGTGGCCAAGCATGGTATCTGTAAAGGACTGCAGATTCAAGTCTTTGAAGAAAACTTCCAGAGAACAGATCAACAAATACTGGGCGGGGACTGTATTAATTCAAGGCACCGAAGATGCCCTGGATATTTTCTTCCTTCCTATCCCTTCAGAGCCTGACTCACACCCTGACCCCATCTTTATCAACAACTGACCCACACAACAGATCCACACAACAGATCACACCTGAACAATAAAAACACCTTTGTCAGGATGCTGTTCATAGACTTTAGTTCTGCGTTCAACACAGTCATCCCCTCAAAACTCATCACAAAGCTTACAGACTTAGGCATCAGTCCTCACATGTGCAATTGGTTACTGGACTTCTTAACCAACCGACCCCAATATGTCCAGTTGGATAACCATTGTTCATCTACCATCACCATAAACACAGGTGTTCCACAAGGCTGTGTGTTAAGTCCCTTTCTCTACTCTCTCTTCACCCACTACTGCAAACCTGTCTATGGCTTCAATACCATTATTAAATTTCCAGATGACACCACGGTGATTGGACTCATCAAAAACAACGATGAGACTGCTTATCCACTGTCATCCATTAAATGCTTTTAACCTCTAATCTAATTTAATTTTATTTCTGTTTCTTCTTTTTAATTTTACTTCTCTTATTGTATATCTGTGTTAATGTTTATTATGTCTTGTGTGTTTTCAATGATATACTGCTTTATCTGTTTTTGTAAAGCGTCTTTGAGGTCCCTAAAAGCGCTATATAAATAAAATTTATTATTATTATTATTATTATTATTATTATTATTATTAGATATTAAAATACTGAAAAGGGCAATTAAAATCGATAAACACCTGAGAGAGAGCGACCCCCACACCTGTTAGTATAAAGCTCTGCAATCCCAAGAAGTAAGCAAACACACCAGTCCCCTCATCCACTGTACACACACACACACACCTGTCACCAGGTGAGGGACAGAGAGTGATCAAATCAGCCATTATTTATTTTTTTTTACTGTTTGTTGTTATTGTTTGTAAATTATGTAAATTTTTGTAGTTTTACCTTTCTTTTTGTTTTGTGCCCTGGCTTAAGGCAATACGAATGTAAAACTAAATTAAGTGAAAAAAAAAGTTGAAAACTGAATTAAGTGGAGAGGGCTGTGGGGGACAGACAACAGAAAGCTTGTGCTTTGAGGGTTTAAAGGCTTTTAACACTGTAAAGCTGCTTTGTGACAATGTACTATTGTAAAGTGCGATATATATATATATATATAAATTACTTGAACTTGAATTACTTGAACTTGGAGTCTCTGTCAGAGGGAGGCTCTGTCTGTTGGCTCTGTCTTTACTGCCCTTTTTCGCTGCACTCTATGTCTTGTATTCCAGAAAGTTTTTAATATATATATATATATTTTAGATTGTATCCACTTTAAATGTTATTTTGCTTTTTGTTCTTTGTATTTAGTATAATTCCGACAAAGCAATTGTCGACAGTGGGACAACGTTGCTGCGCCTGCCTGTGAAAGTTTTCAATGCTCTGGTAGAGTCTATAACACAGACCTCCCTGGTATGACTTACTTTAATTGTTTGGCTTTTTTGGAAATTGTTAAAGCTGTTAAAAATCACTTCGGCAAAATAAAACAGTGATCAGATGATAGAACCTTAGTAATATTTACATTTTTACACCATTATTTGTTTTTATATTTTTAGTATATATGTAGTTCATCAACATTTTTAATACATTGCAACAGTTTACAAATTGACATTTTTATAGAAGAGCTTAACAAAAGATTGTTAGACCTCAAAATGTACAGCTACAGGCATCAGAAGCAAATAAAAATTATATATTTATTTTTGCAAATGAAATTGATTTTTTCATTGTTTAGTTTGTGTTTTGGTTTTACTAAACTTTGACAAAGGTATTGATAAGAATTACATTGCGTACTTTGTCATTGCTTCTATTAGATTATTATTTAGTATTTCAGCAGCATATAACATATGTAACCATATGTTAATATTAACTAGTGGTCAAGTGCACGTTATATTTAGGAATATTGTAGCATTATATAGCATCGTTAATGAAAGGAAAAACAAAAACAAAAAAAGTTCCAGGTAGTGTCAGTATCTGCCTTGTTTAGTTAGTTAACACTGTTTGTCTTTATTATGACTGTGTTCAATTAATTAACAATTAGTCTTTTACATTTACCCACAGATCGTGGGGTTTCATCATTTCTATAGTATACAAACACACACACACATATATGTATATACACTAACACTTGTGTTTTTTTTTTTTTTTTTTTTCTTTTACTAGATTACAGATTTTTCTTCAGGTTTTTTCGCTGGAACCAAACTAGCCTGTTGGATGAAAGGAGAAGTGCCATGGAGATTCTTTCCCAAACTATCTATTTACCTTAGAGCAATGAACACCAGCCAAACATTCTGCCTCACAATTTTTCCACAGGTAGGAATTTATATATATATATATATTATTAACATTACACTATTTAGTTATTAACTATTAACATTATAAAGGAAATCAAGGCTTTATATGTATAGCACAAAAAAGCATTGAGATATAAAAAAAAACATTAAGATATAAAAAGAACATATTCATATGGGCTCCAATCTATTGTTGTCTTCGCTGAAGCAATAGTTAAAAGATTTTCGGAGATATGAGCGTTTGTTTGGAGTGTGGAAATAGATGGAAAATTTGCTTTCTCTATATATTGCGAAAGGGCACGGTGGCTTAGTTGTTAGCACATTCGCCTCTCAGTGCTAGGGATTCCCAGTTTGAATCCCCATCTGGGTGGAGTTTCCATGTTCTCCACCTGTCCGCGTGGGTTTCCTCCGGGTTCTCCGGTTTCCTCCCACAGTCCAAAAACATGGATTAAGTTAATTGAGTTCTCCAAATTGCCCCATAAAGAGTGTGTGTGTGAGTGAGTGTGTGCCCAGCGATGGATTGGCTGTCCTGGGTCTATCTGCCCAGCGCCCGAAACGTTCTCCCCTGGATGGGCATGGGGAACCCCACCGCGACCCTAATAGAGGATAAAGTGGTAGATAATGAATGAATGAATATATATTGCGAAAGATATTATTAGAAGGGAGCATTCTCTCACACACACATCCAACATCCAAACAGGATTAGGAGTCGTGGTCAGGTGCGTCATCAGAGTAGTCTGCTGAAAATATTTCAGCTCACACAGTTCACAGAAGCTCTGAAGCATCAGGGCAAATTTTACTGCCATCTTCTTAGCATTTAAAGCCCTTCTGTAGTTCATTTAGGAAATACAAATCTAGTTTTTATTACATTTTTCAAAGATGCCTTTTTTTATTTTTATTACTATATTAGATTCATCTGTTTGTCTGTGTGTCTGGTAAAAAGTTGCAAATGCTATTTAACCCACTTCCCATTATCCGATTAAGCTGAAACTTTGCAGAATTGTTCATCATCAATGACAACACATGAATCACTTAAGAAATTACCAATTAATTAACTAAATAGTGGTAATTAATAAATTTTCTTTTCTATAAATAAATTGTACATTTTTTTACTAAAAATCATACTTCACAAGCAGAATTCATTTGGGATCAATTTAACACAATATATGGGTGGTTTGAAAAAAATCTTTTTCATATTTTGCTTGTTTATATTTTATACTGTTATTTTTAACCTTCTTTAATATTACTTGCTGCTGTTAAAACATGGATTTTTACATGGTGGGACCATGCCATGCTTTATATAATATGGTGTGCAAGGGTTCATTCTTTTAGAATCCCTAACAACAGACCTTCCGTCTAAATTGTCACCTTTTGTGAATCATGAAGTCATTGCCACCCCATTAAAACTTACTACATAATGGCCCAAATTAAAACCATACATTGGAACTGCAGAGGTCTCCAAGCTAATTTTACAGAGTTTTCTGTTGCTTTCTGTCTGCAAAAAAATTAAGCTTAATCCATCTACAGATCTTAGTTTGAAAGGCTACTCAAGCTACATCAACCCCAATCTATTCCTCACCACTCGGAATGTACAGCCATCCTTTTCAAGAAAAACATCATCTACAGATCAATCTCCCTGACGTCCAAAATACAGTACACTGCAAACCAGCTCTCTCTTTAAAGGAGTATGTTCCATTCATCTTCCTTCAGACTTTTTGAACAAATACCTTCAAATGCTACAAATACCTTTTCTCATGCCAGGTGACTTTATCTGCCACAAACCTGTTGTGGGACAGTGGTAGTACTAACACCAAAGATAGAATGATTGAACATCTGGTTACATCAAGCAATCTATGCCTACTAAATACAGGAACTAATATGTACCCTCACCCAGGACAAGGGTGTATTCTGCTATTTATCTCTCTATATTTATACTGATTTGAATTGGCAAAGAGAAGATGATCTTTGTGAAAATGACTACTACCCACTGAGTATCAGCATAAGTTATAGAATAAGCATGTCATCTAAAAAGAAATGTATGTTGAAAAAAAGGTGACTGGTCTTTATTTAGATATTTGTGTGAACAAAAATTACTAAACCTCGACCCAGTCGCAAATGATTTTATAAAACAGTTTTCAGACATCATTCTTTAATCTGCAGCAAAGAATCAATGCCCAAATCTTCAGTAAGATTCATCCATCCATCCATTATCTTCTGCTTTATCCTGTACTAGGGTCACTGTACTAGGGTTCCCTATGCCCATCCAGGGGACATCGTTACAGGCACTGGGCAGATACACCCAGGACAGAGCACTAATCTATTGCTGGTCACACACCACTCACACAGACACACACACAAACACACTCTATATGGGGCAATTTGGAGAATTCAATTGACCTTGATTCATGTTTTTTGGACAGTGGGTGGAAACAGAAGAACCCGGAGGAAACCCATGCAGAGACAGGGAGAACATAGAAACTCCACCCAGATGGGGATTGGGAAGGATCATCAACAAAGCCAAAAGGGAGAACTTTGTGAATAAACACTTCTTTAAGATGTGCAAGGAATATGATGAAAACATTAAGAAAAAAAAGACAACCTTTTTCACCTATTTCACATTAAAACTAAAAGTCATAAACTAACCACTGAACTTCAACTTCATCTGCTACAAGCTTTCACCAAGATTTTAAAAAGTTAAGACTTCAGATCTACCAAATACAAATTAGAATATCATAAAAAAGTGAATTTATTTCTGTAATTCAATTTAAAAAAGAAGTGAAACATATATTATATTGTTTCATTACAAACAGAGTGATCATTTTCAAGTGTTTTTCAGTTTGTTATGATTCTTATGGTTTACGACCAATGAAAACTCATTGTCATTATCTAAAGAAATTGAATATTATATAAGACTGACTGAAATAATGATTTTTAATGCAGAAAAGTTGGCCTACTGAGAAGTCTGTACAGTAAATGCACTCAATACTTGGTCGGGGCTTCTTTTGCACTGTGAAGTGTTATGCCATACCAGGTTTCTTTAATAGTAGCCTTCATCTCTTCTGCATTGTTGGGTCTGGTGTCTCTCTCTTAACAATACCCCATAGATTTTCTATGTGTTTTAGGTCAGGTGAGTTTGCTGGCATTTCAAGCAAAGTGTTTATTAAACCAGATATTAGTATTTTTGGCAGTGTGGCCAGGTGCCAAGTTCTGCTAGAAAAAGAAATTTATGTCTTTAAAAAGCTTGTCAGCAGAGAGAAGTATGAGGTGCTCAAAAAATTCACGTAGACTACCGCGATAACTTTGGTCTTGATATCACACAGTGGACCTAAATCAGCAGATGACATGGCTCCCCAAACCATCACTGATTGTGGAGACTTTACACTCTAGACCTCAAGCACCTCTTCCTCCACACTCTGGGCCCTTAATTTCCAGATGAAATGCAAAATTTACTTTCATCTGAAAACAACACCTTGGACCTCTGAGCAACAGTCCAGTTCTTTTTCTTCTTGGCCCAGACAACACGCTTCTGGCATTGTCTGTTGGTCATGAGTTGCTTAACACAAGTAATGTGACAGTTGTAATCCATGTCCTGGATATATGTGTGTGTGGTGACTGCACTTACTCTGGAGTCCAGGAGTCCACTCCTTGCACTGTGGTTAACCTGGTTGCTGGTGCACTTTTTCCTACCACACTTTCCTTCCACTAGACTTTCCCATGATTGTGTGGCCTATTGAACCAGATTATTTTAAATGCTTTGCAAGCCTTTGCAGACTTTGTAGGTGTGTTAACAGAAACACTTGAAATAGATCACTCTGTTTGTAATGAATCTAAATGTGTTTAATGTTTTGTAGTAAAATAATAGAATAAGTTCACCTTTTTAAGATATTAAAAATTTTTGAACTATAAAACATCCATTTTACACTGGAAAAACTGGTAATAGTGTAAAGTATCCTAATGGTTTTTCAATGGGTCCTGATCTCCTTCATTATAAGGTTTTTTTAAACACCTCTCAATTTCTCTCTTCTCATATTTTTACATTGCATAAACACCATCTGGTTGTCAAAGACCTCTTTTATTTTTTGGAAGAAAGCAGAGATTCTTCTTATTATCAAACCTGGAAAAGATCCATCTAAAAAAAACAGTTATCAACTTGTGCCCTGACAAGATGCCTGGGCAAAATGATTGAATGAATGGTAAACTGGAAGCTAGTTTGGTTTTTGGAAACAAACTAAATTTTTAATAAACACCAGAGTGGATTCAGAAAGGGCAAATGTACAGGGGATAATATAATCATAATGGAAAAACAAATACACGACTTGCAAACAAGCAACATGTTTTATTTTGACATAGAGAAGGCGTTTGTGACAAACCAGCGCTGTCCGTCCAACGGCGGTGCTGGGCGGTGCTACGTTGGTGCGAGTAAGTGAGCCAGGCGACCAGGTGAGCGGCAAGGAGGTCTTTATTTACAGATCAGCGTGAACGACGCTGAAAGCACGGTGGAACGTGCTGGGAGCTAACAATCAACAATACAAACAAAACCAAAACCGAAGCGCGATCGGAATACCGAAATGACGCCAAACAGAACATAGCAGAACGCAACCAAATATAACATATGCAAAGACAGATATAATGCTGGCCTGCTGACTCAGGGAGCATGCGCTCTTTAATTGTAGTCAGCAGGCCACATGTGATTAGGTAGGACCCAATTCCAAGCCTCGGGAATGGGCCCTACCTACGGGAACCTCTAACGGACAAATCCAAAACTAAGGAAATCAGGGGGGAGTGGCTTAGCCCTCCCAAGCCTCTTTGACGCTCTTTGAGGGCATTAAGGCGACGCGGCCATCTGAGGGCACTAAAGCGTCGAGGCTCTTTAAGCTGGCCGGGGCGATGCGGCTTCTTGAGGGCACAAGAGCAGCGACGCCTCTTGAGGGCACTAAGGCGAACTGGCCTATTAATAGCTCCGAGGCGACGTGACCCTTTGAGAGCGCAGGGGCGACTTGACCCCTTGACCGCGCAGAGATGACCTGGCCTATTAAGGGTGCGGAGGCAACGTGTCTCTTTGAGAGCGCGGGGACGGCTTGGCCCCTTGATAGCGCTGAGGCGATCTGGCCAATTAAGGGTGCAGAGGCGACGTGGCCCTTTGAGAGCGCGAGGGCGACGTGACCCTTTAGGGGCGATACCTGTGGGCTCAGACACCGGAGAGACTACCGCGGACTCAGGTGCTGGAGAGGACCAAGCGGACCCAGGTATTGGAGAGGCTAACACGGACTCTGATGCAGGCGGGAGCGCAACTGCAGGGGCAACCGCGATACACGCGACTGCAGAGGTGACCTGAGTATCGCCACGTTTAGCTCCAATGCTTAACTGATTTTTGGGGGGTAAAATGAAATTCCCAAGCAACAAGCAACGGGGAGAACATGCAAATGAGTTTTGGTCGAACTCAGCACTATACGGCGTTCCGTTCTGGTCTACCGAGGCTGGACCCACCGAGGCTGGACCCGAGCACCGGACACAACCCGAGCGGATCACGGACAGCTCGGGACGGGACGCGACTGACGTAGACTGGAACCAGTAGCCCGAATCGATGCCCCGAACTCTGCCAGGCGTGCAGGTGGCGTGGCGCGGATCACTGGCGGCACGGCACGGCACGGATCCGGAGGCAGCACGCTGGTGGCGTGGAGCGGTTTGCTATTGGCGCGGAGCAGCATGAAAAGCGCATCGCGCTCAGAGTCGAGCGGGATGCGGACCGCGCAGCGGATCACAGACGGTAAGCGGCAGAGCGCTGACGGCGCGCGGCGGCATACGGGGCGGATTACCGGTGGAGCGGGGCGGGTCAGCTGGTGGACGGTGAGTGGCGGATCGCAGACGACGAACGGTGGCGCACTAGCATATTACTGACGGAGCAGAGCGGCTCGTGGAGTGGCACGCTGACCGCACGCGGTGGAACACTGGCGGCACTAAGCGGACTGCTATCGACGCGGAAGCTTACACATGGCGCAGAGAGAGGATGGGATGCGGTCGACAACCCGAGCTAGTGCATCCGGGATGCTGCAGCCGGAGAGACGGCTACTGGCGGGGCTAGCGCCGAGCTAAATCAGCCGAGGCTGCAGCCGGAGAAAACGCTAATGCCGGGATAGACTGAAGGAACGGGAAACGCGGCAGCAGGGAACAAAAAAAAAAAAAAAAAAGTGGCGCTTACCCGGACGAGGATTCCTGCGCTTCGCGAGGTGGGGAGGCCAGCATTCTGTCAAACCAGCGCCATCCGTCCAACGGTGCGCGGTGCTACGTTGGTGCAAGTAAGCGAGCCAGGCGAGCAGGTGAGCAGCAAGGAGGTCTTTATTCACAGATCAACGTGAACAATGCTTAAAGCACGGCGGAACGTGCCGGGAGCTATCCATCAACAATACAAACAAAACCAAAACTGAAGCGCGATCGGAATACCGAAACGACGCCAAACAGAACATAGCAGAACGCAACCAAAAGTAACATACTCATTATGTACTCATCTCATCCTACACATGTACACTTCATCTCATCAAATACAGCGGCCTGCCTTTCAAAATAAGACGTTATTATCAGACATGTGAAATCCAGTCGTATCGCCACGTTTAGCTCCAATGCTTAACTGATTTTTTGGGGGTAAAATGAAATTCCCAAGCAACAAGCAACGGGGAGAACATGCAAATGAGTTTTGGTCGAACTTAGCACTATACAACATTCCGGAGTTACATTCCTAGAAAGATTCCTAGAAAGAAATATTTATTTATATTTGTGTTATTTATTTATCTGTGGATCTGTCAAACAGCCATAGCATCGGAGAGCGCATGTCACAGTGTAAACGGTATCGTTGTAACAGCGTGTCATGTCTGTTTATTGTCAGATTATGATTCACATTATATCTCGTGCGCACCACTTAATAACTCGTGCTGATGAGATATTAAGTGGTGCGCACCACTTAGTAAGTCGTGCGCACGCAATATTAGGTGCTGCGCACCACTTAGTATGTCGTGCGCACGAGATATTAAGTGGTGCGCACCACTTAGTAAGTCATGCGTAGGATATATATATTTTTTACTCATGTTCCTCTCAAATTTTTTTTTTTTTGCTCATGTCCCTTTAGGGGCTCTGTAAAATCCTTATTTACACTACAAACATTTTTGAACTGACTAGCATTTGATACTGAAAAATGATATTAAATAAAATCAATAAATAATAATGAATTCATCAGCAACATTTGTTTTAAATCAAAATAAGGAAGTCAGAACTAATGTCTCCTATGCGCCCGTTTTGCAGTGAACAGCTTTTCTGAAGCAGCTTTCATAAAGCGGGATGATTGCTGGAGATACGCGTCACATTTTCGATTAAAAACTCAAGCGGCTTATCAGTGTGATTGGGGTGTAATGTCTTTAAGTGATGCCTTCATTTATTTTGCTTCATGCTGTCTGCTGCCAACATTTTAAGACACAGAAGACACACCGGTCTTTCTTCGTCTCCGACCTTAGTTACAGTGAAGTTACTGTTTCAGTGAAGCTAGGCGTACATTCGCTTCGTCATATTTACTTGCTTTAGTTTTCGGTTACTTTTACTTTTCTTGCTCTCATTATCTTCGTCTCTCTCTGCCTTTCTCTGTTAAATATTTTTCCATGTCATCTCTTGAGGGTTTGTTCAGTACACTTAATATCACTTGCTCTGTGATTTCTTATGTGCCCCCACTCCCCCCCAGGCACTGCACCCAATATTTGAGAACAACTGCATTATGTGGATGCTTGGAATACTAAAAAATTTATATAGAATGGTACTCCTAGTACGTCCTTTTAGAGTAAAAATAAATAACACATTCTTTGAACTGTACAGTCAAGAACAAGGAGTACCACATGGTGAAGTACTGTCTGATACTCTCTATTATTTTAAGATCAATGGAATTGCCAAGTTTCTGGACCTTAACTTAATATTTTCCAGTTTTTGGATAAATAAAATCCAGAAATTTACCATATAAATCATTTTCAAGTTAATTTATTCATATAGTTCTTTTTACAGCCGTACATTGTCACAAAGCAGCTTTAAAGTGTTTTGAGCCTGAACCCCCAAAGAGCAAGCCAAAGTGACTGGCATTACATTGTTACATTGTTTTTTTTAAGGAAGTAACCTTGGGAGGAGCAAGGCTCAGGGAGGTTTCAAGCTGTACAAATGCCGCATCTCTTTTTGGATTTTGAAATAAAGTAAAGTCAATAGGGCTAGACTCCAACCTTACCTTTAAATATTATATATAGTTTCTTAAAAAGAAGTGCCTTCTTCTTGGATACAAGATAAAAATGAGTCTGTATTTCAAGCTATTTTTGTAAAACATCTGCTCTTTTTTTATGATACCAGTCCCCTGCTGGTTTGGTCTGCCCCATAGTGTCAGCTTAAGGCCCCAGTCAGCCCCCTCTGCCTGCTTCCTAGTCTTTGAGGAAACCAGGCATACTTTATAACATGGCAAAGGCCATATTGTACTGTACATGTCACAACTGGAATACTGAATATTTAGAGAGTAGCTTTTATAAAAATGTGATCTGCCCGGACTCAAAATCCTGCATCCAAGCCCAGAAATCTATGAACATAGACCACACAGTAAAGAACTGCTTAAGGCAAAGAACTAACCTTAACAAAGTTTTATGCATCATTTACTGTTGGATTCCTGGTTCCAGTGACATTAAGGACAATGAAAAAGCAAACAGTTTTGGCAAAAGATGCAAAAAATCAAGAAATACCTGGAAGTTTGTCCCATTTATGAATTAAAAAAATATATAAAGGAACTGTTTAGAAATATTTTTCTGGCCAAATTTTCTAAAATGGTTACAAACCCTTCATAAAAAAAAACCTGCCCAGCACAAGTAAAAACTGCCCAGCACAAGGACGCAGTTAACAACGATAAAGTGCATTATTATTAATATTAGTCACTCTTTAAACATTGTAGATTTATCCAACTACAAATATAAATATCATTTAAACATAATACTGTATATAATGCTCATATTATTTAGACAAAAAAATATTGGTAACCAAAAGCAGCTTTACTGTGGTGATAAATATGACACACAGTTTAATAGTTTTAATAATTCAGTAAATAACATGTTAAACATCATTAAAATGATGAAGAATGTGATGTGATTAAGTTCACATTAAGACTGTGATGAGTTCAATAATTTCACAGCTTGAGGAATTGCTTTGAGCGAAGACTTGTGTAATGTGTACCATATGTTAGGAGATTCAAAAGTCCATGGTTTGAATAAGAAAGATAAGTTGCTGTAATGCACTGAGATAAATTCTTAATGACAATAGATCAACAACAAGGTCAGAGTTGTTTAAATGGATTCATTTTAAAAAGTGAAGCAATATATATACCACAAAATTGTTTAAACACATTGCTTCAAAAATGCCATACAATCAAATCACAAGCAGCCTTACTGTGTGCCTATATATATATATATATATATATATATATATATATATATATATATATATATATATATATATA
>JAFMOD010000514.1:347656-364354 GCA_019802435.1 Corydoras maculifer
ACCCCACCGCGACCCTAATATAGGATAAAGCGGGAGATAATGAATGAATGAATGAATTATCCAATCTAATCTTTATACTGTCCAAAGTTTTTTTAAAAAATGTTAAAAATTTACATGTGACAATCATTTTTATTGGATCATATTCAATAATGGATAATGATTATATTCAATAATAGAGATAATATTGTTAATTTAATTTTAATTATTTATTTAAAAAGTAATCAATAATTTTTTTGATAATTATTGGATGCAATATAAATGGATATCTATCGAATATCACATACAGATTATTATTATTTTTTACATTAATTGATTGATTAAATATCCATCAAGTTTTTAAAGATAATTGTATATTGTTTTTGTACAGATATACATCCAGCCTATTGCAGACACAGATGGTGTGATGAACTGCTTTAGATTTGGCATATCTTCATCAACAAATGGCCTGGTGATTGGTGCAACAGTCATGGAGGGTTTTTATGTTGTTTTTGATCGTGCACATAAAAGAGTAGGATTTGCTGTAAGCACTTGTGCTGGTAAGAATAAGTATTTACCCCTTGTATCTTCTTACCTTGTATCTACTACCGCACTACTGTTATTAGTTGTAATATAATTAGTATTGTCATAAAGTATACCACTACTCATGGTAACACACACTTGGAAATCTGAGATAAAAGTAATTTGAATAAAATGACATCACACCTAAAACAATTTCTGTACAAAAATAACTAACATATAATTAATTTCAAAGATGTTTATTTTAAAGTTTCTGCATAAGAACATTTTGTGTATTTTGCTTTATTCTCACATTTATAGAAAACAATGGTGTTCCTGTGTCTGAGATAGCTGGACCATTTTCAGCAGATGGTGTGTCTTCAAACTGTGCAATGGATGCCGGCATGCAAAAGCCTGTGCTGTGGGCACTGGCCTATAGCTTGTTGGCTCTGTGTGCCCTGATGCTATTCATCATTTTAGCACTGCTCATTATGCCATGCCAATGTCGTCATAGGGAAGAAGAAATTACGGATGAATCTTCACTAGTACGCAATCGCTTTAAATGATACTGGGCCAAAAATTCTCTCTGAGCAACAATGAAGAAACAGATCAATCTAATGTGAGAGATTTTTATGCTTGGTGTCATAAATTCATGAGCTGCCAATGTTAAAAACAACTAATTTATTCTCATTTTACAAACAAAATTTTATATATGTTCCACTTTATGGAGATGATTTTATTGTTATACACAAGTTGAAAGTGCTTATATAAATTAATGTTCATTTTTGAAATGGTAATTTTTTCTTCAAAGTCAAAGCATATAAAAATAGATACATAATATTAAATAAATATATTAGTATCATATATACACTTACCCACACAGCTGGGAGATGTAGTTCACTTGCCCCTCACTCCAGCCTACTGTTTACTTTTTGCTAGAGTCATCACAGACATGGTGGAAAAAGTGATTTAGGCTTGTAGTTTACTTAGTAGTAACGCCTATTCAAGTTTCAGCCATTAGTCTGTAACATACATGGAAATTAAAGTACAGCCTCTTTATGTGTGGTTATATGAAAGTTGGTACGAAAAAGAATGAGATCATGTAGATCGATAGCTTGAAGCTACAGCGCCTCTCACTTTGGAACTTCCATTGCCAAAGCCACAGATACCCCCTTCCAGATGTAAAGAGTGAGATCATATATCTACCTCTCTCTATCACCACCTCAGTTATCATGCCCCACCTGGTATGTGATCTCCAACTGGTGATTGAGGAAATTTGATGGTACACTTTAGTGCAAATTTTCTAATCTGAGCACAGCATTGTACAGCTAGACTTTTAACACATAACGCAAGAGAACACATTCTCTTGTGCAATTTTCCTCACTGTGTGCAGCTTTGCTTTTAAATTAAGAACTTACTGAATTTCATTTTTATTATTGCAAGGTCATTTTTCTTTAGGATTCCACATGTCTGGTGTGATTTGTCATATGTTGCCCATCTGAGGTGGTTTTATGTAATTATATAGTGAATCCAGGCTACTCAAGGATGATGTGTTCTTCATTGAGGAAAAAGAGAATAGGCTTTTGTCCTTAAAAATGAAAAACAAATTATATTGTAAAACATGTTATTTTGATACATAAACTTTAACTTGAACATTTGTTTATTTATTTATGTTTACTTGTATACTTTTTGGTTGTATTTTGGTTGACTTGGTCAGAACAACAGTGTCACCACAAAGCCAATATTATTTGGTTTTTAGATGATTCTTAGCAACTGCAGTTGTACGTTATGTAGTTATTCTTTGTGCAAAACCATAGAAACAAACACACAAATAATTAACAAATTTCACTTTCTTGCTTTACCTTTGAGACTCTTTCTCCTCTCCTAAACCTAACTTCTTCATAAATCACTACACAGACAATGAAAAGAATGTGTATCAAAAGAGAAATACAAGTAAATTGTTATATCCTGTTTATTCATTCATTCATTCATTCATTATCTTCTGCTTTATCCTCTACTAGGGTCGCGGGGGGGGGGGGCGCTGGGCAGATACACCCAGGACAGGGCACCAATCTATCGCTGGGCACACACTCAGATAGACACACACATAAGCGCACTCTATATGGGGCAATTTGGAGCATTTAATTGACCTTGATCCTTGTTTTTGGACTGTGGGAGGAAACCAGAGAACCCAGAGGAAACCCACGCGGGACACGGGGAAAACATGGAAACTCCACTCAGACTCCACTTTTCAACCTTTTCATTTTTATAAAGAACAAAAAAATGGTCATTTGTGTAATTATAAGCATTAGCAGGTTATTACAAACTGAAATCAATAAGTTTTCAACTCAAAAATTTGATCTAGGAGATGTTACATTTGCACATAGGACTCCTTGTTCGAAAGGAGCTTCTGAACTCCCTTGTCCATTGAATTTGTCAGGTTTTGGATGCTATCTGCTTTAATTGTTTTACATGAGGACAGAATACCCTCCCAGAGCAGTTTGCTTAGATGTAAATTGCCTCCCGCCATCATAGACACTCCTTTTGATGATGCTCCAGAGGTTCTCAATTGAGTTGAGGTCAGGGGAGCATGGGGGCCACACCATAAGTTTGTCCCCTTTTATGCCCATAGCAGCCAGCTCACATCTAAGCAACCTTTCAGCAGTTCACATCTAAGCAACAGCTCTGGGAGGATACCAAAGGCCTGTTTCAGCCTCTTCCACACACCAAAATGTAGGCTTGCTGTCTACATAAGCGAAGACCATATTGGGTATTTTTTAACAGTTTTGGAAACAGTTCTAACTAAAATGATTAGTGATTTTACTTAGGGCATCATGCCTTAAATAAAGTTTAAGAGTAGAATACATTGGAGACTATATGGAGTGTTTATAGTTTGGGAAAGGTCAATAAGAAAGTGAGAAGTGTTTATAAAGCCTTATAAAGCTCTTTTAACACACAAGCAAATACATATACATAAAGACATAGACGAGGAAGCTGTGAATGGTGTAGTTCAGGAGCTCAGTAAGGAGGGGCATTGTCCATAGGAGAGACAGGGTTGTGTGAGTTCGCCAGGAAACCATAGCAACAGTCCTTCTGGGGAATTTCACTAAGTAGCTTGCCCCTCAAGGCTCACTGATAGGAGGGAGCCAAAAGCAGATAAGACTAATTATTTGTTTTGGTTGATGCTTCTAGCCATTTTAGCAGTGAAACAGCTCATGATTTACATTTACATTTAGTAATTTAGCAGTTACACTGTAGAATTTTGACCTGATCATTTTCCTATCCTACACCCCACCCCACCCCCTTTTTAAATTTTATTTTTTCCCCTGTCACCCGTGTTTCGGGTTTGTCCTTGTGGGGCTTCTGTAGGTAGGGCCCTATCCCCTTGAACGGGGATTGGGTCCTACCTGATCACATGTGACCTGCCGGCGGTTTCTTAAGCACGCTGTTTCCCGTGAGCCGGCAGGTCAGCATTAGCTTATGTCGTCACTTCGGGTGTGTGCGTTTGTGTTCTTTTAGTTATTTTGTTTTGTTTATCTCGGCACGTTCCGCCATGCCTTCAGCGGGCGCCTTCCCGCCGTTATATATTCGTGTTGTTCTCCCGGCACGTCCCGCCGTGCCTTCACCGGCGTTCCCGCTGCCTTCTGTTAATAAAGTTTTGAGTAAATTTGAGTTTTAATAAAGAATAGAGTTTTGTTTGCTTACCTGGTCGCCTGGCTCGCTTCCTGCATCCGCACCGCGCTGCGCCGCTCTCTCCGGACAGCGCACACCCGTTCATGACAGAATGCTGACCTCCACACCGGGCGAAGGCCAGAATTCCTCTTCTGGGTAAGCTAGCGATTTTTCTTCTTTCCTCCGTCGCGTTTCCCGGGTTTCGGTCCGGTCCGGTGGTTAGCTTCGCTAGCCGCATTAGCTTTTGCGCTAGCCCGCCAGCAGCCGCTTCCTCCGGCTGCGGCAACGGCTATATTAACTCGGCGCTAGCCCCGCCAGTAGTCACCTCTTCAGCTGCAGCAACCGGCTACTTTAATTCGGCCCTAGCCACGCCATTAGCCGCGTTTTTCCGGCTGCAGCACCGGCTACATTAATTCGGCGCTAGCCCCGCAATTAGCCACGTTAGCTTCGGCTCTAGCCCGCCATTAGCCGCATCCTCTGGCTGCAGCACCGGCTACTTTACATTAGCCGCGTTTTTCCGCTGCTGCTCCGGCTACATTATCTCGGCGTTAGCCCCGCTATTAGTCGAGTCCCCGGCTACAGCATCCCGGCTACATTAATCCGGCGCTAGCCACGCCAATAGCCGTTCCCCCACTGCAGCAATCGGCTACAGTAGCCTGGCGCTAGCCCCGCCTTCTCATCCCCGCTGCAGTGCTCGCTCCCCGGAGGTTGGAGCGATGAGGGGAATCAACCGGGTCCCGGAATATGGGGAGATTGTGCTCCCTCTCTCTGCCCCGATTAAGCTCCCAGCACCCTGCGACGGGGTGCCTTTGAAGCCACTGCCGTATATTATCGGCTGTCCATGGGTGTTTGAACTGGTAACCAGTCGGGAGCTTTTAGAGCGAGAGAGGGTGCTATTCTACCTCTCCCGTCTCCTGGGACCTGCGCTGAGGTGGGCCTGGTGGCCTCGGGGGACGTCTGCCTCACCTCAGCGAGCCGATTCGAGGCGGCGCTCTTAGCCCGGTTTGCCCCGGGCTCCGTGCGATCCTCCCTGCGATCCTCCCTGCTCCACGGATCACCCGCTCCGCGAGTTCTTTCTCGCCGCCGCGCGATCCTCCGTGCGAGCCTCCCTGCTCCACGGATCACCCGCTCCGCGAGTTCTTTCTCGCCGCTAAGGATCCACCGCGATTCCCCCCGCGATTCCCCGCGCGATCCCCCCGGCGAGGTGCCCTGTATTGGTAGCGAGTCTCAGCGTGAGACGCGGCGCAGTCTGCGCGTGGGGACGTTATTCTCCGTCCCACGGTGCCCTAATCGCGTGCCTCCTCTGGCTGTCAGCGAGCCACGGAACGCGGTCTGCGAGCCGCCCTGCCCGCGTATTGAGCCGCGCCACCGCACACACAAGGGGTCCCGTCCCCCTCGCATTCACAAGGGGTCACGGCGCCCCCGCATCCTTAAGGGGTCTCGTCCCCCTCGCACTTACAAGGGGTCACGTCGCCCCGGCAACCACAAAGGGTCTCATTGCTCACACCCTCACACGGGTTCACGGCGCCTCCGCTCCTCCGGTCACGTCGTCCCCGCACCCGCTAGGGGCCTCCTCGCGTTCCTCGTGCCCCCTTTTGTTTGTTTTTCTCTTCCTCGGGTGCCTTTGCCCCCCGGTTGTTTTGGGGGGGCGATATGTCAGGTTGGGAGGGCTGGGCCACTCCCCCTGTCACCCGTGTTTCGGGTTTGTCCTTGTGGGGCTTCCGTAGGTAGGGCCCCATCCCCTTGAACGGGGATTGGGTCCTACCTGATCACATGTGACCTGCCGGCGGTTTCTTAAGCAAGCTGTTTCCCATGAGCCGGCAGGTCAGCATTAGCTTATGTCGTCACTTCGGGTGTGTGCGTTTGTGTTCTTTTAGTTATTTTGTTTTGTTTATCTCGGCACGTTCCGCCGTGCCTTCAGCGGCGCCTTCCCGCCATTATATATCCGTGTTGTTCTCCCGGCACGTCCCGCCGTGCCTTCAGCGGCATTCCCGCTGCCTTCTGTTAATAAACAGAGTTTTGTTTGCTTACCTGGTCGTCTGGCTCGCTTCCTGCATCCGCACCGCGCTGCGCCGCTCTCTCCGGACAGCGCGCACCTGTTCGTGACAAGGTGTTTGTGAAAGAGATGTGTTTTCATTTGTTTCTTAAAGATGCCAAGTGACTTTTTGGGAGGATCGTTGCACCATTTTCAAGTGGTGAACGCAACGGAGTGAGAATTAGCTCCTCAGTTAGGTGCTAATGGCTGGTTGAACACAAGTCAGGCTGCTAAGTTTTAAATCAGTTTTAGAGGCCTGATTGTGCAAGCTGGAAGACCAGCAAGCAGGGCATTACTATAATTAAGTTGGGTTAGGATAAAGGATTGAACTAAAAGCTGAGTAGCATGTTCAGTTAAGAAAGATCTGATCTTCCAGATGTTGTAAAAGAAGGAATCTGCAGGTACAGGCAGTTTTAATGACATGATCAAAGCATTTAATATTTATGGCAATTATGAAACCAAGGTCATGGACCGAATCGGTTGGAGAGATTGTGGAGCCATCAATTTGGAAGATCAGGTCATTGAGGGTTTAGCTTGAATTATGTGAAGCTCTTTCTTTGCTAAATTTAGTTTGAGATGACGAGCTTTCTTCCAAACAGATGTCAGTGAGGTAGGCAGATTTGAGATAGTAGTGTCGCCAGGGGAAAAAGACAAATGAAGCTAAGTGTCATCAGTTTGAAGTTCAAGTTATTTATTTTTATTTATTTTTACAACAGTACATTGTCACAAAGCAGCTTTACAGAATGAAAAGCCTTTAAACCCCCAGAGAGCAAGCCGAAGTGACAGTGGCAAGAAAAAAACTCCCTGTTATGTTGTTATTTAAGGAAAAAACCTTGGAAGGACCAAGACTCAGTGGGGGGCTCATCCTCCTTGAGCGGCCAGGCAGCAACAACAGTGTAGGACACTAATGTATAGATATTTAACAAATGGAAAAACTCTAACAACTGGAAAATATATATGTAAGTCTATTAAGGGGGTCCTGCAGGACTGCCAGTCCAATTAATATTCAGGTTACATCCAGAATTCGTCGGCAGAGCCATGGATGAAGATCTGACTACACCTCCAGGAAGCCGGTCACACCTCAAAAGAAACAGACAAGGAAAGCAGTTAGAGCTAATAATAAAGCACAGCATTTAATTAATAAGTGATTGATTGACACAGTGCAGCATCTGACTCCGGCATCACTGACTAGAGCAGCATAACTAAAAGAGGCAGATGCAGCAGACTATATAGTTAAGATGGTGCCCCGGAACAACATCATCCCCCCCCCCCCTGCCCATTAATAATGAGGTGGGTTGAAGAGGTCAAACGCTAGCATACACTAATCGCAGATTACCACCCCAACACAGCCAAGCCTGAGATCTACATCCTTATCTACAGGGGATTAATTGATCGCAAGATTAAATAAATGTGTTTTTAATTTACTTTTAAAGATTAATAGTGATTCAGAATCATGGACAGTAACTGGAAGGCTATTCCAAATTTGAGGAGCCTTGTGGGAGAACGCTCTTCCACCAGCAGTAATTTTATTTATTCTAGGAGCTAAGAGTAAACCAGCACCTTGAGATCTGAGCTCACATATTGGCTTGTACAATTGAATCAGCTCACTCAGATACTGTGGAGCCTGATTATGTAGAATTTTATATGCTATCAATAAAATTTTGTACTCAATATGAAACTTAACTGGTAGCCAGTGCAAGTTTGATAACACAGGACTGATATGATCAAACTTTCTGGTTTTAGTTAAAACTCTAGCTGCACCATTTTGCACAAGTTGTAATTTATGTAATGATTTATTAGAACATCATGTCAGAAGTGAATTACAATAATCTAACCTTGAGGTAATAAATCTTGGAGGGAGAGGATATTTCGTAGCTTCGAAATTTTACAAAGGTGAGAAAATGCAATTCTAGTAATATTGCTAATGTGCTTTGTAAAGGAGAGATCTGAATCAATAATGACACTGAGATTATTTACAGATAAACTAGGTCTAATTAAAGAGTTATCAAGGTTTAACGTAGTGTTTTATCTTTATCTAAATTCTGTTTTATCAGAATTTAGCAGTAGGAAGTTTTTTGACATCCATATTTTAATATCGTGGATGCAGTACTCGAGCTTACTGACTAAATGCATATCATTAGCGTTAGCAGAAATGTATAACTGTGTATCATCTGCATAAGAGTGGAAACTGATTCCATGTTTACAAATAATTGATCCCAATGGATTCTCCAAATTGCCCCATATAGAGTGTGTGTGTGTGTAAGTGAGTGTGTGCCCAGCGATGGATTGGCGCCCTGTCCTGGGTCTATCTGCCCAGCGCCCGAGACGTTCTTCCCTGGATGGGCATGGGGAACCCCACCACGACCCTACTAGAGGATAAAGCGGGAGATAATGAATGAATGAATGAATCATCCCAATGGAAGCATATATAGCGCAAATAGGTGTGGACCCAGAACTGACCCTTGTGGGACACCATATTTAACTTTAGCAAAATCAAAATATTGGTTGTTAACACAGGTGAATTGATATCGATCTGTCAGGTAGAATTTAAACCACTTGAGTGCAGATCCTGTAATGTCCACAGTGTTTTCTAATCTATCAACTAAGATGTTATGGTTTATAGTGTCAAAGGCTGCACTAAGATCTAATAATACAGGGAAAGAGATTTGGTTATTATTAGAGGACATTAATAAGTCATTAACGACTTTAATTAAGGCTGTCTCAGTGCTATGATGAGACCTAAAAGCTGACTGAAAAACTTCATGAACGTTATCAGCTAGAAGATGGCGATTCAGCTGGTTGAACACAATTTTTTTCTAGGATTTTAGAGACAAAAGGAAGGTTTGATATTGGTCTATAGTTGGACAGTATTAGAGGATCTAAATTAGGTTTTTCAAGTAATGGTTTAATGACTGCACACTTCAGATTTTTTGGGACATAGCCTATTTTAAGTGATGAACTTATAATGATTATAAAAGGCTCTGTAATATTTGGTAGGAGGTCTTTAAGCAGGTTTATAGGTATTGGGTCTAACAGACAGGATGTTGTTTTTGATTGTGTAATTAATGAGACAAGCTCTTTTTTACATATGGGGTTAAAGGTATTTAACTCTTGTACTATATTATTTTCTCTTCCACTAGATTTTTCAGAAATCGTTGAGGGTTGATTATTGATTACGCTACACGATGCATTAGATGATTTAAGTCTTATGTTTTCAATTTTATCACTAAAGAAATTCATGAAATCATTGCTGCTGAACTGTGAGTGAATCTGATTCAGTAGCACTTTGAGTTAATTTGGCAATGGTACTAAAGAGGAATCTTTGGTTGTTTTTGTTGTTCTCTATTAGTTCAGAATAATATTTAGTTTCCGCTGCATTGAGTGCATGTTTGTACTCAGTCATACTGTCCTTCCATGCAACCCTAAATACCTCTAATTTTGTTTGTATCCATTTACGCTCCATGGTTCTAGTGGTTTGTTTTAGGGCATGTGTTTGATCATTAAACCATGGAACGAATATTTTATCTTTAATCCTTTTTAGTTTAAGTAGAGCGACACTGTCTAAGGTTGTAGAAAAACATGTGTTTAAGGTATTCCGCTGTGTTTTCAAGTTCAAGCATAGCAGTGGTAAGAGAAACCATGTGCCTGAATGACTGTGCTCAATGATGTCATGTATGATGACAAGAGAAGGGGACCAAGAACATAGCCCTGAGGAACGCCAGTGAGTACTTGGTGAGAGTTAGAAATCACCCCATTCCATTACACTTTGAAAGTCCTTCCTATTAGATAGGATCGAATCCTTTCAAGTGTTGTACCAGAAAAGCCTAGTTCAAGTAGAATGGACAGTAGAATCTGATGATTTACTGTATCAAAAACTGCAGAGAGGTCCAGCAGGATGAGGACAGAGAATTGAGTGTTAGCTTTGGCAGATTTAAGTGAGTCAACTACAGAAAGCAATGCTGTCTCAGTGTGACCAGAGGTTGTTCTGAGTAAGAAACCTCGAAACCTGTGTAGATACCACACATTCATACACACATGTTTTAGACAGGAAGAGTAAAAGTGATACAGGTCTGTAGCTCTTGACAAAATGGAAACCGAAGAACCCAGAGGAAACCCACGCGGACTCTGGGAGAACATGGAAACTCCACCCAGATAGGGATTCGAACCGGGAATCCCTAGTGTTGAGAGGCGAACGTGCTAACGACTAAGTCACCGTGCCGCCCTGTCACAAAGCAGCTTTACATAATTAATAGTCTTTAAACCCCCAAAGAGCAAGCCGAAGCGACAGTGGCGAGAAAAAACACCCTGTGATATTGTTATTTATTTTAAAGAGTCTAACAACTGGAAAACTATATGTAATTCCATTAAGGGGGTCCTACAGGACTGCAAGTCCAATTAATATCCAGGTTCCATTCAAGTATCAAGTATCAAGTATTTTTTATTTGTCATTCCACAATATAAAGCACAGTGCAATATATGTGGAACAAGACAGCGTTCCCCAGGAACAAGGTGCTACATATAACAGCCAACACAAAGTGCACATGTTCAAACACAAGACTTTCAATAAATACAGGGCGATACACAGAACAATAAACATTCAGGTAATGAACAATAAATATTCAAGTAATGAACAATTTTTTCCCCCCCAAGTAAACATTCAAGTAATGAACAATAAACATTAACATTCCGATAACATTTAGTGGAGAGGTAATAGTGCTGGTGAAATTGTTTAAGAGTGATGGCCTGAGGAAAGAAACGCAGTCTGGAGGTGTTGGCCCGGATGCTCCGGTACCTTTTTGCAGAAGGCAGGAGTTCAAAGAGGTGTGTGTGAGGGGTGAGTGTTGTCATCCACAATACTGGTTGCCTTGCGGATACAGCATATGGTGAAAATGTCCGTGATGGAGGGGAGAGAGACACCAATGATCTTCTCAGCCGTCTTCACCACCCGCTGCAGGGACTTGCGGTCCGATACGATGCAGTTCCCGAACCAGGTGGTGATGCAGCTGCTCAGTATGCTCTTAATGGTTCCCCTGTACAATGTGGTGAGGATGGGGGGTGGGAGATGTGCCTTCTTCAGCCCTCGTAGGAAGTAGAGACGCTGCTGGGCCTTCTTGGTGATGGTGCTGGTTTTGAGAGACCAGGTGAGATCCTCTGCCAGGTGAACTCCAAAGAACTTGGTGTTCTTGACGATCTCCACAGCAGAGCCGTCGATGTTCAGTGGAGAGTGATCACGCCTTGTCCTCCTGAAGTCAACAACCATCTCTTTGGTCTTGTCTTAGTTCAGAGACTGGTTGTTGGTTCTGCACCAGTCCGTAAGCCGTTGTTCTTCTTCTCTGTACGCTGTCTCATCGTTCTTGCTGATGAGACCCACCACGGTTGTGTCGTCTGCAAACTTTATGATGTGGTTCGAGCTGTGCATTGCTGCGCAGTAATAAGTCAGCAGAGTGAACAGCAGTGGACTGAGCACACAGCCCTGAGGGGCCCCCGTACTCAGTGTGGTGGTGCTGGAGCTGTTTCGTCCGATCCGGACTGACTGCAGTCTCCCGGTCAGAAAATCCAAGATCCAGTTGCAGAGAGAGGTGTTGAGGCCCAGTAGATCCAGTTTCCCGATCAGGTGTTCAGGGATGATTGTGTTTAATGCTGAGCTGAAGTCGATGAACAGCATTCGAACATAAGTGTCTTTATTTTCTAAGTGGGTGAGTGCCAGGTGTTGGGTGGTGGATATGGCATCATCTGTTGAGCGGTTTGGCCGGTATGCAAACTGCAGTGGATCCAGTATAGGTGGCAGCAGGGTCTTGATGTGCCTCATGACAAGCCTCTCGAAGCATTTTATGATGACGGGAGTCAGTGCAACGGGGCGGTAGTCATTAAGGCAGGACACTGGAGACTTCTTTAGCACGGGGATGATAGTTGTGGCCTTGAGACACGTCGGGACGATGGCATAGTTCAGGGATGTGTTGAAGATGTCTGTGAAGACATCTGTCAGCTATTCCACATATTTCCTGAGCACTCTGCCAGGAATGTTGTCTGGTCCAGAAGCTTTTTGAGGGTTGACTCTGCATAGAGTTTTCCTCACGTCAGCTGCTGTGAAGCACAACACCTAGTCGTTGAGAGGAGGAGTGGTCTTCCTTGCTCTCGCGCCGTTCTGTGTCTTAAACCGAGGGTAGAAGTCGTTCAGCGCATCTGGAAGGGAGACATCACCGTCACAGGCAGCTGGTGTAGTCCTGTAATTGGTGATGGTCTGGATGCCCTGCCACATGCGCCGTGTGTCTCCGCTATTCTTGAAGTGGCTGTGAATGTTCTGACCGTGTGCGCGCTTTGCCTCTCTGATGGCCTTGGACAGTTTGGCCCTTGCTGTTCTAAGTGCCGCCTTGTCGTCTGCCTTAAAAGCAGAGTCACGATCCCTCAGCAAAGCACGCACCTCTGTGGTCATCCACAGCTTCTGGTTGGGACGTGTGGTGATGTTCTTGAAGACAGTCACGTCGTATGTACACTTGCTGATGTAGCAGGTTACCGACGACATGTACTCGTCCAGTTCGATAGGGTCGCCGTGGGTTGCGGCATCCCTAAACATGTTCTAGTCCGTACACTTAAAGCAGTCCTGAAGTGCAGATATGGCTCCTGCAGGCCAGGTTCTCACCTGCTTTAGAACCGTTTTTTTTAGAATTTGATCAAGGGAGCAAAGTGTTAAAAGTGCTAAATAAAGTGTAAGCATCTAGGATGCATGTTACATTGGACTTGAAGTACAAGGACTTGGCAGCAGTTATGCCCTTTGAGAAGGTGGTGAGGGAAGCTGTGTGTTTTCCTAGTGTATATTGGACAGACCTGGTCTATACAGAATGTGTTATGCAGTGTTAGTGTCAGGGGTTGAGAAGTTACTGATGCAAGGAAAATAAACTGTAACCAAGTTAACAAAAAACCTTATTAGATCTCACAATCCTTTACTCATTTGCAGAGCAAATAGCCTCGATTCCATGTTGTCATTACAGACACAGTCTGAGTTTTTATTGCTCTGCCCAACACATAAATCATGTTTGGGAGATTTTAGGGGATTTTGACCACTAACCCAACTCTCATAATTTCCCGATACACCAGGGCAACATCTAATCCAATCAGCAGGATACCCATGATCATAAATTGAAATAGATAAACATCTTCCTTCATCCCTGAAAGAGGCGCCAGAGACATGATCCACCACTTTCCCCACATGTACATCAAATATTCAGCTGCAGTTCTATCCAGACAGGCGGGTTCCCC
This sequence comes from Corydoras maculifer, assembly GCA_019802435.1. NCBI lineage: Eukaryota > Metazoa > Chordata > Actinopteri > Siluriformes > Callichthyidae > Corydoras > Corydoras maculifer. The sequence continues at coordinate 361,116 of JAFMOD010000514.1, forward strand.
TAAACCCTGTCTTCTTATTAAGTAGAGGACAAAACAGGTGACAATAACGTTGAGAGACTTTTAAGTAGTTCCATTTCTTATTTTGAAGAGAAGTGTTATGATAATTCCAGTACACACAAGCCCAAGAAGCCAAGCAGGAATGATAAGGACAGAGTGGGAGACGGTGCGACCACCTTCCACGAGAGTGAGCAAGTTAACTCCACCAAGGTTAGGATTTGAACCTGGATCTCCAGCACTGAGAGGTGAATCTGCTATCCTAAACCACCAACTTTGTTTTTCACAAAACAATTTATTATTTTGTGTTAATTTTTAGCAAATACCCATTTGCATTTTTGCATTTTTGAATAATAAATAATAATAATAATAAATAAGAAATAATCACGGTTGTATGATTATTACAATTACCGTATTTTCCAGACCATAAGGCGCACCGTACTATAAGGCGCAGTCTCAATTACGGACTCTATTTCTGTACGGTACTTAAACATACGATCTACAAAAAAAGTAAAGGATGCAAATCGGTGATTTATAATTGAAGTTTAATCTACTACTTGACAAAACACACATTATTTTAATCACTCTTCTCCCACCAATCCATCAAAGTTCTCATCTTCTGTGTCTGAATTAAAAAGCTGCGCAATTTCTCTATCGAGCGGCTGTTCAGCAATGATGCCGGCTTTCGCGAAAGCTCGGACAACAGTTACAGCAGAAGCCTTAGCCCAGGCATCCACAATCCATTCACAGACGGTGGCGCAAATCGCCCGCCGCTGCCTCCCGAGTTTTATTAAACGTGTGTTCGCCGTCTATTATCCATCGCTCCCACGCCGCGCACAACTTTACTTTAAACGCCCTGTTTACGGCAATGTCCAGCGGTTGGAGTTCTTTATTTAATCCTCCCGGAATGACGGAAAGCTCCGAATTAATTTTCTTCACACGACTTTTCACACTTTTTTGATGTGTGGAAAAAACCACCTGGTCGCACAACAATACTTTTATAGATTTTGGAACTCAGTACACATATAAGGCGCACCGGATTATAAGGCGCACGTCCGATTTCTGGAAAAATTTTAGGCTTTTAGGTGCGCCTTATAATCCGGAAAATACGGTAAATTGTCAGAGAATTTTTTCCAGACACAAATTAATTTTTATTATTCATTTTTCAGTGTCTGAAAAAAAAACAGTTTTCCCAAAACTTGCATGAAGGAACTAATTCAGTTCTTGCATGGAATACAATCTTTGGTTGTTGGCCACCGATGTGGTATCAGACTAATTAGAGAGGGTAAAATCATATGGTAGGAGCATATGCTTATTTCATAGGGCTCCAACATGTTCCAGTACACACTACCTATTCCCTTACACTACTGCTACCTATCTGCTAACTTATCATTGATTTGTTTGTGTTCTATCTAACTATACTTGCATGACCATAGAATACCGGTACATGAATAGAAAAAATATATTCTTTTCAATACATTTTTCTGAAACTAACCTTCAGAACAGATTCCTTCATAATCATTATAGCTGCATGTCAGAATGCTGTAAAATGATACAGAGAGACATCCCTGAATTTTAGTGAAGCTTTTATTATCCTGCTAGCAAACTGCAATTTACAAATTACATTGTGGTTGTCACACACGCCTACCTCAGGTTAAAGACAGCTGCGCAAATGAAGCACAGAGCCGCAGTGCCTTAATGAGCAGAAGGGAGCCAGGCACGCAGGTAGCAGATTAACCAGTTTTATTAAAGGTGTAGTGACACCGAAACACACAGAGGTACTAACGTGCGTGAACATAAAATTAACGACGTGCACTGAGGAGGGGGAACACAGGAGATATATACAAAACGACACCTGACCACGTGCGCAAAACCAACCAATGAAAAGAACGAGTTCATTAACTAAACTAATGACTATCAATGAAAGTTAATTAACTCAAAAAGGCACAGAACAGAACAGAACAAAAGAACAGTGGTAAAATAGTTGATAATAACACAGGTTGTTTCTAAAGCTGGTAAAAAGATAGAAATCACTTGTTACCATGATTCTAGTCTCAACCAAGTGGTCCACAAACTACCTATCCATAAAAAGATTACTGCATTGTTATTTTTCAATATTATGTGATATTTTTTGCAATCACTTACTTAGCCCATTTCCAGTACATTTGTTTCTATGCATAAACAGTGTTGATGGAGAATGAACTGCCTGTCAAATTAATACTTGCTTATCTTTGTCGCAGGGGCTCATGGCCATGCCGCTTTTTGTGGGGCTTTACCACTCCCAACTAGGAAATGGTTTATTAAATACCAGCTGTTTAAAATGAGGAAATATATGTAAAGAATAATTTCCATTGAAATTATTTGTTTCACTGAATTTAGGAAAAACAAAAAAAATTGAGGTCTCACTGAGTGAGGTCTCACTGAAGTCTGAAGTCTTACTGTGGTGCTAATTTTCACTCCATCTTCCCAACACCATCTGTAATGCTAAGACATTTAGCATTTTAAGAAACAAATAAAAACACATATTTCCCAGAAGTACTTATTAAAAAAAAACATGGACAACATCTACCACATGAATAAATGCAGACCGTTAAAGTGTTATTTTGTATGTTAAAAATGGCAATTAGGTGAAATTTCTACAACAACAACATCTATTAAGTTTAATAATAAAAGTATTTTTCATAACTTAATTTATGAAGTATTTTAGATTTTTAATAACATTATCTTAAACAAGGTTATAACCAAGTAATTCTAAAATAATCCCCAAATAATACTTGTTTTGTGAGAATTTTGACCATAAAAACCAAAGCTTCTTTATTTCATATAAAAATTTCTGCTACTGCATTAATTTACCACCCCATCAGTAATATATAATAATATAATTTCTCTTCATTGTTGCTTCTGAAGTAGATATACAGCTAGAATGAAATGACAGAACATATTTAGCCATAAATGCTTTATTAAATAATTCATAGCAGTTTAAAAATCCATGTTGTGTTAATTTATGAAAAGAAAATATTTATTCTCCTCCTTGGATCACCACCTTACCGTGGTGGAGGAGTTTGCGTGCCTGAATGATCCTAGGAGCTATGTTGTCTGGGGCAAAAAGCCCCTGGCAGGGTCTCCCAAGGCAAATTGGTCCTAGGTGACAGGCCAGACAAAGAGTGGTCCGAAAAAACCCCTATGAAAAAAGACAACGAGAACACGTGTACCCTGCCCGATATAGGGTTATCGGGGCCCCACCC
>JAFMOD010000514.1:366122-413622 GCA_019802435.1 Corydoras maculifer
GTTCGGGCATCTGGTAAGGATGCCTCCTGGGCGCCTTCCTAGGGAGGTGTTCCAGGCAAGTCCGGCTGGAAGGAGACCCCGGGGACGACCCAGGACACGCTGGAGGGATTATATCTCTCAGCTAATCTGGGAACGCCTTGGGGTTCCCCCAGTCGAGCTGGTGGAGGTGGCTGGGGCGAGGGAGGTCTGGGTCTCCCTACTTCGGTTGCTGCCCCCGCGACCCGAACCCCGGACAAGCGGAAGATAATGGATGGATGGAAAATATTTATCCAGATTTTTGAAAAAAGATGGCACACATTTATTATTATTATAATATATAAATTGGCTAATGTGATATTTATTTAAAAGAAACAGAATATTACAGAGAATGGGTGGTGTATGCTTCATCTTTAGGTCATTGTGTAAAATATCTCTAGACACACTCATAACCAGAGAATGTTATTATGATAACATTACAGAAACACAATCTGTATACAGTTACATAGTCAATGCATTGGGGCAGATCATTTTTAAGTATAATAACAGTATCATATTGTTCATTAACAAAAGTCATGTTAAAACTGTATCATAGTTAAGAATTATGAATTAAAAACCGGAAATATTTTTCTAACATTTATTGTAGTACAAAAAGGATTGATAATAATAACAAAAAAACTGAAGACAGGTTTCTTGTCGGATTTTGCTTTACATTAAGTTAAGTTACATTAAGATAATTCCTTCTGAATTGTCTTCTCCAAAAGATACTTATCACTGGCAAGGAGAAACAATTATACTTGTCATCTGTAGCAATGGTTGTTTAGTCTGCATGTAATACATCACTGAGTGAACACCATGATCAATTTAAATTGGTTGCACGTACTTGTAGTAAGACAGTATACTACCTTGATCATTCCGATGGGCCAATTCCTCAGTCCTCTGCTTCTTCCTCCTGTCACAAATTTTTTTTTTTTCTAATGCTTGATTGTACAAAAAAACTAATATTTTTTTAATTGACAGAGAATTTAGATTTAGAGTTTAAAATGAATGAAATAAAATAAATTTGTTAAACAAACACAATGACTAGGAGTATGTTTTCAGTGTTTACAGTGACACAAATAAAAAGTTAGAAATAAATGGTTAACTCTTCATTTTAAAATGATACTTTTTTAAATTATTAAATTGTTTGGTTTGAAAAAACAAGTCTTGCAAGGGAAACTCTTCTTGTCAACATTACTTAATCACTGTTGTCTAAGTTCCCTTTTTATGTTGCATAATCCATTTTGTGCTGCTTTTGCTAAGCTTCTAGAAAAATCTATTTTTACTCTAAACAATTGAAATATCAATTTAAATCTTCAGACCCAGAACACTGAAGCAAGTCAGTGTTCTGGGTCTGAAGATTTAAATCTAGAGATACTTAAAAATGACTGAAGCAAGTCAGTGTTCTGTATAAAAATTTGATATGCCTTACAATATATGCCTTTGTGTGATATGCATTAAGGTTTACTAAAGAAAAAGCAGATTTTCAATGTCTATATCAAACAAAGTACCATGATAGCTTTTCAATTATTCGCAATCTTTTTTATTTATTTACTTTTTTTGTCGCATATATATGATGGAGGCGGCACGGTGGCTTAGTGGTTAGCACGTTCGCCTCTCAGCGCTGGGGATTCCCGGTTCGAATCCCCATCTGGGTGGAGTTTCCATGTTCTCCCCGTGTTTGCGTGGGTTTCCTCCGGGTCCTCCGGTTTCCTCCCACAGTCCAAAAACATGGATCAAGTTAATTGAATTCTCAAAAAAATTGCCCCATATAGAGTGTGTCTGTGTGAGTGAGTGTGTGCCCAGCGATGGATTGGCGCCCTGTCCTGGGTCTATCTGTCCAGCGCCCGAGACGTTTCCCCCCTGGATGGGCATGGGGAACCCCACCGCGACCCTAATAGAGGATAAGCGGGAGATGATGAATGAATGAATGAATATATGATGGATGAAAATGTTAAAACATAATTTTAGTTATTCAATTCCGGTGGATTTTCAGCATGACAAAAATATCAATAAGTAAGAAAGATATAACTTATACCTATAACCCCTGGCAATAATTATGGACTTTTATATTCTTTTTCAATTGTTTAGTTTTACAGAACAAAATAATATACAGGCGGCACGGTGGCTTAGTGGTTAGCAAGTTCGCCTCTCAGCACTAGGGATTCCCAGTTCAAATCCCCATCTGGGTGGAGTTTCCATGTTCTCCCTGTGTCTGCGTGGGTTTCCTCCGGGTTCTCCGGTTTCCTCCCACAATCCAAAAACATGGATCAAGTCAATTGAATTCTCAAAATTGCCCCATATAGAGTGTGTCTGTGTGAGTGAGTGTATGCCCAGCGATGGATTGGCGCCCTGTCCTGGGTCTATCTGCCCAGCGCCCGAGACTTTCTCCCCTGGATGGGCATGGGGAACCCCACCGCGACCCTAATAGAGGATTAAGCGGGAGATAATGAATGAATGAATGAAAATGGTATACATGCGTTAAAACTACATTTCCCCAAAATGCAAACCTTCTAACATTAACAAAAAATGTTTTAGTCATTCACAATTGTGTTTTTATATAAAGTAAAGAAACACATATGGAATCACTCAATTCTGATAAAATATTATGAAATCATCAATTCATTGAGGTGTAGACTTGATTAATGACAAGCTGTGTCTTATTGCCTCCAAATTTGTGTTGCAGGTTGGAGCCTAGTCATTGACTGTTTCCACCAGAGATTTTCAACTGGATTTTGATATTTGGACAATTTGTAGGACATGACTATCATTCTTGGAGGAAAATTTTCATGTCCTTTGGCCAATAGCAAGATATAATATCAACATCACCATCATCACCAAACAAAAATTCAACAAATATTAAATGAAGAGAAGAATAAAAAACATTTGGTTTAAATCATTTACCTAAATCAGTTCTGCATTTTTGTTTTCTCAGCTACTTTAACCAGTTACTTTCAAAATTCTCCAGGAGACTAGAAAAAAAATTAAGGTGGTTGGTTATGTACTCTTATGTGCTGAAGGTGGTTATGTAAAATTGTATAAAAGTGTATTTTATAACTTCTGTTCTTTGAAGAACATTGAAAATGTTAATTTCCATGGTTACACTCCTAATTACCACGGTTGCCATGTTTGTAAAAGTTTCAAAGTTAAGATTAAGGGTAATTCAGAAGCTGAAGAGCAGACAAGTCACAACGTGAAACTATAGCTCCCTTGATACTTATGCAGCCAATGAGTTCCTAAGGTTGTGTGTAAAATTATGTACAAAGTTAAGATGCAAACTCAAGAATAAACCTAATCAGTATTGGCAAGAATATTTGTGCTGTCGACTTTAAATCAGAGGGAGCTACAGTAAGAACTCAATGCTTTAAGAAACAGCAAAGTAAGAACTCACTGCTTCACTGCTTGAGGAATCCTGCAAATAGAAGATGTCGAATAGTCATAGTGATACGAATAGCGATGAGAGCCAAATGCTGGTAGAGTCAAGATCAAGCGTCAAGGATGAGCCACAGTCCCATGCTGACACGCATTCACAAGTGACTGACTGTCCAAGGGGTCCTGATTCAATTCCTGTACAAGAGCCACGAAGAGACCAAAGATTCCGCAAGATGACGGAGAAGGGTCAAGCACTACACGACGAACAAGTGAAAAGAATTGAACGTCGCTTCAATGTGTGCTACAAGAAGTGGAAGGAAGTCGTTCAGACCGTCAACCAAAATTTAGGTGGACAGAGTTCAGCCGACTTGTTGGATGAAACCGTTACCAAGGTGAATAATGCCTCAAAAAACTTGAATTCTATCTATGACGAGCTAAGACGAATCAGTGTTCCTGATCAAGATTTTCACATTTTGTTACCTCACAACCTGTAATTCAAAGGGAATATTTGAGGGTCTGCATCATTTAATTTACAGGCCATGCCTACAACTTTCAACATTTAATATTTTTTTTATTGTGAAGCAAACAACAAATAGGACAAAATAACTGAAAACATCAGTGTGCATAACTATTCACCCCCGTAAGTAAGTACTTTGCAGATCCACCTTTCGCAGCAATTATAGCTGCAAGTCGCTTTGGATAAGTCTCTATGAGCTTGCCACATCTTGCCACTGGAATTTTTGTCCATTCCTCATTGCAAAACTGCTCCAGCTCCTTCAAGTTAGATGGTTTCCGTTGGTGAACAGCAATCTTCAAGTCTGACCACAGATTCTCAATTGGATTAATGTCTGGGCTTTGACTAGGCCATTCCAATATTTTTACATGTTTCCTCTTAAACCACTCAAGTGTTGCTTTAGCAGTATGCTTTCGGTCATTGTCCTGTTGGAAGGTAAATCTCCCTAGTCTCAGATCGCTGACAGACATAAACAGATTTTGCTCTAGAATATCCCTGTATTTAGCACCATCCATCTTCCCCTCGACTCGGACCAGTTTTCCAGTCCCTGCTGCTGAGAAACATCCCCACAGCATGATGCTTCCACCACACCACCATGTTTCACTGTGGGGATGGTGTTCTTGGGGTGATGAGATGTGTTGGGTTTGCGCCAGACATAGCATTTTCCTTGGTGGCCAAAAAGTTCAATTTTGGTCTCATCTGACCACAGTACCTTCCTCCATACAGTTTGGGAGTCTCCCACATGCCTTTTTGCAAACTCGAAACGAGCCTTCCTATTTTTGCCTGTAAGTAAAGTTTTTTTTTTCTGGCCACTCTTCCATAAAGCCCAGCTCTATGGAGTGTACGGCTTATTGTGGTCATATGGACAGTCTCTGCTTGGGAACTCTGGAGCTCCTTCAGGGTTACCTTTGGTCTCTGTGCTGCCTCTCTGATTAATGCCCTCCTTGACCGGGCTGAGAGTTTTGGTGGGCAGCCCTCTCTTGGCAGGTTTGTTGTGGTACCATGTTCTTTCCATTTGATGATGATGAATTTGATGGTGCTCCAGGGGATCATCAGAGATTTGGATATTTTTTTATAATGCAACCCTGACTTATACTTCTCTACAACTTTATCCCTGACTTGCTTGGAGAGCTCCTTGGTCTTCGTGGTGTTGTTTGGTTAGCTTAATGGTGTTGCAGCCTCTGGGGCCTTTCAGAAAAGGTGTGTATATACTAACAGATCATGTGACACTTAGATTGCACACAGGTGGCCTTCATTTCACTAAGCATGTGACTTCTGAAGGTAATTGGTTGCACCAGAACTTTTTAGGGGCTTCATAACAAAGGGGGTGAATACATATGCACATGCCAATTTTCAGTTTTTTATTTTCATATTCTCGATATACATATATTTTTTTCTCATTTCACTTCTAAAACTTAGACTATTTTGTGCAGATGCATCACATTCAATACAGATTTTTTTAAAAAATACATACAGGTTGTAATGTAGTAAAATAGGGAAAAATCCAAGGGGGTGAATACTTTTGAAAGGCACTGTAGAAGAATTACAGAGGCTGGAAGCTGAAGCTTCCCAGCTAAAGGCTAAACAGGAAGCTAAAGCTTCCCAGCTAAAGGCTGAACAAGCCAGGCTAAAGGCTAAACTGGAAGCTGAAGCTGCCCAGCCAAAGGCTAAACAGGAAGCTGAAATTGTAGAGAGACAAAGAGTGCTAGAAGCCAAGTGCAGAGAAATAGCACGTCTGGAGATGATTAAAGAACTGAAAGCTGCTAAGGCACGGCAGCAAGTATATGAACAAAGTGAACTAAAAGGAGTCAACGTTTAGATGACGGAATAGATAAGCTGCTTCATCAAGCTGTTCCTGCGAAGAGTGGAAAGGAAATCAAACAGGAACTGAGTCCACCACATTGTTCTTTCCCACCACAAGCTGGTATAAATCCAGCTGAAGACAACACAGTATCCTTTGCTAAGGTACTTGCAGAATCGATTAATGCTAATCGCCTTCCCATCCCAGAACCAACAATATTCAGTGATGATCCACTTCGGTATAAGGACTGGAAAGTGTTCTTTCAGACGCTTATAGACAGAAAGAACATACCAGATAAAAAAAAGATATATAATCTATGAAAATATGTGGGTGGGAATGTGAAGAAGGCTATAGAGAGTTACTTCCTGCAAGGGACTGAGTCAGCCTATTTTGACGTATCCTGGAAGAACATTATGACCATTCATTCATCCTTGCCCAAGCCTACAGAGATAAGATCGAAGCATGGCCCAAAATAAGTACCAAAAATAATAAAGAACTGCAAGAACTGGTTGACTTCCTTCGTAGTTGTGAATCTGCAATGTCTCAAATTGAAGATCTCAAAGTGCTTAAGAGCATCTTGAGATGGAAACGGAAAGTCATAAAAATACAAGAACCAAGGTATAGAATTTCTAAGCTTCAGCCAGTTTGTAGAGTTTCTAACACATGAAGCCAAAATCGTTTGTAACCCAATGACATCTTTCTATACACCAAATCCACATTAAGGAGAGAAGATTAAGGGTGTAAGTAATAGAAGTCCAAGAGCAAATGTTTTAATAACAAATTCAGATGAGAACGCCAACGACTGAAACTGTGTCTTCTGTGAGGAGGCAGGGCACAGTTTCCCAGATTGCCGTAAGTTTATGAAGAAGACAATCACAGAAAGAATTTTTTGTACAGGAGAAAAGGTTGTGCTTCGGTTGCTTGAAATGCGGTCATCGTTCCAAGAACTGCGGTAAGAGGAATATCTGCAAGACCTGCGAGAAAGGTCATCCAACTTGCCTTCATGATAATTTTAATTAGGAAGAACGCAAGCAAGAAAGAACGCAAGTAAAAAAGGCTGATGGAGCAAAACACAAAGACAAGCCAAAGGATGAAAAGCCAGAACAACCACAAGATCAACCAAGTACATCTACAAGTACATGTGAAGCCATAGTACATAAAATCATCCAGAGTGGCAGCCAACACCCATGCATCTACAATAATTCCGGTGTGGGTCTCTGCTGCGGCTGAGTCAAATCGTGAAGTTCTTGTGTACGCACTTCTGGATAAACAGAGTGATACGACATTTATACTTGAGGAGACTGCAAGCGCACTCAATGTAAGGAGTGAACCAGTTCAGCTGAGTATTACCACGCTATCTTCAACAAATAGCGTTGTGTCCTGCAAGAAGCTGACCGGTTTACAAGTAAGAGGGTTCTATTCAGACAAGATAATACCACTTCCTGTGACTTATTCCAGAGAAATTGTACCAGCAAATAGAAATCATATTCCTACACCGGAGACAACAAGGTTATGGACTCATCTGGAACATATTGCAGATGAGATTGCTCCTCAGCAAAGCTGTGAAGTTGGCCTGTTAATAGGCAGCAACTGTCCTCAGGCTTTACTACCAAAACAAGTAGTGTCTGGTGAAAGAAACCGGATCTGGGATGGAGTGTGGTAGGCTGTGGTAATCCATGTCTCAACTATGGAGATGGTATGGGAGTAAGCCCCACCAAGTGGTAGTGTAGAAAGTGGTACCAGATCTTCAGTCTTTCTCAGATCTTATAAGTGAAGTGTATTACGTCTACAGACGCAGTGCGTGGCTTCTGACGAGTTTCGGTTTAGAGTGGTTATCAAGAAGAAACCATTTAACCTTAGAGGATCATCGGGAAAGCAAATCCTGCTGCAACCGTGTTGGGACGATACTTTACTTGATTATTTGCGATCTCAGTGGGTACGTTGGTTCCAAGAATTCTTGGCCAATCTCTTCTGGAGTCGGTGGAAGAAAGAGTATCTTCATATTTCCTTCAGACAGGGAATATGCAGAGATGTAAAATTGATAAGATGTAAGATTGGTCTTTTGCAAGAAGATGCTACATTGCGTAACCAGTGAGAAGAGTGATGTTCTGCATCAGTGATCCCAACTTTGATAAGAAGGGAAGGTGTGTTTCCAAACCAATTTATCTGGAGAGGCCTATCCATAAGACGGTGACATTACTAGAAGCTGAGTGAAGACCATCATCCTCATCTTTACTTTACAGTTGTAAATTCATGTAAATTCATGACCAAGCTAGTATTGTGAAATAATCTGCTTGGTATGATTTTATTTCATGATTTAAAATCATAGATTTTGGTGGGAGTGTAACTGCCTACTTGAGCATTTTATATTTTAATTGGTTTAAAGTTTGTAAAATTGTATAAAAGTGTATTTTATAACTTCTGTTCTTTTGAGAACATTGACAATGTTAATTTCCATGGTTACACTGCTAATTACCATGGTTACCATGTTTGTAAAAGTTCCAAAGTTAACATTAAGGGTTATTCAGAAGCTGAAGAGCGGACAAGTCACAATGTGAAACTATAGCTCTTTGATACTTATGTGGCCAATGAGTTCTTAAGGTTGGGTGTAAAGTTATGTACAAAGTTAAGGTGCAAACTTAAGAATAAACCTAATCAGTATTGGCAAGAATATTTGTGCTGTCGACTTTAAATCAGAGGGAGCTACACTGGGTGTATCTGCCCAGCGCCCGAAACTTTCTCCCCTGGATGGGCATGGGAAACCCCCCCGGGACCCTAGTAGAGAATAACGCAGAAGATAATGGATGGATGGAGGGCACAGGCTGACATTTTCTAAATGCATCCTCAGGGGCAGATGCTGTTGGGTAATTTTTTATTTTCCTTTTTTTAACTAATAAACCTGTTTCTGTAGTAACCTGTGACAGTATTGCAACAGGGAAGCCAACTGTATCTAACATGCTGAATATACTTCCTTGATCTGTTTCCCTGGCTGACGAATTTACAATTTTTTTCTTAGTTCCACTTATGCATTATCTCTCATGCAGAAAGTCTTTGCCTTGGCCACATCTTGCTTTTTGGAGATTTAATTCCTTTTCTTCTGTCACACCAATAACCTTACATTTTTTTTACCAACTTTGCTGATGTTGTCCAGTTGTCTCTTCTACAACAATCTAATGCCTGTCTTATTTCTTCTCTAAATTTCATACCCAGTCTTCTTCCTTTAATCCCCACCACCCGATCTTTGGTTCTGCCCTCACTCTCTTCCACTTCTTCACCACTAAAGAAATCTTACAAACCACACCCTTACAAACCAACTTACTATGATCTCCCTTGCCACCACCTTACAGTCTTTAATCTCACTCAGGTTTTAACTCCTTTTATTTCCTCCACGCTTATACATCACAATATGTTTATCCTTTTTTAAACTATTTAAATACTTAAGCCATTTTTATCCTTTTAAACTAAAAGACTATTGACCTCCTTGTCGTTTCTGTTTTCTTTACCAACATGCTTATTAAAGTCACTGCTAATCACAGCTCTATAATCTTTGGGTCCCTTCTCCTTAACTTCATTTAACTCATTCAAGAAATCTTTTTCTCTTTCATCTTAAATCCTACCTGTGCAGCATATGTATTAACAATATTTCATATCGAACCACTTCTCTCATTTATCAGACATGCCTTTACATTCCTAATGTTCTCTTTCTAAAAATATTACTCCCATATTAGTTCAGTTTAAATGTTGAACATATCAGTTCAGTTTAAATGAGTTGTTAAACTCCTAATGACAAGTATGTGAAAGTAAAATGACCAAATATAACACACCTGCTTCTTATTTTTACCAATGCCAAATATAACACTTCTGTTTTTATCAATGAGTGCACAAAAAATGTGGTAAGAGTGCATATAATTTGCATACTTTGCTGTTTCCTATTGCTATCTGATTAGTCTTGTTTCCTCTTCAGGGCTTTTATTTTTTCCTTTCTCAGGCTAGTGAGTGGTTAATGATAGTTTTACTCCTGCTCTTCCAGAAATCTTTATACTTTAGTTTTAAATATAAAATTATCTTTAGAAGAACTTCCCATACCTTCTCTTCTTCTTCATTAGCTTCATCCTCCTGCTAAAAACATGAAAAATAAAGACATAATTACAGAATAAAATGGTTACACATTATACAGTTATATAAAGAAGCAAATGGTATTTTAAAAATAACCAAATAATGCTATAGTATTCCAACACATTAACTTGCAAATATAACCATATTAACGAAATATGCATTAGACCTTTTTTTATATTGTTTTCCATACTGGAGGATTAACTCCCTTTTTGCTACAGTAATGGATAATGAATTTGAGTCTAGTCATATTTTTAGCAGTCTGTCTAAATGTTTAAACTCTTGACAAAATTATTTTTGATGTGGAAACAGTTTTATTGAAAACATGTTTGAAAATTAATATGGAGCAGAATTTATTAACTGAAGTTAGTACCAGTATGAAAAAAATGCTTAAAATGTTTAAATATTAGGTTATAAAATTATACATGCTAAAATCATTACAATTTTATGCATTACATTTTTTTTTGACCAAAAAAATATATGTTTGTCCCTAATCTCGGTGGTCTATCAGCTATCACCAACATAGACCATATGCCTATCAAGACTCAACATAGCTGTATCTGTTATTAGTATGGTTATTACACATAAAAAAAAATTAAAAAAAAACTTTAAAATACACAAACACATTCATAAAATAGCAATTGGAAAAATATACTGAACACATACAGGAATAAAGTTCTAAAAATGAGTGAGTGGCAAAAGTATGGATTAGCAGTTATTTTAAAGGTGAAATTAAAGTCAGGTGTTAAATAAATAGGATGCCAATAAGGTGAGCAGGCACTGTTTTATTTAAAGAACAGATCAAAGTCTGCTCTTTACAACACGTTTGTGGAAGTGTATCATTGTCAGGATCGGTCACTCTGCCGGAGGAACGAAGGAAGCGTGTCGATTAGAATGCAAAGTTTATTAAGTATCACGTGGGGGAACGCCCCACAAAACGAATAATGTCCAAAAAAGTAAAAAAAAGAAGCTCGCAGACTTGACCAGGCGATGTGGCACACTTGCGAGCCGGACTACAGCAGCGGAGACCGCGGAGGAGGCAGGGACGTAGGAGCCGATAACGCCGAGCAGTTACAGCACCCTGGGTTCGCGTTCCGGCAGAGATCCTGCTAGTGAGTAAGGCACTGGAGTGCAAGGAATGAAGCAGGGCCACGCCGAATCCTGGCGTGCTCAGAAACCACGGCGAGCTCCTGATCGGGTATAACCAACAAAACTCTGCGCTGTGGAGTCCGGGACGTGGCTTAAGTAGTCGCTTCAGCCGAGGGAGCACACCTAAAAGTAATAAACTGGAGAGGGTTATCGGTGCAGAGGGGAATGTGATTCAGGTGTGTGAATGGGTGTGTGTGGAGTGGCGCGTGGAGGAGAGGGGGGTCTTTGTGAACATGAGGTTGTGGGTGTGTGCGGAGCGGCGCGTGGCGGCGAGGGGCGTGTTTGTGTGTGCGACGGAGAGGGTGAGTGCGGAGTGGAGAGGGGAGACACGGAGCGTGAGCAAGTATGTGTAACATCACCTCCCCCCCCCCCCCAGAAAAAGGTGGCTCACCCCGAGATGGAACCCGTCGAGACCCGGTCCAACGACTTTGGCGGGGCGGCCGACCTCTAGGCCGTGGAGCGGGCCAGTCAGGGTGATCCCGGTGGAACTCCTGGATCAAATTGGGGTCCAAGATGTCCGCAGGAATCCAGCTCCTCTCCTCAGGTCCGAAACCCTCCCAGTCCACCATATACTGCACCTTGCCCTGGCGCCGGCCGGAAGCGTTTGTATCTCCGTATCACCGCCTCAACCTGCTGATGGACCTGGGCCCGTACCTCCTCGCTGCGCCGAAACCAGGCATCCACAGCCGGGGCGTCCGACTCCTCCCCATTCCACGGTGCAAAGGGCGGCTGATAACCCAGAACACACTGGAATGGGGTGAGGCCGGTGGCTGAGTGGCGCAGCAAGTTCTGGGCAATCTCCGCCCAGGAAAGGTATCGGGACCAATCAGACGGATTACGATGGGCATGGATGCGGCGGAATTTATTTGTCTCCTGGTGGGAACGTTCGCAGGCCCCATTAGTTTGGGGGTGGAACCCCGATGAGAGACTGACAGAGGAACCCAGTCTTTCGCAAAACGCCTTCCACATGGCTGACGTGAACTGGGAACCTCTGTCTGAGAGGATGACCTTTGGGATACCGAACGAGGTGAACACTCTAGAGAATAGTAGTTCGGCCGTCTCGAACGCCGAGGGCAGCCCCCTAAGGGGGAAAAGTTTAATCGCCCGTGAGAACAGATCGAGGACCGAGAGGATGGTGGTGTACCCATTGGAGGAGGGAAGACCGGTCACGAAGTCCAGGGCTATGTGGGACCACGGCCTCTCCTGCACCAGCAGTGGGCAGAGCTTACCAAATGGAGGCACTCGAGGGGTCTTGCAGGCGGCACAGGTGGAACATGACCGTACAAAGGTTTGTACGTCCGCCTGCAAAGACTCCCACCAGTACTTCCGCTGAATAAGCTGGAGTGTCCGCAGAACGCCCGGGTGACCGGGTGGCTCAGAGAGGTGTGGGCCCATGTGATGAGGCGAGACCGGAAGGGAAGAGGGAAATAACCTGCCTGGGTATCCAGTTCCCACTGCATGCGGCCCAGAAATTTTTGTGCGGGGATGATAGGACTCCCCTGGTTCAGGTCAGAAACCGATGGACCGTGGAGCCGGGACAGGGCATCGGCCCGGCTGTTTTCCGAACCCGGACGGAAGGAGATCTGTAAATTAAGTTGGTTAAAAAAGAGTGCCCAACGGTCTTTGCGGGCATTGAGGCAGCGAGCGCTCTTGATAAACTCCAGGTTCTTGTGATTCGTGAGGATAAGGACTGGGTGTGGAGACCCCATGAGCCAGTGCCAGTAGTCAGCCACCGACCTGGACCCTTGACACAGTTGTGGTCCCATCCCCTCGTCCTCCAGGGGGTGAGCGAAGGCGGCGCGGAATGCCTCGTGAAAGGCAGAGAACGACCGGCACTCAGGACCCTGTGTCTCCCAGATCGCGGTGGCCCACTTGCTGGCTCTTCCCGTCAGCCGCGAGATCACCAGAGAGATCTTATCGACCTCGCTGGACCTCGGGTGGCTCCAGAAATAGTGTGCGCACTGCATCAGGAAGCAGCGGCACTTTTCCGGACTCCCATCGTAGCGTTCTGGCTCCGAGAGATGGTACGGGGAAGCATGGGGGCGGGGGAGGCACGTCGGAGTCTGACGGGGATGAGGATGGTGTAGGGAGAGAGCCAGAGAGACCAGAACCGGAGCCACCACGCTCCAGCTCAGTAAGTTATCCCATAAGTGTCTGGATCGCACTGGTCATCTCCCCAAGACTGCTTTGAAGCTCCATTAGGGCGCGTCCCTGCGCCTGCAGCACCTCGTCCGTGGGCTCCATCCGCGGCTCAATAGTGGCAGAGTTTTATGTCAGGATCGGTCACGCTGCCGGAGGAACGAGGAAGCGTGTAGATTAGAATGCAACAAAGTTTATTAATTATCCCGTGGGGGAACACCCCACAAAATGAATAATGTCCAAAAAAGTAAACAAAAGAAAAGGAGGCAGGGACGTAGGAGCCGGGAATGCCGAGCAGTTACGTCACCCTGGGTTCGCGTTCCTGCAGAGATCCAGCTAGTGAGTAAGCCACTGGAGCGCAATGAATGAAGCAGGGGCACGCCGAATCCTGGCGTGCTCAGAAACCATGGCGAGCACCGGATCGGGTATAACCAACAAAACTCTGCGCTGTGGAGTCCGGGACGCGGCTTAAGCAGTCGCTCCAGCCGAGGGGGCACACCTGAAACTAATAAACTGGAGAGGGTGATCGGTGCAGGGAGGAATGTGATTCAGGTGTGTTGAATGGGCGTGTGTGGAGCGGCGCGTGGAGGAGAGGGGCGTGTTTGTGTACATGAGGATGTGGGTGTGTGCGGAGCAGCGCGTGGCGGCGAGGGGCGTGTCTGTGTGCGAAGGAGAGGGTGAGTGCGGAGTGGAGAGGGGAGACGCGGAGCGTGAGCGAGTATGTGGAACAATCATTGCATGAACAAAGATAATTCCGGAGCACCTTAGGAAAAGTTGTTGATGCTCATCATGGTGAAAATAGGTTAAAAATTATAACAGGGTGTCTTTCAAACAGAGAAAAAACTAAAGTCCCTGAAGTAAATAAAAGCAGAAATAGGTGTCATGCTGCACTGCCGAACCTTAACGATAGCACGCATGAAGCATGGAATGGAGCCAGGAAGCGGAGTGAAAGAAAAAGGTAAGGATTGAACCCCACTCCTTACACAGGGAAGACATCATGTCTAGCACAGTATGTTATTTAATGCAAGTAAATTAAGAGCTGCACCCTACCTGAACCTCTTCTTCTGTAGATGGTACTTTCTGTTAACAAAAGTACAGGAAAATTAACTTAATTATATAATAAATTTTTTCTTAATTGAAAGTCTTAGTCTTAAAACGAACTCATCATGCTGATAAATTAATGTTAACATTTCTGCATTTTTTTATGAGCCTGATGGAAGACTGTGTTATCAGACTCAGATTTATTGGCCATGTATGCGTGTACATACAAAGAATTTGTTTCTGGCTGTTTTTGTCTCTCTGTTTTACATTCATTCATTCATTCGTTCATTATCTTCCGCTTTTTTCCTACATTAGGTTCGCAGTGGGGTTCCCCATGCCCATCCAGGGGAGAACGTTTCGGGCGCTGGGCAGATACACCAAGGACAGGGTGCCAGTCTATCCCTGGGCTCTGTTTTACATTAACATGTAAATATACAGTAAAAGTGTTCCACCATTAAACTAGGCAGGACCACTGGTTGGAGACAGATTCTGTCGACAACAGGTGATTGAGTGACTGCAGGTGCGCTAGATGCTGTATAAGCACCTTCTAGGCCATAGGTGTCAAACTCAAGGCCCGTGGGCCATATCAGGCCTGTAATACAATTATATCTGGCCCGCAAGATCATTTTACATTGATCTGATTGTGGATTGATATTTCTGTCTGTTTTCTTAGCCATGTTCAAATATAATATTTACCTTCAATAAAAGTTTATTCTGTTTGTCCCGTGACCTAAAGTAAGCTTTGAGTTTTGGCCCTCAGTGCATTTGGTTTTAACATCCCTGTCCTAGCCCAACATCTAAGTCAGTTTTGCTAAGAGAGTATTATTCTTTTACTCTGTGTGATTATGGGTTGGTTGCTCGTTGTTTGACTGTGGTGGCATCTTTGCCTTCCTTCTGACCAGTTGCTGGTCCAATGACTTGTGCTACATAAATAGAATGACAATTTTTGACCAGCGTTCATTAATTTGTTTGTTATCCTTCATTAATTTGTGTTTTACTTTCTTATTTTATATCGTGCATTGTTTATTCACTTTATTTATTATTTGTCACATCTGCCCGCTCCAGAGAGGTTTTCTGGTGACTCACATGAATGTAAAGGCTTTCTCTGTTATTTAAGCAGCAGCCTGGCTGCTACAATTTTGAACGGGTAGACCTCATCACCTCTCGTTTCTGCATAACCCTTGCATAGGTAATGACCAATAAGTTTTCACTCTACAGATGTGGAGTTTGCAAAGAACCTGGGATGAATTTCGTATATTTCTGCACAGTGTGGAGACTGTAGCTACACAGCTCTGGGTCACAGTCCAGAGAAACATTCTTGGGTACTGGCTGAACAAATAAATTTGGAACTGTTCCAAGCATTACAAAGGGTCCAAAACAAGAGGAAACAATATATAAAATACAACATATAGTGGCAGTACATGGGGCCCACCATACATACTTATATAAAAAATAAGCAATACATTGCAATTTACAGGCTCTACACAGCTATCAAATATTCAAACTGCTATCCAACTTGTCCTTGTCCAACTTGTCCAACTTCCATCAGTGTGAGTGGCCTGAATGTTATTTATTTCTTAATAAAAAGGATAACTAAGGAAATGAAAACTGATTTTGTATCTAGTTGTTCTGGTATCCCAGGTGCTGTAGAATCTTACAGAAAGCAGAAGGTTTAAGGTACTCAGAAAAGCTTCTTGTTTATGTCATGATACACTTTCTGATTATGCGAAAATCAGACAAACAAACAAATCCCTGTTCTTTAAATTAAACACAAATCATACTAACATCCATCTAATTGATTGAAAATACTTTATTCTAATTTCACCTTAAAGTTATTTATACAACAATTCATTACTAGTCAAATTTGTTTCATTTTTTGGATTTGGTACTTTTTATCTAATTTTAGGAGTTTTAGGAGTTTAGGAATTTTAGAAAGTAATTTAAATAAGACTGGTTGGTTGGAGACTTATTTGGCATTGTCTTCCACAGAAATGGCACCCATTCTTGTTTAAAGTGCCGGTTAAAGAGACGCTGAAGAATCCCACACAGTTGTCTGGCACAAGTTCTCAGTACACTTGAGCTGATTCTGTCTGCTCCAGCAGCTTTGCTCAACTCATCACCCTTCAAGAAAGGAATTGAATCCTCTGACAATGGCTGAGGAGTTAGGAATTGTGAAAGAAGTGCTGATTGTGAAGGGGTGGTTGTCTGATGGTGTGTTAAGAGAAAAGTGAAAGGAGTGTGTGTGAACAGAAGTGCAGACGAGGTGAAGGAAGGTGTGGTGGAGGTGCTTTGTGGACGGTATGTTGTATTGTAGAATGCATTCAGCATGTTTGGCAGTATTTTTTTTACCCTCAATGGCTCGTTGTTTTGTCTTCAATCCAGTGATTTGTTTTATGCCAGCCCACACTCGCTTTACATTGTTTTGCTGAAGTCCTCCCTCCAGCTTTACATTATAAGCCTTTTTACACTTTCTCATTCCCACCTTCAGTTCCTCCTGTACATTTTTAATATCAAATTGAACAGATAAGATTAACTGAAAATGTAGACTGCTACCAACATGAATCTGAACCTGTGTTCGAGTTTTGTCTTCTCTCTCTGCTTCTGCCTTTATAAATAATACTCAAATTTGCTTATAGTTTATTTAGCATGTTTTGATGAGTGCCTTATCCCTTTTGTAATGGTTCTTTTTTCACTTTCAGTTTGGTGATAACTTATTTTGGTCTGTGTAACTCTTCTTCAGCATCAGTGTCTGCTTCTGTGCTGGCTAATATTGATTGCTTAGATTACGGGTACAGGTTTGGAACACTGTAATGCTGCTTATTTAGGGTAAGGTAACTAAGTGTGTTGTGTTTGGTATTGTTCATGGCCATGCATATATGTGTTTATTCTATGCATTTTGCAAAAGTGTTCACTAAAGAGCATTGCCGTTGGAGATGGCAACCCATGTGAAGGTCTCTTCTCTGTGCACGTCAAAAAATTAGAAGACACTACCACGGTGGGTGTATGTGTTTTTAAAAGAAAATAACTGAGATTTGTACTGAGAATTAAGAAATACATCTTAATAATACAACTTAAAAAAATACAACTCTCATAAAACATACAGCTGCAAGTCTTTTATTAATAACATTCAAACAAGAGAGAGCACTGACCTTGAAACCAGGTGGAGAGGTCAGACCCAAGAATTCATAAACTGAGTTGTCCTCTTTGGCATCAAAAAATGTTTGATAATCCTGCAAATTAAAAAATATATATATATTTGAGTTTTCCGTCTCAGCTCTGTGAAAATCAGTAATGTTTCCCTACATCACCACACCACACCTTTATTGTCACAAGTGTCAGTCAGTAAATCACACAATGGAATTTGCGACAGAATGTGGAAACAATGTCTCAGATGATAAAACTACAAAATTTGACGACATACCTATAAGTAAAGTAAGAGGCCTTTGATATGGCAGAGAACTACAGTTTCCAGCAGGCAGAACACCAAATAGGATGACAAGATTTAGATGCTGATTTTATAGCCGTATTCAGTAGCTAGAGCATGTCACAATGCTGTGTGCTCTGCATGTGGATTTGGCACAGGCTTTGCATACATTGTATTATCCATCCATCCATTATCTTCCGCTTTATCCTCTATTAGGGCCAATCCCTTGCTGGGTTACATACTCACTCACACAGACATATACACAAACACTCTCTATATGGGGTAATTTTGGACAATTCACTTGACCTTGATCCAAATTTTTGGACTGTGGGAGGAAACCGGAGAACCCAATGTAACCCACGCGTACACAGGGAGAACATGGAAACTATATATACCACCCAGGTATATATATACCTGGCAAGGGGGGTACTAGAGCATCAGATTTTTTATTGTCTAGCTCTTATATTAAATGCTTGTAACCAGGGACCTCCACTACAGCATATGAAACATCGTGGATCACTATATCTGAGTCTCTATCAGAGTTTTTCCTATATAGTGTAACGGCCAGTAAATAGTGTACTGTGTCTTTAAGACTTTTTTGCAATAATGCTTTAGTAGAGTTTAGACACTTTACATTAATTTCAGTTTTGACAGACCCACCATTTACTAGACTAAACTTTTATTTTGCACGTTGTGAATAAAACCAAGTGTGGAAAATACACTCAACCGAGTTTGAGTCTGTTTACTTCTCTTTTGCCACACACATTAACTCATAAAAAGTGTAGGTTTAGTGAAGATAGTGTAAAAAATAGCAGAGATTATTTATTTTTATTAGCTCTGGTTGCGGGCGGCTCTCACCACTAGGGATTCCTGGTTCGAATCCCAATCTGGGTAGAGTTTCCATGTTCTCCCCGTGTCCGCATGGGTAACCTCCAGGTCCTCCGGGTTCTCCGGTTTCCTCCCATGGTCCAAAAACATGGATCAAGTCAATTGAGTTCTCCAAAATTGCCCCATATAGAGGGTGTTTGTATGTGTGTGGGTGAGTGTGTGCCCAGCGATAAATTGGCGCCCTGTCCTGGGTGTATCTGCCCAGTGCCCGAAACATTCTCCCCTGGATGGGCATGGGGAAACCCCCTGACCCTAATATAGGATAAAGCGGAAGATAATGGATGGATGGATTAGCTCTGGTTGTTGATGTAAATGATTCTATCCAGGGACGTTTTTAGTGTTTAGAAACATCAGGGGCTTTAGCCCAGATCCCTTATTCCCCCTCTGTCCTCTTTAAAAATTGCCCTTTCATGTGTATTTATCCATTTTATCTATTTTTCAAACTATTGTTACATTCATTTTGTTTGATCATTCATTAGTTATTCATTCATTCATTTATTATCTTCCGCTTTTTCCTGTATTAGGGTCGCAGGGGGGTTTCCCGTGCCCATCCAGGGGAGAACATTTCGGGCGCTGGGCAGATACACCCAGGACAGGACGCCGATCTATCGCTGGGCACACACTTACGCACACATACACACTCTATATAGGGCAATTTGGAGAACTCAGTTGACTTGATCCATGTTTTTGGACTGTGTGAGGAAACCGGAGAACCCGGAGGAAACCCACACGGACAAGGGGAGAACATGGAAACTTCACCCAGATGGGGATTCGAACCGGGAATCCCTATCGCTGAGAGGCGAACTTGCTAATCACTAACAAACTGTGCCGCCCCATTCATTAGTTATATTGGATAAAATTAAATAACATACAAAATATGTCTGTCAGCAGTGGATAGCACATTCAGTTTTAATAAATGATGGTTTTGGCTGAAAAATTTTGAATAAACGAACCTGAGCTTCGGCACAAAAGCATGAATCCATTTTACGAGTCAGACGCAGATGAGACAGTTTTAACAAGGTTTTGCTTTGAAATACCGTAACTTTGCGACAGTTTGCGCCATCAGAAAAATTCTGACGGTTTATGAAAGCTGAGAAGCTGCTCTTCACAGCCAACATACAATTATTACGGTAACTTTACTCCCGCTACTGGCGAAAAAAATCTGTCTCCTTCACACACACACAGAGCTTGGAAGCACAAACAGCTGACAGTGACTCCATTGTTCGGGCCCGCTGCTGAAGGAGAGGCCTCCAGAGAAAGCTGCTCTCATCTGACCCGGGGCTAACGACGCCCCTGATTCTATCCAATATGTGTTATCACATTCATTTCTGAATGTTTCCACAAACATACCTCACAACCGCTTGCTGCACAATGCCAACGAACCATCCATGATTAACGCGTGCTGCTCCAGTGCTGCTGTCAATCACAGGAACACAAAATTCTCCTACATGGTTGATTTGAATGAAGCAGTGTATGTAATTTCTGTATATGGTTTCTACTCGTGCTTCATGCCCCGCTACAAACTGAGCTACACTACAAACTAAGCTACACTTAGAGGTGTTTACAGCAAAGGTGCAACTCATAACTCGGCTTGGGTGTAGAGCTTGTCTCTTAATTTTAGTTCCACCTTGTTTGTTTATCTTTGTGATTCCCGTACTGTTGTCTTCTGTGTGGGAAAATCTGCAGATGGGATTCTGGCCAGGCACATAGATCACCAATACATTGCTGCTGAAACTTAAGTGACACAAGTAGCCATGGAACCCTCACCATTAGAGCAGCTGATTTAGACCCATGTGTTGGCTTCACCTGATAATTGAGACA
Source organism: Corydoras maculifer (assembly GCA_019802435.1). NCBI lineage: Eukaryota > Metazoa > Chordata > Actinopteri > Siluriformes > Callichthyidae > Corydoras > Corydoras maculifer. Next base: position 386,400 of record JAFMOD010000514.1, read on the forward strand.
CAGGTAGAGGACTGCGTGGACTAAATCTGACATGTATCCAATACCTTTCATTAATGAACTGCTCGATCGGTTGGGCACTGCTCGGGTTTATTCGACACTGGATTTAACTAAGGGATAATGGCAGATCTCTTTAATGCCAATGTCTAAGGAAAAGTTATACAAATATATATACAGTTTATACAAATTTGTGAGACTTCCATTCAGGTTGTTTGGAGCCCCTACCACATCCCAGCCCCTGATGGAATGAATCCGCTGACCTCACATGGCATATACCACCACTTATCTGATTTACATCTATAGTAATGATTGGCAGCAACATATGCAGCATCTGAGGGCCGTTCTAAGAATGCTGCAACGCGCGGGACTCACAGCCAATCCTAAGAAGTGTACAATTGCCTGGGTGGAAATACGGTATCTGGGGTTCCACCTAGGGCATGAGCAAGTGCGTCCCCAAATCCTGCAAACTGCTGCGATTGCGACCTGCCCTGCTACAAGTACATCAACCAAAAGGGACAAACCTCTCTGGACAAGAATAGAGGTACAGCACACATTAAGAAGGAATGTCTGGCCATCGGCGGCACGGTGGCTTAGTGGTTAGCACGTTCGCCTCTCAGCGCTAGGGATTCCCAGTTCGAATCCCCATCTGGGTGGAGTTTCCATGTTCTCCCCGTGTCTGTGTGGGTTTTCTCCGGGTTCTCCGGTTTCCTCCCACAGTCCAAAAACATGGATCAAGTTAATTGAATCCTCAAAATTGCCCCATTTAGAGTGTGTCTGTGTGAGTGAGTGTGTGCCCAGCGATGGATTGGCGCCCTGTCCTGGGTCTATCTGCCCAGCGCCCGAGACGTTCTCCCCTGGATGGGCATGGGGAACCCCACCGCGACCCTAATAGAGGATAAGCGGAAGATAATGAATGAATGAATGAATGTCTGGCCATCTAGTCAGCTGTCCTCACCCTCCACTACTAATGGGCTTTAATGGGAAGTGCATTCACTCTCTATTTGGTGGATCACATGCTCCAGTGGCTCCAACTCATAAAGGATGTCAACTCTAGGTCCACATGTTGGTATTTAGCACTTCAAACACTTCAAGTTCCAGGCGATCCACAGGCAAGGGTTGCAGAAGTTTGTGACCGATTTAAAGCCCATTCAGATCCAGCCTGAGAACAAGTGGTGGGGAAATGTGGCACGTGGGCATGATGTGCAGAGTCTGCAGACAGGAGGCTGGCTAGGCACACAGATCAGGAAAATTGTAACTTCTGGCGGCTGGGATTGATGCTAATTATCGCTCCTGCTGTGTAGCAGTGCAAAGAGACTGGAAGTGGGCAAATGTAAGTCCAATATTTTGCATTTTTGAGTAATAGTATAATAGTGAAATGAAGCCTTTTCATTTAACCAACACTCCTGTTCTGTGTGCCACACCCTAAACATATTACAATATAAAACTGAACTGTTTATAAAATTGTTCTTCATACTTTCTGTCAATGTCAGTTACCAGCCGTTCTTGCTGGGGTGATGTCATTTATTTTTCTACTTTCTCTCGCTTATAGCCTTTTGAAAGGCCTAAGTATGTGCATTTACGTTTGTGAATACGAGACTCTCTCGCATTCCTTTATTGATGTTGTTATTATAGTTTATAAACCAGAGCACACATTCGGAGCTAAGCAAAGTGTAGGACTACTAGGCACCATGTCAATATAGATGCCTTAGCATTTAGAATGCTTATCGTGGCCTAAGATACCATGTCCCCTTGCGCTTGTTTGAAGTTAATGCTTTGGCCTGCCTTTAGTTTAGCATGTAAGATATGTATTTCAGTTTATTTATTCGCTCGTCTTAGTGATTTTTTTAGTTATCCTCTGAGGTCTAAGTTTGAATCCCTACTCAGTACACTCATACAGACTTTAAGCAGAGTTGTGGTTGGAAAAACAGCACACCTTGCCTGATAGGGACAGTGGTGTCTGTACAGAAATTTATGCAATTAATGTCATTCTTTTGATGTACCTCTGTGCTGATTTACACAAAATTTTATAGTCTGCTGTCTCAAAGCAGAACAATAAAGAAAAACTGCCTCCTCACAGTCTCAAAGCCAGGATTTGAAATGAAGAACTCTGGAATATCTGCATTAAGCAATGTCTCAGAAAAACACAGCATGCTGCACTCCGGATACTACTGCTGGGTCCAGGTCAGGGCATTCAGCTTGCCAATCTTAATTTCTGAGAGATCGAACTTTCCCCAAGATGATTGGGGACAAGGGACATTTTAGACAAAGTGCTTGATTAGTTTTGAGTGAATGTTGTTAATAACATTAAATAGCACATAAGTGTTACATGACATGATTTTTGTTTTTTATTTGAAGGTACTTTTAATGCAAAGTGCTGTGCATTGTATCCAGTCACATCATGCTAATATTTAGATATATATTCATTCAATATCTCCCACTTTATCCTCTAGTAGGGTTGCGGTGGGGTTCCACATGCCCATCCAGGGGAGAACGTTTCAGGCGCTGGGCAGATAGACCCAGGACAGGGCGCAAATTCATCGCTGGGCACACACTCACTCACACACACACACTCTATATGGGGCAATTGGGAGAATTCAATTGACTTGATCCATGTTTTTGGACTGTGGGAGGAAACCGGAGAACCCGGAGGAAACCCACGCGGACACGGGGAGAACATGGAAACTCCACCCAGATGAGGATTCGAACCGGGAATCCCTAGCGCTGAGAGGCGAACGTGCTAACCACTAAGCCACCATGCCGCCCTATTTAGATATATATTCATTCATTCATTATCTCCCGCTTATCCTCTATTAGGGTCGCGGTGGGGTTCCCCATGCCCATCCAGGGGAGAACGTCTCGGGCGCTGGGCAGATAGACCGAGGACAGGGCGCCAATCCATCGCTGGGCACACACTCACTCACACAGACACACTCTAAATGGGACAATTTTGAGGATTCAATGAACTTGATCCATGTTTTTGGACTGTGGGAGGAAACCGGAGAACCCGGAGGAAACCCACGCAGACACGGGGAGAACATGGAAACTCCACCCAGATGGGGATTCGAACCGGGAATCCCTAGCGTTGAGAGGCGAACGTGCTAACCACTAAGCCACCGTGCCGTATTTAGATATATAGAATTATATATTTTGATTATAAATGCAAAGGAATTCATGAAGAGACATTATCTATATAATGTTGTCATTGGTATTGCATCCAAGGTATTGCAATTAATAGTGCTACCATAATAAATGATCATTTAATTATCTATAAATTTGTTGGTTATGTAATATATGATCAGTGGTCGATCATTATAAGCCCTACAGTGACATGGATGTGGTGGGGGTATTTTAATGTGTGTTATGCTACCATTTCTACTTTTTGTACAATTTGTTTTGGTAATCCTAATCCAGGATATGGGTAGATGGATAGCTTATGTTTTAGTCAAAAAGTCTTTTAGTCGTTGAGTGTGTTTTTATGTGCGCTTAATAACCAAAAAAAACTGCAGAAGTGGGTTATTTAAGTGTATGTATCCACTCACACCAACACAACACGTACTAACCTCCCCACCACCACAACCACCACCACAATGTCAGTGTGTCTGCAGGGTTGAGTACAATACACAACCCAAAAAGTAACTGATCTGCGGTAGCCTTGTTAAGGTAAGTACCTTAACAGGTAAAAATGGAATAGTTATTTACTGATTAGTAAATTTTTTATTCCCTTTTTATATTGTAGGCTTTCAGAAAATCCGGCCAGATACTAACAGTGCTAGCACTAACAGTGCTAGAGTGATTAATAAATTTATTTCATTAAGGCATTAAGTCAACAAACTTCTTGGGTTTGTGTGCTTTTAAATAAATATGATGTGCACTATTGGTATTTTCACTTTTATACGTATGTTTACAACACAAGAAACATGATTTAAGTTTGGTTTTCACTGGGCTGAGGTAAGTACCACATATCACAAAATAAAATTTCAGCGTGTAACAGCGTGTAACTTACGTAAGCTTTTATAGATAAGTTAGTTATTTGACCTTTGGCTTCGGGTTTACACTTTTTTCAGATCGGGGTGACTACATTTCCTAGGTGATCAAAAATTGTGTTATGAACCACCCGGTAAAAAATCTGTTTATATACCTGATTAAGTCAGTCGACTGACCTTTAGTCAAGTAATAAATTCGTCATTGGTTATGTGGGGCTAACGTGGGGCTAACGTGCTGGACCTTGTTTATAGAAATATTGCTGGCGTGTACAGAGCTAAGCCTCGCCCCCAGTATGGCTACTCAGTTGACATCTCTGTGATGCTCTTTCCATCATACAAATCACTTATCAAACAAATCAGAACAAAATTAGTGAAAACCTGGCCACCAGAATCTTTGCTTTCCAGTACTGTTTTTAACTTTTAAACAAACAGGCTGGGACATGTTCAGGGTTGCTGCAACCTCTGATGACTCCGTTGACTTGGATGAGTTCACAAAATTGGTGACAGGCTAGATCAGCAAGTGCATTGTTGATACTACTGTCTTCAAATCCATCACAGCACACCCCAACCAGAAACCATGGATGACTTTAGAGGTGCGCATGCTGCTGAGAACCTGGGATGAGGTTTTCAAATTAGGGGACAAGGCAGGCTTCAGAACAGCTAGAGCCAAACTCTACTGGGCCATCAGATAGGCCAAGCACAACCAAACAAAGCAAATCCACAACCACTTCAAGAGCACTGCTGACATGAGGCACATGGGGCAGGCATCCAGGCCATCCTGCAGATGTTCTCACAGACAATTTATACCTCTTTCTGAACACTGCAGTCATGCCAATGTGCACCATTGTACCTGTGCCACAGAAGTCCCCAGTGGCCTGCCTCAAAGACTAGCATGACTACCAAGTGCTTATATGAAGCACATCAAAACCAGCTTCCCTCCTCACTAGACCCACTGCAGTGCTGTGTGGTGCTAAGGGGCGAGGGTGGTTGTTTGCTTTTTCGTTGTTCTTTTTGGTGTTAGTTTTGTTTTTTGGTTAGAGTTTAGCTCCCGTCACGTCGTGCCGTGCCTTCAGCGGCGTTCCCACTGATTCTGATATTAAAAATCCTCATTGTTGCTTAAAACGCATGTATCGAATATAATGCTGGCCTGCTGACTCAGGGCGCAGGACGATGTGACCCATTGAGGATACGGGGACGCCGTGACCCTTTGAGAGCGCGAGGGCGACGTGACCTCTTTAGGATGCAGGGACGACGTGACCCTTTGAGAGCGCGAGGGCGACGTGACCCTTTGAGGATTCGGGGGCGACATGACCCTTTGTGAGCGCGGCGGCGCTGTGGACCTTTGAGGATTCGGGGCGACGTGACCCTTTGAGAGCGTGGAGCCGATGTGACCCATTAAGAGCGCGAGGATGATGTGACCTCTTGAGGATGCGGGGACGCCGTGACCCTTTGAGAGCGCTAGGGCGATGCGACCCCTTGAGGGTGCTAAGGTGGACTGGCCTATTAATGGTGCGAGGGCGACGTGAACCTTTGAGGATGCGGGGGCGACATGACCCTTTGTGAGCGCGGCGGCGCCGGGCCCTTTCAGAGTGCGAGGGCGACGTGACCCTTTCTAAGCGGCGGCGCCATGACCCACTGAGAGCGAGACGTGATCCTTTGAGAGCGCAAGGGTGACGTGACCCCTTGATGATGCGGGGGCGCCGTGACCCTTTGTGAGCGCGGCGGCACCGTGACCCTTTGTGAGCGCAAGGGCGACGTGAACCCTTGAGGATGTGGGGGCGACGTGACCCTATGTGAGCGCGGCGGCGCCGTTACCCTTTGAGAGCGTGAGGGCGACGTGACCCCTTGAGGATGCGGGGCGACGTGACCCTTTGTAAGCGTGGCGGCTCCGCGACCCTTTGAAAGCGTGAGGTCGACGTGGCCTATTAGGGGCGATACCTGCGGGCACAGGCGCCAGAGAGACTCCTGCGAACTCAGGTGCTGGAGAGCACTACGCGGACTCAGGTGCTGGAGAGCACTACGCGGACTCAGGTGCTGGAGAGCACAATGCGGACTCAGGTGCTGGAGAGCACAACGCGGACTCAGGTGCTGGAGAGCACAACGCGGACTCAGGTGCTGGAGAGCACAACGCGGACTCAGGTGCTGGAGAGAACAACGCGGGCTCAGGTGTTGGAGAGACTAACGCGGACTCAGGTGCTGGAGTGGTTAACGCGGGCTCAGGTGCTGGAGCGGCTAACGAGGCCTCAGGTGCTGGAGCGGCTAACGCGGATTCAGGTGCTGGAGCTGCAAACGCAGGTTCAGGTGCTGGAGAGACTAACGCGGGCTCAGGTGCTGGAGAGACTAACGCGGGCTCAGGTGCTGGAGAGACTAACACGGGCTCAGGTGCTAGAGAGACTAACTCGGGCTCAGGTGCTGGAGAGACTAACTCGGGCTCAGGTGCTGGAGAGACTAACGGGGGCTCAGGTGCTGGAGTGGTTAACGCGGGCTCAGGTGCTGAAGCGGCTAACGCGTACTCAGGTGCTGGAGCTGCAAACGCGGACTCTGGCGCTGGAGGGACTACAGCGGGTTCTGCTGTGGACGGGAGTGCGACCGCAGGGGCAACCGGGGTACACGCGACCGCAGAGAATACCCGAGTGAACGCGAGCGCAGAGGTGACCCGAGTGAACGCGAGCGTCACACAGTCCTGGTCCATATGCTGGGTATCCGTAATCGAGTCCTTTGTCACCTGAGCGGCGGGCAAACTGTCCAGAGCAGAGGTAAACTGGTTCCGACCGAGAAGTACACAGTCCAACACTGGCGGCCCATGGACCAGAGCGGGTGTGAAGTGGTCCCGTACGGGGATCTTCAGTGACCACAGCTTCCCCATCTAACCACTGGACTGACCCTCCTGAGCTCCACCGGAAACCTTGCTCTCTCTCTCCACCTGTTTTCTCTCTGCCTCCTGAACACAAAGAGAGAGCCAGTACCACAGCAACCCCACAGAGTAATAGGTCTTGGTCCACCAAGGCGAGAACCGAGCACCGGACGCAACCCGAACGGAACACAGACGGCTCAGGACGGGATGCAGCTGACTCAGACCGGAAAACATAGCACGAATCGATGCCCTGAACCCTGCCAGGTGTGCAGATTGCGCGGCGCAGATCGCTGGCAGCACGGCACGGATCAGGGGGCGGATTACCGGCGGAGCGAGGCGGCTCGCTGAGCGGTACGCCAGCGGCGGAACGCTGACGGTGATTAGCGGATTGCTAACGACGAGCGGTAAATCGCCAGCATTCTGTTACAAACTGGGTGGCGCAGTCCTTCCAACGGCGGCGCTAGGCAGTGCTGTGTAGTGCTAAGAAGCGAGGCCAGGCGACCAGGTAAGCAACAATGAGGATTTTTAATATCACAATCAGCGGGAACGCCGCTGAAGGCACAGCGGGAACCAAATAAACAAAACTAACACCGAAAAGAACCGTTTTTTTGTAAAAGACAACTGAAGTGATTTTTGGAGTCTCTAATAAAAAATAAAAAAAAAACCTTTTAATGTTTCTAGCATATTTCATTTTAAGAGTTCCTAAAAATCTTTCTTTTCATGGTAAATGATTTTTGACTGGTAGAGTTTGTTTTTGCTTTGTTATAGGTAAGTCATGAAAATGAGCACTGGAGCAATTTTAAAATAATAACTGTTTAAATTTAGATTAATCAAGTACCATTTCTTTCCTAAGTACTATTTATTTACTTTTTTATTTGTTAAACTGTTTGATGTTTTTTTCTACTTAAAGTCCAGTTATTCACACAAAGGATTGCTGCACAATTTTATTGTACAATGACATCCACTTGAAAATATGATTTCTATTTATTTGAACCTTTCTTCTAATAGCTATGTTATGACAACATGCTCTCAGATAACTTTTAGCACTTGGCTAGCGCGTAACACAAGAGTGAGAACATTTCAATATTCTCTTATTTCTTGTAGAGTAGAATCTCAACTGCTGAAAACTTCTTGCATTTCTTAAAATGACTGATGATCTGTGTGCAGGTCGGTTGCAGTTGCATTACTTCTTTTCATGTTCAGAGCTCTACTGTTTAAAAGAAAAAAACACAAAAGGGGTTCTTTGTCTATCACCTTGCTGAAGAGATTTGAATGCTGTTATATACTACTATACTATAGTAGTTCTATATTGCAATGAGTATAAATTTGTGTTTTGTGATTTGTTTATGAATGCAAAGAGATTTATAATCGAGCAAAATTTGTTATTGCTTTATCAAAAAGCGGAATCTCAGTTGCCGTAAACTTCTCTCTCTATTTAAAATGGCTGTGTCATGGTGCATGAGAAAATAAGGAACCAAAGAACCACCCTTGGTGTGTTTTACTCAGATGGACCAATGCAGCGATTACATTGGTGTGACAATGCAGTGGATGCGTTATACTCATGTGAACTGTGTAGGATAAATTAATAGACACTTCAACGGTTTGCAGTCAAAGCACAAGCAAAAGATGATTTGCCTTGATCACAGCACACAAGGAGAAGAAGTATACACTATTTGCTACATAAACATGCAAAAAGAGAGAGGCAAGGGGAGAGGCAGCTTGACTGGGCTATCACCCATTCCAGACAGCATGTACTTTTTTCTTTACTTTTTTCCCCACTGTAGAATAGCACATTAAGTACGTGAGACAAGGTTTGGAAGAAAGGAAAAAATAAATTTTCCCCAAAGAAAGGAAATTTATATAGTTTTTCAATTAATAAATATGGTCACCACACAATCTGTACATGGCTGTCCTACACTGTTGATACTGCCCGGCTACTCAAGGAGGATGAGTCCATCACTGAGCCTAAGTCCTCCTAAGGGTTTCATTCATTCATTCATTCATTCATTCATTATCTTGTGCTTTATCCTATATTAGGGTCGCAGTGGGGTTCCCCATGCCCATATAGGGGAGAATGTCTCGGGCGCTGGGCAGATACAACCAGGACAGGGTGCCAATCCATCTCTGGGCACGCACTCACACACACAGACACGCACGCATACACACCGACCGGAAACCGGAGAACCCGGAGGAAACCCACGCAGACACGGGGAGAACATGGAAACTCCAGTCAGATGGGGATTCGAGCCGGGAATCCCTAGTGCTGAGAGGCTAACCACTAAGCCACCGTTCCTCCTAAGGTTTCTTCCTTAAAATAGTAATATAACAGGGAGTTTTTAAATAAAAAAATTATAATTACAAACCCCACAATAGTTTTCCTCATTGAAGATCTGAGGTGGTAGTGGGATTCCGTTAGAGGGTTTCTTCTCTCCAGGTACATTTTGCCTCATCCATGTGCGATTCTCTTCATTTGAGGCAATGTCCAGTTGTGCATATTCAATTTTCAGAGCTTCAAGAAATCCAAGTACATCCTGCTGTTTCTTTTTGATCTATGGAAATAAAAATATCACATGAGACTTTGTAGAAAACAATACTTTTTCTCCATAATCATTTGGTCTTAAGTATTTTTAATTATAATTTCAAGATCAGCGGCACGGGTGGCTTAGTGGTTAGCATGTTCGCCTCTCAGCGCTAGGGATTCCCGTTTTTGAATCCCCATCTGGGTGGAGTTTCCATGTTCTCCCCGTGTCTGCGTAGGTTTCCTCCGGGTTCTCCGGTTTCCTTCCACAGTTCAAAAACATGGATCAAGTCAATTGAGTTCTCCAATGTAGAGTGTGTTTGTGTGCGTGTCTGTGTGTGTGAGTGTGTGCCCAGCGATCGATCGGCGCCCTGTCCTGGGTGTATCTGCCCAGCGTCCGAAACGTTTTTCCCTGGATGGGCATGGGGAACCCCACCACAACCCTAATATAGGATAAAGCGGAAGATAATGAATGAATGAATGAATGAATGAATTTCAAGATCATCATTGTCTTCAGCACCATGGTTGATATGGTATGGTATGGTATCTTTGTGGTGATATGTCATGTTTGGTTATTATCTAATATAATTTTGTTCATAATGACAAAACATAACCACTTTGTTGTCAAAGATATAGTCCTAAACTTTGGCAAGTATTTTCTAATGAATTATTCATACACTCTGGGTAGACAGTGACTAAATGATTCAAGTACTTTTCTTAAGAACAAAATAATAGTTATGGATAATTACTTTACTTTCAAGAAAAGGCCAGGCCTTTGGAAATGCTAGAGTATCCACCCCAATGAAAAGATGCTACACTGATGGTACATAAAATAGCCAATAGTTTTTTTGTGCAAATTTTGTTAACTGACAGATCAAAGCCAAGATTACATAGCAGAACACGTGGTTTACCCAAACCATCAGAAAATGTAAACCATAACTAGGTCCCAACCTTGTGTGTACAACAAAGAGAGATAAATATGTTATGTTGATCTCATCAATATTTATACTAACATGTAAAACAGTATAAGGAATGCACTAGGTTAAATATGGATTTTTAAATAGATTAGAATAAATACCAAAATCAGGTGAAACAGACATAGAGCTGAGCACCATTTTTCTAGATTCTAGATGTCCAACCTGCTTTTCTCACTCATTGACCCACACATAGACAGGTTAATAAAGGTGCTCTGGTTAATGGTGATTCTCTGACCCGTTAGAATAGTTACCCGAGAAGAGACTCCAAAAACCATAGTCCAGTGCATCCCAGGAGCCAGGGCTCCAGACATCAGGACAAAACTAATAGTGCTAATTGCTCATTTTCTAGAATTGTTATCCACAGTGTCATTAATGATGTTCATTTAAGCAGGCAGAGACTACTAAGCTATAGTTAGAGAGGGGTTTGCAATTGCTGTGATGATGTCCGATGCAATAGTGTGCTTGTGTCCCCTACCAATTGGGTGTGGCAGTGAAACTTACAGAACGTCATAGTCACTGCTGGATGTCAGCATTGCCTTTATTGAAAATTAAAACCATAAAGAACGATTCGGTTTTATGATGTTCTGATGATGGCGATGTTTTTTTACGGAAAAAAATCCTTAAATATTTTTTTGCAATTCTCCTAGGCTCTGATTGACTTCAAACGTAATGCATGTTATTATTTTTGATAACAGTAATTGTTTTTCATTCAAAGTTTCAAATTTCAAAAAGTGCAAATTTTCAAAAACAATTACATAGGTATCTACCGATACTTTCTGAATGGGTCTCTATAACATTGTTACCTTCAACATATTATTAACTAATTCATTTTAAATTATTAGTGTAGGTGCATACTCAGGCAGGAAAATTCATCATCAACATATTAGTCTAAAAATTGTGATCACAATATATAATTTATGATATAATTTATTACAATTTTAATGTAATGTAATGTAAAAGTCAAGCTAGTATTATTAGTTGTTGTTTATGTAAGACATCATAGAAGTCTATAGTAAATACCCACCATTCATAAAAACACTCTCTCTTTACTTATGAGTATTCTATCTTATCATGTAGTCCATGTCATTTAAATACTTTCAGTCATGACCAAAACAACTAGTTTACAGAATAATTAATAATCTAAAAGTCATACTTTCTTACCGCTGTTGATCCTGAGGAAGAGGCCAGAAACACTTTGATAACCATTGCGATTTTTTTAAGCAGGTTTAGCTGTGTTACCCCACAACCCACTTAGCTCAAGTGCTCTAAAGGCACTAGCTGCTAATGTCTATTTATGACCACAAGCTCTTGAGTGACAACTTCAGCTGCCTGTCGTGGTTAGGTTATCAGCTTACATATAGGACTGAATAGTCAACAGTAAATGGCCCGTGTTGATGAATTATTATAACAAAAACAGAAGAACAAAGCAGAGTTTGGTCAATTCTTTTCACATAAGCAGTTACAATTTAATGGAAATGTTAGTATAATAATTTCATTTATTTTTTATTTGTACATAGTTTAAATAAATTATATTAGACAAAAGTCACTCTAAATATTGTATAACTATAAATAGATGCACAGTTCACTAATTAAGCTAAACCCTACACATCTGCTGGAAAAGACAGACATTCAAGATCAACTTTAATATATTTACATATATAACACTTCATGAATGAGGCACACAGGATTTTCTAGCAAAAACGCAGATTTTATCACCAATAAGGTTCAACATAAAATTAGTTATTTATACTGCAGATCAGGTCAGCGATGCAATCAAATTTTATAAATGCAGAACTACATTTTTTCAGGACTCTGGTATAACATTGTACATTGACATCTTTAACATCTTTCCCCGAGCCAGCACTATCATAAACCTTCTATAAATACTTTCAAACAACACAATACCACACCAAGGAAAAATGCACCTTATGTATGCATTTACATTTGCATATGTGTATATTGTCTGTATATTTCGTATTGTAAACTGAATGTCTGTATATATATATATATATATATATATATATATATATATATATATAGATATAGATATAGATAGATAGATAGATAGATATATAGTAGATCTGTTTGTTGTGTGCTAGCATAATACCTGTTCTAATAAATGTTATGAAGTATATACTGGAACTCAAAATTAGAGAATAATAGTTTAATCTACATTGATCAACATTTGAATGATTTTTAAAAGGGTTACACCATGTCACTAGAAGAGTGTTCAAAATATATAAACACAAAATATGTATTTTCAAAAGGAACAAAGCACCCGTGACCCCTGTGTCAATCAATGAGGTCAATTATCGGGAGATATTAATATTAATATACAGTATATTAATAATAAACTGGATTGAATTTTTGAATCTGTTGGACAATGCCTAGAATATATATATATATATATATATATATATATATATATATATATATATATATATATATATATATATATATATATATATATATATATATATATTATTTCATTGTATATTTCATTATATTTCACCACATATATTTCATTGTATATTTCATCACCAGGCGTCGTCATTCAGGCACATGGTTTCTCTCACTATTGCTATGCTGATGACACTCATTTGCTGATGGTCTCATTTGTCTTTTGCCCCTGAATACACCACTATCTCAAATCGGATATCCTCACCGACATCTATTTAGCTGAAGTCCTGTCATATCCAATGAAATGCAATGAAAGTCAAAGCTTCTTATAATTCCAGCTAAACTGGATGGCTCCTTAATCTCTCCAACCGACTCGGTCTATAATCATTGTTCATGAAAAATGTGTGGAGCGAGTGGACTCATATATATTGTGCTGTATTTAATTAAAAAATGTTTAAGAAACAATTTGTTCTGTATTTCCATAAAAATCCAATAAATATGCCTGTCTCACACATCAATACTAAATGTAACAATAATGATCAAAAGATCTGCTTCTTGAAACACTGGTGTTGCTCACAAAACCTGCTCCTTTAAAAATTGTCTGATGCACGATACTCCACAACGTGTAATTGTTTTCAGTGGTGCACAGTGGATCATTCACAGATTAACAGGACTTATAAATAAATGCTTGTTAAAAAGTAAAATGTTTATACTTTATGTATATAAAGAATAAACATGTATTCAAATGTTTATATTTTAAAGCAATACAGTGTTTAGTGATCATTACATAAATTCAAATTAAATTAATTAATTGTTTGAATGACGAGGGTGGCATGCTGGCTTAGTGGTTAACACTATGAATCCCAATCTGGAAAAAAAAAAAAGAAAACAAATAACAATCAGGTTTGATGATTTTACAGTGTCGTTGGTTTTCTGCATAACTTCTGACTTGTAATGTTCTCATTTGTAAGTCACTTTGGATAAAAGCGTCTGATAAATAACCAAATGTAATGTAAAATGTAAATATGGGTGGAATTTCCATGTTCTTCTTGTGTCCACGTGGTTTTTATCGTTTCCTCCCGCAGTCCAAAAACATGGATTCAAGGTAAATTGAATGTTCCAAATTGACCCATATAGTGTGGGTTTGTGTGTGTGTCTGAGTGTGTGTGCCTAGTGATAGATTGGTGCGTTGTCCTGGGTGTCTCTGCCCAGTGCCCAAAACGTTCTCCCATGAATGGGCATGAAGACTGCCCTCCCCCCCTAACTCTAGTATAGAATTAAGCTAAAGAAAATGAATGAATGCTTGGATGACCTGTGTAACTTTCAATTCATGACACAAATAACTTTCAATTGAATTAACAAATCATCCCCCTCCCCTCTGTAGGTTACCGCCGCTAGTTAGGCCCTAAAATTTACATTAAGTTCTTAATTTATTTGGTTCATATTGTAAATGTTCCTTGTTGCACACTCTACACAAACAGATTTAATTTTAGATTTAATTTTAGATTTGATAAACTGAAATTTCTCCATTGGTGATAAAGAAAACAATTATTTATACTTACGGATTAAAAAGATTTATAATCCCCAAAACAAAACAAAAAAAACGGCACAAAATAAAACTTATTATTGCTGGTCACAACTTAGTCACAACTTAGGCCTATTGTGGTCATGGCTCAGATAAGCCATAATGGTGGGCATTCCTTATTTTCATTTATGAAAAGGTGGCAATCCTATTAACTACTGATTTTAAAAGAGCAAGACAGACCGTTTTATTCCCTACCAAAAATTGTAAAATATTTTTTAATAGATTTTTTTTAATATGACCCTCTGGACGGCGGCTTAGTGTTTAGCGCATTTGCCTCTCAGCGCTAGGGATTCCCGGTTTGAATCCCCATCTGGATGGAGTTTCCATGTTCTCCCCGTGTCCGCGTGGGTTTCCTCCGGGTTCTCCGGTTTCCTTCCACAGTCCAAAAACATGGAACAATACAATTGAGTTCTCCAAATTGCCCCATATAGAGTGTGAATGTGTCTGTGTGAGTGAGTGTGTGCCCAGCAATAGACTGCCTAGCGCCCGAGATGTTCTCCCCATGGATGGGCATGGGGAACCCCCCGTGACCCTGATATAGGATAAAGCGGAAGACAATGAATTGATGGGATGGCTCCTCTGGACATTTTAGGAGATATTGTCATAATCATCATTTCTGCATAATTTCAGTAACCAAAAATTAGAAATCAAATCCCAAAACAGAATGTTTATATATACACCATTGGAGATTAACAATGGATTGGGAAAATTTATCATCATAGATTTAACTGCAACATGCAACTGAATTATCATGGATTATTAACTATTTATTATGCTGTGTAATATGGGATTGTCCTTTGTTTCTACCCGGACCTTTATTACGACGTACAACAACAAGCATTAGTTCCTCTCTTGAAGATTAGCGTTAATAAAACTAGTTTTTTTAAGCGTTTAAATAAGGCACGCTAATGTCTAATTATCCCGGTAATGGTCTTTGCTAATTATTAACTACTGGTTTTGAAATAGCAAACCAGATCTTAGTTTTGTTTTATTTCGGTTTTAGGGGACAGCAGACGATTCGAAGGGGCTTCTAATACACCGGATCTACAGGTAACCACACGGCTTTAATAATGCGATCATATAGAATCAGAATCAGGTTTATTCTTCACATACATGGTACAGCCAGCAGTGAAATTCTTACCTGATATGTTAGAATTTTGTCAGTATTCTATCAAATAGGTGGTTAAACGTTGGAACAGACGGTACAAAATGCACACAATAGACCGCCAGTAGCATTAATTCCAAGAAATGTTACCATTTATTGTTCTGTTTTATAAATGTGGCATTTGAGCAGATACACCAAGACGTAATTGTCGTTTCTACATAGTTTTACAAAGGTTTATCAAAATGGGCCACTTAAAAAATGAATTGCAGGAATCTTACAGGATTCTTACTGTTTTTATTACGGCCCTTTGAATGTGGCATTTAAGCAGATACTACAAGTCACAATCGTCATTTCTGCATATCTCAAATAACCATAAAAATAGAATAACAAATTGAACAGATGATCACTGTAGACCTAATAGATAACTAGTAGGATGAAGTGCATTATTTTGGATTTTTTTATGGTTCTTTTAACTATGTTTAAACAGATCTGTCATAATTGTAACCATAAAAGTAGGTTATCAAATCTTTATATACATAAAGTATGCCATCAGTGGCATGGTTAGATTTTTTTAAAATTATATGTATTTTAGTTGCTTGACCACACATGGGTTTGTTGCTGTTATTTCATATTTTTTAATAGTCTGATGCTATATTTTATATATTAAATTTTACATGCAAATAAGTTATATTTAATTTTTTTGAATAGTGCCTTTCTATTCTATGCTCTTCATTCATATCTATTCATTCTATAAAAGTTGCTCTTTCTGTAATTCTGCAATTTCTTTCCACCTCATGTGATGTGAATGACAAAAAAAATAAAAATAAATATATATATATATATAATGTATGTATGTATGTATATATATTTCTATCCATCATCTTCCGCTTTATCCTCTACTAGGGTCGCGGGGGGGTTCCCCATGCCCCTTCAGGGGAGAACGTTTTGGGTGCCCTGTCCTGAGTGTATCTGCCCAGCGCCTGAAACTTTCTACCATGGATGGGCATGGGGAACCCCCTCGCGACCCGAGTAGAAGATAAAGTGAAAGATAATGGAGGAATATATATAATATAAGAATATATTATTATATATAATATATATATATACAGGGCGGCACGGTGGCTTAGTGGTTAGCACGTTCGCCTCTCAGCGCTAGATATTCCCGGTTCGAATCCCCATCTTGGTGGAGTTTCCATGTTCTCCACGTGTCTGCGTGGGTTTCCTCCGGGTTCTCCGGTTTCCTCCCACAGTCCAAAAACATGGATCAAGTTAATTGAATTCTCAAAATTGCCCAATTTAGAGTGTGTCTGTGTGAGTGAGTGTGTGCCCAGCGATAGATTGGCGCCCTGTCCTGGATCTATCTGCCCAGCGCCCGAGACGTTCTCCCCTGGATGGGCATGGGGACCCCCACCGCGACCCTAATAGAGGATAAGCGGAAGATAATGAATGAATGAATATATATATACAGTATATTACAAACACTCACACAGTCACACACAAACACACTCTATATGGGGAAATTTGGAGAATTCAATTTACCTTGATCCATGTTTTTGAACTGTGAGAGGAAACCAGAGAACCTGGACGAAACCCACACTGACATGGGGAGAACATGGAAACTCCACCCAGATTGAGATTTAAACCAGGAATCCCTAGTGCTGAGAGGCAAATGTGCTAACCACTAAGCCACTGTGCCGCCCCCATATTTATCATAAGCATGATTATTATTCATCTTGAACAACATGAAAGTGTGTTGAAACAATGGTTTTTCATACAGTATTTAATACCAGCTCAAATTCCAAACTTCATTTTTGACTTTTGTATTTAACAGAATGTTTAGACTGACTTGTAATTAGTATCACTATTTTATGCTGATTCGTTTGTATTTTTTGTAATTTTGTAATTTTGCTTTCATTATTTCTGTGATGTGTAGGGGGATTCTGATGACAGCAGTGAGGGGACTGTTTATCCTGAAGATACCAATAGTAAACAGCATTGTGTCATACTTGAATGCACTTTATACTATGATTTAAAACTGTTGTCCTTAAATATGTATGTTTTGTACATTTGTAATCTCTGCTTTTTTTAGTGGATTTCCTGCGTAATCTTTTCTCTCAGGCTCTTGGTCTGAACAATCAAGAGAAGGTTCTGGATGAGCCGAGTCTGGAGGGAGTAGCTCGATATATCCAGAGTGGAAAATGTGAGATGGATTTATTCTGTTCACCATATCAAATTATTAATTCAGTGTTTAGATTAGAACAGTGTTTTCTAGTTCTGGACCTGCAGTCTCTTTGCCTTTGCTTACTTTTTAGTAGGGCTGCACCTGACGATATTGATATTGTATAAATTATTGTAATAATTTTTTTTAATTCCTACTTTAATGTAATGTTGAAAATTAAGAGGATTTTCTATTTAATATTCATGGCTCCAAAATGGCTCTGTCTGTAACTTTAGCTTCATAGTTGACACAGTTTAAACTATCTGATCTGGTCACAAAAACTGTACATTTCTGAAAATGTATTCTGTATATTAGGAAGATCAGACCTTTCTTGACTGAACAGGCTAGACTGATAGTCCAAGATCTCATCCTCTCTTGACTCTACTGCTGTTATGCACTGCTTGCCACCTCCCAGTTTGGATGATCAGGCCTCTAAAGTTGATCCAGAACTCAGCGGCTTGTCTTGTGTTAAACCAACAAAAGAGAGCCATTGTTACTCCACTACTCATTTCTCCTTAAAGGATTCCTGTAGCTACCCGCACACAGTACAGGGCACTGACTCTGGCCTAAAGAACTATCTCTGGATCTGTGCCTTTTCACCTTTTCTATATCAGAATCAGAATATCTTTATTGTCATTATACCAGGTATAATGAAATTAAGGTGCCATACTTTTCTATATTTTCCAAAGGTATACGCCAACATATTTACTGCACCCTAGTGATAAATGTCACCTGGTCCTTTCTACTCACCGTGGTGCCAATTCTCACTCCATATCTCTCACCACTGCTACATAGTGGAATGACTGTTCAAACAAACTCTGTCTGCAATGCTGAGACATCTTATCTTCTATCAAATAAAAATTTTTGCTTTGAGTATTTTGTTGGCTCAAAAATTGCAACCAAAGTGTAACAGGATTGTGAGTGTGACTCAAGAATCTTGTGGATTTTGTACACAAAAGGCTCTTATTTTGACAACACACATGCTCCCAACCACAAAATACTGGGTTTTACAAGTGTTCTTGTCCCACCAAAACCTATGGTGTCTTGTGTCTCCAGATCTCTCGCCCTCCTTCCGGCCCCTTTTCACTGTTGGGACGAGTGAGATAATAAGAACCGTAAACCTCAGGCAGGTACCAGGGTTTAGCTGACCTGCCTTCCAAGTCTCCCTCCCATTTACAGGCTCCGCCTTTGCACCACAAACAAATTACAGTCATGGCCATAAGTTTTGAGAATGATCCAAATATTAATTTTTCACAAAGTCTACTGCTTCAGTTTTTATAATGGCAATTTGCGTATACTCCAGAATGTTATAAAGAGTGATCAGCTTAACAGCAATTAATTGAAAAGTCAATATTTGCCTAGAAAATGAACTTTATCCCCCAAAACACATTTCAACTTCATTGCAGCCCTGCCTTAAAAGGACTAGCTAACATCGTTTCAGTGATTGCTCCATTAACACAGGTGTGGGTGTTGATGAGGACAGGGCTGGAGTTCAATCTGTCATGGTTAAGTAAGAATGACACCACTGGACACTTTAAAAGGAGGCTAGTGCTTGGAATCATTGTTTCTCTTCTGTTAACCATGGTTATCTCTAAAGAAACACGTGCAGTCATCATTGCACTGCACAAAAATTGCCTAAAAGAGAAGAGTATCGCAGCTAAAAAGATTGCACCTCAGTCAACAATCTATCGCATCATCAAGAACTTCAAGGAGAGAGGGTTCCATTGTTGCCAAAAAGGCTCCAGGGCACCCAAGAAAGACCAGCAAGCACCAGGACCGTCTCTTAAAAGTGTTTTAGCTGCGGGATCGGGCTACCAGCAGTGCAGAGCTTGCTCAGGAATGGCAGCAGGCAGGTGTAAGTGCATCTGCACGCACTGTGAGGCAGAGACTCTTGGAGCAAGGCCTGGTCTCAAGGAGGGCAGCAAGGAGCCACATCTCTCCAGAAAAAAAATCCGGGACAGACTGATATTCTGCAAAAGGTACAGGGAGTGGACTGCTGAGGATTGGGGTAAAGTCATTTTCTCTAATGAATGCCCTTTCCGATTGTTTGGGACAGCTGGAAAACAGCTTATTCGGAGAAGACGAGGTGAGTGCTACCACCAGTCTTGTCTCATGCCAACTGTAAAGTATCCGGAATCCATTCATGTGTGGGGATGCTTCTCAGCCAAGGGCATCGGCTCTCTCACAGTCTTGCCTAAAAACACAGCCATGAATAAAGAATGGTACCAAAATGTCCTCCGAAAGCAACTTCTCCCAACCATCCAAGAGCAGTTTGGTGATCAACAATGCCTTTTCCAGCATGATGGAGCACCTTGCCATAAAGCAAAGGTGATAACTACATGGCTCAGGGAACAAAACATAGAGATGGCCATGGCCTGGAAACTCCCCAGATCTGAATCCCACTGAGAACTTGTGGTCAATCATCAGGAGACGGGTAGACAAACAAAAATCTACACTTTCTGACAAAATGCAAGCATTGATTGTGCAAGAATGGACTGCTATCAGTCAGCATTTGGTCCAGAAGTTGATTGAGAGCATGCCAGGGAGAATTGCAGAGGTCCTGAAGAAGGGTCAACACTGCAAATATTGACTTGCTGCATTAACTAACTCATTCTAACTGTCAATAAAAGTTTTTGTTACTCATAATATTATTGCAATTATATTTCTGTATGTGATAAAAACATCTGACAAACACACATAAAAAACAGAATGTAGCAGATCATGTGAAAATATAATATTTGTGTCATTCTCAAAACTTTTGGCCATGACTGTACACTGCATGTGTGAAGTCATATGTGGTTCTGTAAATCTCCTCATAGACAATATGCTGTGTGTAAGCCTTACCTATAAAACATAACTAATTAATAATGCAATTTTTGGTAAACCCTGCATAGATAAAACAAACTGACATTTAATTTCATTTTTGCATAAAATGTATCATTTAAGAAATATTGTGCAAAGACTGTCTATTACCAAGTTTACAAACTGAGTAAGTTGAACTTGAACTTAAAATGTTTAGGTTTTTAGAGATATTACTCTTGTGACATGGATTTCGTAAGTTTTTTTTTATATTCACTATGTCTTGGTGTTGCTGTAATGACAAGTATTTAGCTGATGGAATTTACATGGGCAAAAGCAAACAAGATGTAATAAAAGAAGATGTGCTAAAGGGGGGGGGGGGGGGGGGGGGGGGGGGGGGGGGGGGGGGGGGGGGGGGGGGGGGGGGGGGGGGGGGGGGGGGGGGGGGGGGGGGGGGGGGGGGGGGGGGGATATATATATATATATATATATATATATATATATATATAATGATATTATAAACAATGGTCCATTTTCTTGTGCAGCGGCTGGAATTCCTGATTTTCGCTCTCCTGGAACTGGCCTTTATTTCAACTTGCAGAAGTATGACCTGCCATACCCTGAAGCCGTCTTTCAGATTGACTATTTTAAGGTTTGATTTTAACTTTATGGATAAATATTTACCAATAATATTTTCATAATTACTATAAATGTGAAGCTAACTATATATCTTCTGTGATGCTTTATAAATTTGTCATAGTGAAAATGCTGTGTTTTGAGGAGTTTTAGGAGTTTTTTTGACTTTATTATACAAAGACCTGAATTTCCGGAAATCAAATAGGCAGGCAATACATGGTTTAAAGTCATTCTAGTATATGCAGATACATTCTGTAAAGTTTATATTAAACCTAGCTTAATGTTTTATCAGTGTATTTGTGTATTAGTTATGACATATTTAAACTGTGAGCACAATTATTAGGCATTACTACTATTTTTAAAGATTAATTTAATTATTTATCACCTCATTGTTCTCAGTCAATCCAAAATGTCAATAAACCGTATTAAACTACACTCAAAACTTAAAAGTAGGCTTTCTTGGAAGAATATTTATACATGGATAATAATTGGACAATTGGAATTACAGCGTCCTAAACATTGTTTCGAAAGATGTGCTCTTTATTTGTAAAAAAAATGTGCCACACATTCTTTATAGGGATAAGTCCTCTTGTTAGACTTTTGGAGACTATCTTGAACCAGAAAAGTTTCAACTAGCTTATTTTTAATAATTACAGCTATTAGCAGTTACTTACTGACATCTTGAGTCTCGAGCTCGACTCATCCAAATGATAAGATTCACTGTCATCCCATCAGTCCATAAAACCTTTGTGTTAAGCTCTCTGTGTTTAGATATTTTTTAGTCCAGTCTTAAAGTCTTGACCTATTTGTCTTGTTCAGTGGTGGTCAAGTTTAAGCCTTGCCTTTATGAGCGCCAAACATCTTTTACTTTTGGTCACTCCCAGGTGTTCTGGAATATAACAGCACTAGAGAAAAATGTGTTCCTAATTGCCCAACCTTTGATTCTTCTTAAAACTTTGGCAGTTACCACAACATTTAGTTGGTTTGCCTCTTGTGACGCTATTGACTATTTGCAACAAAACATTTGATGTTTCTATTGTTGCTGTAAGATCTTAGCAAATAATTTTTGACTGCTTAATAATTATGCACACAAAAACTGCTTAATAATTATGCACACCTTGATATAATGTGTTGATCTCCGTAGGCAAAACCCTCTCATTAGCACTGAAGTTTATTAAGTGTGAAAGTAGAAAATATACATAAAAATGGTTACAATACTCACTTGCCTAATAATTGTGTACACAGTGATTTAAATGTTTTAGGAATCATAAAGCATGTTCCTATCTTTTGGAATTCACATTTGTGAAAGATTTATTATATTTGGATTTAAAGGCCTAAGCATAATTTCATCTGTATACAGATATTATTTTGTATTTTTTTTTTCTTGGTCAGTTGTAAAACTGCACGCAGTCATTATTGATTATAAAATGTTTTTGGTTTTCTGTAAAAATCTAGAGCCGTATATAGGTGTGAAATGTGGAATTCTGGGCTAATTGTGTTTGTTATTAAAACATAATAATTTATGAACATTTTTTCAACAGAAACATCCAGAACCTTTTTTTGCTTTGGCTCGAGAACTTTTCCCTGGCCAGTTCAAGGTTGGAATTTTTTTTAGTGATTTAATATATGTCTAAATCAGTTTGTTTACTTTTTGTTAAAATTATTTTGTTTACATTATTTTTACACAGCCCACTGTGTGTCACTATTTTATAAGGATGCTTAAAGATAAAGGTTTACTGAAACGATGCTATTCTCAAGTAAGTGTATCTGGTGTGTGTGTGTATTCTGAACATCATTTTGCTGTGTTTTTTGCATAAAGTCTGAAATTTGCTTATATGTACACTACTGGTCAAACATTTTAAAACACAATATTCCCAGTTATTTTTTGAAAACTATTTAGTTTGTATAGGCGGCACGGTGGCTTAGTGGTTAGCACGTTCGCTTCTCAGCGCTAGGGATTCCCGGTTCGAATCCCCATCTGGGTGGAGTTTCCATGTTCTCCGTGTCCGCGTGGGCTTCCTCCCACAGTCCAAAAACATGGATCAAGTCAATTCAATTCTCAAAATTGCCCCATATAGAGTGTGTCTGTGTGAGTGAGTGTGTGCCCAGCGATGGATTGGCGCACTGTCCTGGGTCTATCTGCCCAGCGCCCGAGACGTTCTCCCCTGGATGGGCATGGGGAACCCCACCCAAATATTCTTTTGAAATAGTTCATATCTGGTGCGCTGTGGTTAGGGTGTTGGGCTATCAGTTTGGAGTTTGTGTTTTTTAATTCCAAGTCCACTGCAGATGTCCCCGTAAATGTGTGGCACATGTAAGTTGTTTTGCTTTCACTCTTCTGACCAGTTCATCCCAAACTAGCTCAATGGGGTTTAAGTCTGGAGACTGTGTCTTCCATTTTCTGCCATCAGTCTACCATTTCATGCTATTCTTTGGAGTGGCACTACTTAAATTGCAGTAAATCACTGAAAAAATTAGGGTGCCCCAAAATTTTTGCCTGCTAGTGTAAGCTTGAAACAAGTGGGCAAAATTTCAACTCGGCGATCAATAAAGTATTCTGATTATGAAATTTAAACTATAACATGGAAAATTAATGTTACATGTGTCCATATATGAAATTTAGTAAACAGTTAATACAGTAGATTCTATATAGGTGTACAAATTAGAACATTACATAGTAAACTTTGTGTTTATTTTTTCTGTAATGTATTACTGAGTTTAAGTGTATGTGAAGAAATCTATGTAAATCAGAAACTCTAAACTGTCAAAGAATTAACTTGCGGATAGTTGTTTTAAAAATACATTGTAGTGTACAAACTTTTTGGACAAATGTTAAACTATATATAAATAAAATGAGTGAAATTGTGGGTGTTTGCATGCTTAGTTTTATTTTTACAATTATGTAATATCACTGTAAAAAAATCAGCACTGTCTAAATCTGATTTTTAATCTGATAGAACATTGATACTTTAGAGAGAGTGGCAGGACTGAAAGAAGAGCATCTAATCGAAGCCCATGGCACCTTTTACACCTCACATTGTGTAAACTTATTTTGCAGAAGAGAGTACAACTTGGAATGGATGAAAGGTATCCTTTTTTTTTTTTTTTAACATTCGGTTTAATTAAGTGTAAAAACATGCTATACAGTAAACAGTAGGTTTTAAAACATCTGAATTTAATGCTGTAATTAACACATTTTAAACAGAAAAAATATTTACTGAAGACATCCCGAAATGTGAAGCCTGCAACAATCTGGTAAAACCGGGTGAGTTTAGATTTCTTTTAATCTTGTTAGACTTGTAGTACTTCATATCCAGTCTAGTCCACTTCAAGTGAGAAGCTGCTTCTGTTTGCAGTCAGATTCCCTTCAGATTAAAAAAAAATGCATATGGCCTTACATGTACTTTAAGCCCTTAAGCACAGAAGGCACTTTCATGGTGTTGACTTCATGAGTAGACCACTTCAGGTCTGATGTACAAACTGCTGAGTAAAGAAGTTATGATTATTTGCATTTTGTAAGTGTTCAACTAGCCCATTGGGGTGGCAGCGGCATATTGGCTGCACGAGTTGTCCTTATGTAGAGACTACATTTCTTAGAGGATGCCACATCAATCAGGTTTGACAACAGCACATCGTAACAGTTGCATCGTAACATGTCACAATGTTACCATGCTTACCTGTGACCTGTTATGCCGTGTGTGCATTTGTATGCCTTCTCTATTTTCTGATGTAGTGTCGGTATTGGTTTTTTAGAGCAATACCAACATACAGTATTTTACTCCCATATATATTATATGGTTGGTTGTAACCTTATGCTTTGGAGGTACTTCTCATTTTATGGACTAGAGAATACAATAAACTGTGATGGCAAGGACAACTACAAAAGAATGAGCAAAAATACTAGTGGAGACATGCAAAGAGCTAGTTAGCAATTATAAGAAATGTTTAAATTATGTAATAACCTTTTTCTATTAAACATACAACTTCTTGTACAAAAATACAAAGGAAGTGGTACATTGCAGCCCACTAGTAGCATGAGCTGTAAGGGGCAGGTATATATCTATTAGTTCTAAATGTAAACAACATATTTGGATGGGTGTGTGTGTTTAGTCCAGTCATTTTGTGAGTCCATTTGTTCATACCTGATTGTAATTGTTCAGGAGTCTGGGGTAAGAAACAGTTGCTGGATGTGAGGGTCTGGATGGTTCAGTACGTTTTTCCAGATGGTAGAGGGGTAAAGAGTGTGTGTGAAGGGTGTGAGTGCTCAATAACAATGCCGATTGCTTTATGGATCTAGTGTGTAATAAAAATGTCTGTGATGGAGGGGGTAGAGACATTGATGATTTTCTCAGCTGTCCTTACCACCTGCTGCAGGGACTTGTGATCCGATAAGGTGTAGAGATGCTGCTGGATATCATTGGCTCTAGTGCTGGTGTTGAAGGACCAGGTGAGCTCCTCTGCCATGTAAACTCCAAAGAACATGGTGCTCTTGATGATCTCCACAGCAAAAGCGTTGATGTTCACTGGAGAGTAATCACGCCTTTGTCCTTGTCCACACCAAAAGCTTGGTTTTGGTTTTACATCCGTTAACCGTTAATCTTCCGTTCTGTATGCTGACTTGTCATTCTTGCTGATGAGACCCATCACGGTCATGTCATCTGTGAAGTTTATGCTATGATTCGAACTGTGCATTGCTGGACTGTCATGAGCCAGCAAGGTGAACAGCAGTGGACTTGAGCCCATAGATTGTTGCGTCCAATCCGGACTAACAGTGATCTCCCAGTCAGAAAGTTAAGTTCATCAGTTAACTGTTCAGGCCCAGTAGGTTCAGGTTTATGATCAGGTGCAGATACCAAAATAAAAATGCAGAATATATAAAAATGCAAAATCTATAAAAATGCAGAGATTTACAAATTTAAGGACGAATATATATATATATATATATATATATATATATATATATATATATATATATATATATATATATATATATATATTGTGTGTGTGTGTATATATATATATATATATATATATATACACACACACACATACACCGTATTTTCCAGACTTTAAGGCGAACCTAAAAGCCTAAAATTTTCCCAGAAATGGGACGTGCGCCTTATAATCCGGTGCGCCTTATACGTGTACGGAGTTCCAAAATCTATAAAAGTATTGTTGTGCGACCGGGTGTTTTTTTTTCCACACATCACCGTCACTGCTGAAAAAGCAGAGTGAAGAAAATTAATTCGGAGCTTGCCGTCATTCCGGGAGGATTAAATAAAGAATGAAGGGCGTTTAAAGTAAAGTTGCGGGTGGCGTGGGAGCAATGAATGATAGACGGCGAACACACGTTTACTAAAACTCGGGAGGCAGCGGCGAGTTACGCCACCATCTGTGAATGGATTGTGGATGCCTGGGCTAAGGTTTCTGCTGTAACTGTTGTCCGTGCTTTCGCGAAACCCTGCATCGTTGCTGAACGGCCGCCTGGTGACGAGACGGACTCAGACATTGATGAGAGGGAACACCGGAGTGCTCGATAGTGAAACAGCTTTTTAATTCAGACACAGAAGATGAGGATTTTGATGGATTTGTGGGAGAAGAATGATTAAAAATAATGTGCGTTTTGTCAAGTAGTAGAATAAACTTCAATTATAAATCACTGTTTTGGATCCTTTACATTTCTTGTAGATTGTATGTTTTAGCAAGTGCCTTATAATACGGTGCTGTACAGAATAAGTACCGTACAGAAATAGAGTCCGTAATTGAGAGTGTGCCTTATAGTACTTATGGTCCGGAAAATACGGTGTATATATATATATATATATATATATATATATATATATATATATATAGATATAGATATATAGATAGATAGATAGATAGATAGATAGATAGATAGATAGATAGATATATTAGGTCATTTCAATGTGTGTGTACAGAAATGTGTGTTTTTGACCTTAGTCAAAACACTGAAACACTGAAAATGCTATACACTTCATTTTTATTTTCGTGTTTTAGATATAGTTTTCTTTGGAGAGAACCTACCAGCTCGGTTCTTCACTTCAGTAAAAGAGGTATGTAAAAATAGAAAGGAAAATAATTTGTTTTGATGTTTTTGTTTTGTTTTGATTATTTTCTGGTTTGTTACAGG
>JAFMOD010000514.1:418622-452343 GCA_019802435.1 Corydoras maculifer
TAGATAGATAGATAGATAGATAGATAGATAGACACTTCTGAACACGCACAAATAGCTCAAATAGATATGAGAACATTTAGAGGTGAGTGCCATTGTCTGTCCACACAACATGCTCATCAGCAAAGGTGATTCTTTCCGCTAATTAAAGAGGTTTAATGACTGCAGAATTGGCTATCAGGCCAAATGCTCTTAAACTTTGAGACACTGTATGAGCAGACAGATCCTTACCCTGTTCAGTGCTTGAACTGGTGAGCGATTCCAAGTTGCTGTTAAAGAGTTTGATCGGTGTTATGTTTCTATTATTTCATTTACCTTTTTTATTCTATGCTGTAGAATGTATAAAATTTATGATAAGCTTAAAATACTGCTATTTAACCATGTTAGGATAAATTCACATAAAATTTCCTAAATGTCAAGATCACTGTGTAGTTCTATGTTCTCTAATTTTGATATCTAGTGTTATCCATACTATTAGAGGAGAATCCACATAAATAAATTACCCCATGCTATGGCCAGGTATTTGAAAGAATAGTTTTTTATTAATTAGGAAAAAATAGTCCAATATTTGCAATTAATGTTGTAAAATTACTATTACTACTTAAGTAATTTTGCTGACAATAAGTTTCAGTAATACTCCATATAAATTAAATAAACACATCAGACTTATTTGGAAAAGGTGTTAGGAATCCACAACTTTGCTACGTCTGTACAGATATCAGTAAGTTATTGACTCTTCCCTGTAGTGTCCATGTGAATTCCCTGATCATACTCAGCTCCTGTGACTTTACACTGAGGTAACATCTCTTCCATCAGGATGCGCACCAAACCTGGACTATGGAGTCGTGGCAGGGAGGACATGTCAAGCCACTGTAGCTTTCTGCAAATGAAAGTTAGAACAACATAAATATTTAACATTTGCAATAGATGCATATAAGCTAATAGTGGCTACAAACACATTTTTGTAGGAAAATATTTAAATCCTATTCACATGCGAAAAGTTTATAATGACTGGACAAATTTATCTCTAGCAGAAAGAAAGGATTGTATTTACACCCAAGTAAGCTTTAAATTCAACTACTACGGGGACAAATTGAGACGTCATATGGCTGTTCACTGGCAAATTATTACTTACTCATATTACAGTTAATTTAGCCTCCATCCGTTAACTTTATTCCTTTGTGAATTTCAGAAGATTTAGAATAAAGTCAAGGTTTAACACTGACAGGAACTGTGTTAAACCTTGATAACTCCTTAGTCAGACCCAAGTCAACAGTAAATAATCTTGGTGTCGTTATTGATTCAGATCTCTTTTAAAGAGAACATTAGCAATATTGCTTTTTTTTACCTTCGCAACATTTCGAAGCTAAGAAATATCCTCCCCTTACAAGATGCAGAGAAACTAATTCATGCTTTTATTACCTCAAGCTTAGATTATTGTAATTCACTTAACTGGATGTTCTAATAAATATTTACATAAACTTCAACTTGTTCAAAATGCTGCAGCTAAGGTTTAAACTAGAACCAGAAAGTTTGATCATATCAGTCCTGTGTTTTCAAACTTACCCTGGCTACCTGTTAAGTTTCGTATTGATTACAAAATTTTATTAATAACATAAAATTCTACATAATCAGGCTCCACAGTATCTGAGTGAGCTGATACAATTGTATAAGCAAACATGTGAGCTCAGATCTTAAGTTGCTGGTTTACTTTTAGCTCCTAGAATAAATAAAATTACTGCTGGTGAAAGACCATTCTCCAATGCTCCTCAACTTTAAAACAGCCTTCCAGTTACTGTCCATGATTCAGAATCACTATCAATCTTTAAAAGTAGATTAAAAACACAGGCTTTTAAGTTTTTTTCCTTAAAATAACAATATAACAGTTTTAACTTGCCACTGTCACTTCGGCTTGCTTTTTAGGGGTTTAAAAGCATAAAACCCTGTAAAGCTGCTTTGTGACAATGTACTATCGTAAAAAGCACTATATAAATAAATTACTTGCTTACTTGCATAAAAAAAGTTTAAAAACAGTAGTTATAAGTTTTGCATATTTTAACTAAAAGTATAAACAATAATTTTAAGTGATCAAAGGAAGCATTAAGCATGCACTAATGTTGCTAGTGGTGCTGGGTCAGTGTTAGTTTTTCAGATGGACAGTTCTCCTCTCCTCCATGGGTGTCCAAACTTTTTGCAAAGAAGGCCAAATGCGATGAAGTGAAGATGCCCAGGGGCCAATTGTTCATTCAGATATTTTTTCACCACAAAAGTTACGCACTTATACCATATCTATCTTGACGATTAACTTCATTTTTAAAAATGGCAATGTAACCGAATACAAGCAACTCGGGCGTGAACAACTCTTAAGACACATTTCTTTCATATCTGATAATAATCAATGATCAAAAGCCTCCCTAGCTACCAGAGGCAGACACAGATAGTATTAGATTGGTGCTGCCATTGTGCGGTGGGATTACATTTTAATCATTTTTTATTTATTTATTCTGACAGAGTGAGCCATAAATAACACATTATAAGCCGGAGCGATAGGGTACCCATGGCTTTAACTACAATCTAAACTGTGGGGTTCCTATGCAATAACTCGTGTTCCTGCTCACCCTTGCCTGGCCAAACTCAGGTTCCCTGAAAATGGTAGCCCTTTGTTTTGGGCACTTGGCAGATACACCCAGGACAGGGTGCCAATCCATCGCTGGGGGGACACTTAATCACACTACAGACCCTTTAAAAAAAAATTGAATATTATGGAAAACGTGATTCATTTTCATAATTCCATACAAGTTAGACTTTCATAGGTTTTAGATTCAGGGTCTACAATATAAATGATTACAAGTATTTGTTTAGTTTTACATAATTTGGTATTCCAGCTCAGAAAAACCCACAAAAACAGGAATTAAAAAATATTTTTGATTCTTCTTACACAGAAAACTGTGGAGAAACTAGCTCAAATTTTTTGGGCATGAATGTTTTAAACAGAGTGTGTCACACTAATCATCTACTAAACAGGTGAGGAACAGAATCCAAACTGCTTGAGGTCCAGTGTAAAATATCCACAGTCAGTCAGTGTCTGGTACAGGTGTTGGTAAACTGCTTTCTTAAATCGATCATTTAAACAGTTGTGATTTAAACAGTCTGTCATTGTCCCGGTTCTGAAGACATCTTAGCCAGCATGCCTGAACGATTACCGCCCCTGTAGCCCTAACAGGATGAAGTTGTGATGAAGTGCTTTGAAAAACTGATCAGAGGCTTCATCACTTCTTCACTTCCGGACACCCTAGACCCCCTACAGTACGCCTACCGCCATAACCGCTCCACGGATGATGCCATCTCACACCTGCTTTACTCTGCCCTGTCTCACCTGGACACTGGGAGAAATGATTATGTTAGAATGCTGTTCGTGGACTATAGTTCAGCATTCAACACTATTATCCCTTTCACACTCAACACCAAGCTGGAGAATCTAGGACTTCACCCATCCCTGTCACTGGATCTCCAGTTTTCTGACGGACAGACGGCAGGCAGTGCGGGTTGGCAAGCATCTTTGCACCCCCTCACTCTCAGTATTGGGGCTCCTCAGGGGTGTGTTTTGAGTCCTTTGCTGTACTCATTATACACCTATGACTGCGTGGCCACCTCCAGCACAACCATCATTAAGTTTGCTGACGACACCGTTGTAGTCGGCCTGATCTCCAACAACGATAAGAGGGCCTACATGGAAGAGATTATACACCTAGAGACCTGGTGCCAGGATAATAATCTCCAACTCAACGTCAGCAAAACTAAGGAGCTGATAGTGGACTACAGCAGGAAACAGTCGAGGAGCTTCCACCCTGTGAGGATCAACGGCGCTGCAGTAGAAAGGGTAGACAACTTCAAGTACCTTGGAGTTCACATCGCGCAGGACCTATCTTGGTCCTGCCACATTAACAAACTGGCAAAGAGGGCTCGTCAGCGTCTCTACCACCTTCGACGTCTACGAGACTTCAGGCTGTCCTCCAAGGTCCTGCAGAATTTCTACTCCTGCACCGTCGAAAGCATCCTCACAGGGAACAACATAACTTGGTTCGGGAACAGCACCCATCTGGACAGACGGTCACTACAAAGGGTGGTACGTTCGGCCGAAGTAGCACTTCCAGACCTCCAGACCATCTACAGGAAGCAGAGCTGGTCCAAAGCCAAAAAGATTGTGGAAGTCTTCAGCCATCCGGACAATAAACTCTTCACTCTGTTGCCATCAGGACGGCGTTTTCGTGTCCTGAAGGCAAACACTGAGAGGATGAGGAGGAGCTTCTTTCAAACGGCGATTCAGACCCTGAACCAGGACTAAAAGGACTTAAAGGACACTAACATGAACATGTAACACTGCACTGCAATATTTTCACAAAAAGCACAATTCACTTTATAATTCCATTGCACACTGTACATACAGAGTTAAATTCTATTTTATCTTATTTTTAAATACTTCTCTATCCTATTTTTCTTATTCTTATTCTTATCCTTTCAAGC
Organism: Corydoras maculifer; assembly: GCA_019802435.1. Lineage (NCBI taxonomy): Eukaryota > Metazoa > Chordata > Actinopteri > Siluriformes > Callichthyidae > Corydoras > Corydoras maculifer. Next base: position 423,144 of record JAFMOD010000514.1, read on the forward strand.
AAATTTTATTTTCTGTGGAGATGTCAAAAAAGAATTTCACTGCTGGCTGTACCATGTACAACCACGTATGTGATCAATAAACCTGATTCTGATTCTAAATCCAGGGTCACTGCAACAGTTTTTCAGAATGTTTTAGCAAACTTCATGATTCCTTCTGCTCAGGATCTGTATAAAGATGCAGATTTAATCTTTCAGCAGGACCTGGCCCCTGCCCATGCTGCCAGAAGCACCAAAACCCAGTTTGATGCCCATGCCATCATAGTGCTTGACTGGCCAGCAAAATCGCCGGACCTAAAACCCATTGTTGAGTCTGGTGCCCCTCGTTTTATGTCCGACAAGTTTAGGTCTGATGAGTTTGTTACACAGGTCATCAATTAGTAGGAAGATTATTTCTTTGAATGACTTCAGCAACTGCAGAATATTAAGTCCCTCACACCGCTCTGGAAAAAGACTGGAAGCAAAGTGGATCAAAATGACACCACAGTTCACCGTCTGTAGTGGGTTTCTTGGCCATGAATGTGTAGTTATGCCAGGGATATTTTTAGAGGTTTTTATTTGAATTTTGATCAGGCTGTTGGAATGGCCACTTGCTTGATTTTAGCTGTGAAACAAAGGGCAGTGTCCTTCACAAAAAATGCTGGGTTGAATGATAGATACGGGGAAAAAACAAGGTTTCTGAAAAATATTTTCATTTACTCTGCCATATAACTATTAAAAAAACCTACTTTTGCTGTCAAAAACATCACTGCTCACTTTTTCACTTCACTTTTCACTTTTCACATCCCACCACTGCCACCATCGGTCACACCTTACTACCAGGTGAGGGTAGTTGTGCCCAAAAAAGGTCATGGGATGTAAGAGAAAAAAACAAAAAAAAACAATGGCAACTCGCAATAGTACATACAGTGTAAGTGTGTTTATTTACAATGGTGGTACAAAAAAAATCACCAAAAACAAAAACTATGTACAAATAAACTTAAAAGCAATAGATGCCACAATTTTCCTTTGGTTCACTCACTCTTTTGGTTCCACATACAACCACTTTCTCTCCCTTCCTTCTGGAGAATGAGCCCTTAAATAGGCTCAGACAGCCTAATTTAGAAGGCCCTTTACCACAACAGAACGGGTGAGTATACTTGTTTTTCTAGTCCTGTTGTTATTTTATGTCCAGTACCATATCTTTACTGATTTTTGGTGTAATATGTTGCGGGCTAGCAAATTGAAACTTATTATGAATAGTTTGCAAATGGGGTATGTAAATGTTTGGAACTGGCAATTTAAATTAGGGACAGAACAGGAAAAACTAAGTAGGTGGTTCTGTCACACACTGACTTCATGACACTTTGTGTACAGTCTTTGTTCAGTTTGATGATAAATTTTCCCATTTTCCAGTGCTCTCAACACTTATTTGACTAAACCTAAGATTCAAAAGTGAACATATGCACTTAATCCTCAACTCTCCATCCTCAAGTCTATTAGTACACATTTTTTGCATTTATTTTTTGTTATCTTTGTCCTGATTTATGACAGCTGGTAGGTAATTGTGGTCACTTAATTAATTACTCCAGTTCTTTCAGGTCATACACATAACTAGTTTTGTTTGTTTTATAAGATGACAAAAATCCAAATCAAACCCAAGTTGCCAGAAATACCAATATTCAAGCCTAAATGACTACAAGGTGTTTATTTTAGCCACATCTTTTATGCTTAACATTTATGCTAGAGCAAAAAAAAGACAATGTTTTCACCAAGTACTACGTATTAATGCACCGACCTGAGGTGTTGCAGAGCAGCAAGACCTCCCACAGTGATGCCAGGGCAGTGCGAGATGTTTAACTGTTGCAGACTATCACTAAAAATGTGCAAGCGTGCAAGGAACCAATCATCAACCTCAGGACATCCATGAAGAGAGATAGAGCGCAGCATTCTCTGACTTACTAAAGGGTAAAGACAGAAAGTTCATGAATTTCAGAACATTGTATACAACCCTAAAAAAAATATATATATATATATATATATATATAAAAAACTGCAGACATACAAACAATTGTTACAGATTAAGGCTTTATGAAACACATCTCAAATAATAAGTAATTTGTATTTAAATGAAATACAATCAACAAAAATAAACACAATCTGCATACAGATTTGGGCTGCATAAAATATCGTTTGAGCAGCAATGTGTGCTTGTGCAATAGTCACATCATGCTGTTAATTAAGTCAAATGTTTCATTTGACTTAATTAACATAGCATGATGTGCCTATAACATCATGCTACAGCTTTTGTTCTGCTATGAAACTGCTCTTATCACATACCAGTTACAACTTAGATCTGCCCATTAACATTTATTTCATTACATTAAAATGAGTTTTTTGTTATTTGACATGCAATTTCCATGTGCAAAATGGAACAGCCAGAGTGCTGAAAGCCTGTTGCATTTACATATTACATAGCTCCAAATAAAATTCTTTTTTTTTATTACCATCATGGTAGAATTTTACCCAAGGTCTATTTTTGCAAGCATCTTATTTTTAAAAAGTGAGTATTTATATCTGGGAACAGCTCACAAATAGTGATCAGTATTTATTGATCTTGCAGTTTTGGTTATTGATCTTTAACACATCTTGGTTTGTTCTCCTATTAGCAAAATGTTTTGAACAAAAAAATGACAAAAAGGATCAGACTCCATTGTTGTGTCTGTAGTCTGTTGTGTCTCTGTCTGTAGCTTATTACAAATAAAGAAAACAGGAAAGATGCCAAGGTGACAATAAATATACTTTAAAGCAACATGGATTAAAATAGAAAAAAGTAAATAAAAAATAAAATCATGTAAAACAAATTAATTATTGTGCCAGAACATTTTCATTTCATTTCTTGAAGATGCTAAATGATTCATCCTTACAGACTGAGTTGGAAAGATCATTCCACCATTTTGCAGTGGTGAACAATACGGAGAGGTTGAAACACCAGGCGGCATTTAGCACTAGAGTTGAGCTAGAGTTGAACTGTATTTTGTAAATCAATAAACAGTTCAAGGAATCTGGAAGAATTTTAGTGAATGAAGGCTAAAGGTGCAAGCGTAAGCATGTATGTATATAAATAAAATAATTATAACTGGATTAATAAAATTCAGAGGTTAAAATAAGAGCTTAATAGAATAAAACATAATAGATCAGGTAAAAACTAAAAATCTGCTATGAACAGTAAAACCACATTTTAAATATACAGAGCTAATCACATATACTGATTAATATTTAATAGCGGCCATGGAGCAAGTGGAAAAAATAGGGAAGTCTTAAGACAAGATTTAAACTGCTTAATAGATGACAGATGACTTAGTAGATCTGATTCTTGGCAAAAAGTTCTACAGAGTCAGGGCAGAAACAGAAAAACTACAGACACCCTAATGTTGCAGTCATGGCTGGAGGATTTATTTTAGGAGTTTATTAGAGGACTGGAGACCCGTTTGCATTATAAGGACTTGTCAAAAAGGTACTGTGGGGCCAAGCCATGAAGTGTCTTAAAAACAAAGAATAGTTTAAAACGACTTTAAACTATACCCTGAACCTGATAGGAAGCCAGTGTAGATAAGCAAACACTGGAGAATTATGGTCATGTTTCTTTGTTCCAGTAAAAAGTCTGGCAGCATCATTTTGAACAAGCTAGGACAGGACAGACTAGGAAAGACTGACCCCCATTTAAAGGGAGTTAAGAGTAGTCAAGATGTGATAAAAGCATGAATAACAGTCTCAAGATCCTTAGATGACAAAATTGATTTGAGTTTAGCGATCTGTCTCAGTTGAAAAAAAAAAACTAAATTAATTTGTCAACTTTTAGATAAGTTCTAGATTTTTACGCACTATGCATTTTAAGCACTAGTGATTTCCACTGGATGGCTACACCATATTTATATGTTTTATCAGAATACTATGATCAACAGTATAAAAAGTGGCGGTAAGTTCAAACAACAACACAGGAGTTACAATCCAGATTGAGTAGGACGTAATTCATTGATTTAAGAGGGGCAGATTCTGTGCTGTGTTGAGCCCTTAAACCTGATTGAAATTTCATTATATTCAGAATATTGTTTTCTGATAAATAAATAGACAACTGATTATAAACAACCTTTTCCAGGACAAAGTGACAGTAATAGGACAATACAAATGAAATTTTATTTGAACTTTTACTGGAGGGGGTACAAACTAATAAATGTTTATTTTTTGTTATTTTATTATTCATTCTGTGTTTTTTTCATTGTCTACTGGGATGTTAAAATATGTTTAATAAAAATTTGCAGTTTAAAAAGGTCAATAATTACAGAGTCCATGTGATTCAGTGCATATATTTTTCCTCCTTTGCTCTCTTTACTAATATCCAACACCCCACTACAGAGCAGGTATAATTTGGGTGGTGGTGTGTTAGTGCGTGTTGTACTGGTAGAATTTAAACTGAAACAACAAGCTTCTGGTGAACAAAATACAGTTTTTATTCACCGTGCACTTTATTAAAATGACATGAGGCAAAATGGCAAAACACAAATATAACCCCACAAATAGAATAAAATAAAACAAATACTGCTTTTAAATTTACTTCGCATGCATATGTATGTTTAAATCTGTTTTTGACTGCAAATCTTTTTTTTTTAATAAATTTGATCGGTTTGTATTTTTTAAAAGTTGGTCACAACTTAATTACCATAAAAATAAATGTTGTTCCCATGCTGAAATCAGTTGAGAAAACCTGCTCAAATCTTTTATCACAGAACATTGCCCACTGGATGCTTGTGCTGATATTTTTGAAAATTTCAGCAGCGATGATGTGTCTGATCTTATTATACCAGTAAAACACACCACTACCATGTCAGGGCATTAATTATTTGTGTGGCATTAATAATACTGTGTTATTTATGGAGGTGCCAACCAATTTAGTAAAAGGAAATACAAGTACGCAGACAAATTAAATACATAAAGATGAAAAGAGAAATATTTACCAAGGTTATCCAGTCCATCACTGTTTACAAGAGTGTGGCTGAAATCAATTTCCTCAATTGTTAAGTCAGGTGTATTTACAAAATCATTGTTAAACTTTCCCTTAATGTCAGGGCAAAACCATTCCTCTTGGCCAGCATACCTGCAAGTTACATCAAATGTCTCTGGTTAGAATGCCAGACCAAATGTGATAGCTTTCCAAATACATTTCAAATGTTAAGCCATTGCATGTGTTTCAAGTCTCTCTCTCTCTCTCTCTCTCTCTCTCTCTCTCTCTCTCTCTCTCTCTCTCTCTCTATATATATATATATATATATTCATTCATTATCTTTCGCTTTATCCCTCATTGGGGGGTTCCCCATGACCATCCAGGGGAGAAAGTTTTGGGGGCTGGGTAGACAGGGCGCCAATCTATCGCTGGGCACACTATATATAACGTCTCATAATTTTATGCCAGCTTTATTTTAACAGCGCCACATAGAATATCAAAAGAAAAACGGCGAAAATTACATGAAATGAGAAATAAAAAATAATTTGCATTCTATTGAGGGAAATAAGTATTTGATCCCCTACTAAATCCATGAATAATGTTGGCTCCCACAGACACTGACACACCCTAATCACAGTGAAGTCTTTACCTAGATGAGAGACACCTGTCCCAAATTGTCACCTGTATAAAAGGCCACCTGCCAACAGTCTCAGTGACACTCCAACATCTCCACCATGGACAAGACTAAAGAACTGTCTAAAGATGTCAGGGACAAAATTGTTGACCTACACAAGGCTGGAATGGGCTACAAAGTCATAAGTAAGAAGCTGGATGAGAAGGTGACAACTGTTGGTGCAATTATTCGGAAGTGGAAAAAGTACAACATTACTGTCAATCAACCCAGGCCTGGAGCTCCATGCAAGATATCACCTAGTGGAGTCTCATTGATCATCAGAAAGGCTAAAAATCAGCTAAGAACTACACGGGAGGAGCTGAGTAATGATCACAAGGCAGCTGGGACCACAGTCTCCAAAAAAAAACATTGGTAATACACTGAGATGTAATGAAGGCTCAAGTCCAGGCCCGCCTCAAGTTTGCCAATGAACATATTAATGACTCCGAGAGAGACTGTGAGAAGGTGCTGTGGTCAGATATGACTAAAATTGAGCTATTTGGCCTCAACTCAACTCGACGTGATATGAGACGTTTCATTAATTTTTTTGTATTAAAACTTTTAAAGTGGGCGGCACGGTGGCTTAGTGGTTAGCACATTCGCCTCTCAGCGCTAGGGATTCCCGGTTCGAATCCCCATCTGGGTGGAGTTTCCATGTTCTCCCCGTGTCTGCGTGGGTTTCCTCCGGGTTCTCCGGTTTCCTCCCACAGTCCAAAAACATGGATCAAGTTAATTAAATTCTCAAAAATTGCCCAATTTAGAGTGTGTCTGTGTGAGTGAGTGTGTGCCCAGCGATGGATTGGCGCCCTGTCCTGGGTCTATCTGCCCAGCGCCCGAGACGTTCTCCCCTGGATGGGCATGGGGAACCCACCCGCGACCCTAATAGAGGATAAGCGGGAGATAATGAATAAATGAATGAACTTTTAAAGTAAGTGTGGGATCAAATACTTATTTCCTCCACTGTGTGTGTGTGTGTGTGTGTGTGTATATATATATATATATATATATATATATATATATATATATATATATATATTGGCAATTAGTAAAAGATACTCAATAAAGGAGTGGTTCTGCAGGTGGAACACAGATCACTTCTCAGTACTGGTGCTTTCTGGCTGATGTTTTGGTCACTTTTGAATGTTGGTGGTGCTTTCACACTCGTGGTAGCATGAGACGACATCTACAACCCACACAAGTGGCTCAGGTAGTGCAGCTCATCCAGGATGGCACATCAATGCGAGCTGTGGCAAGAAAGTTTACTGTGTCTGTCAGCGTAGTGTCCAGAGGCTGGAGGCGCTACCAGGAGACAGGCCAGTACAGGAGACAGGCCAGTCCTCAGACGTGGAGGAGACAAACAACCCAGCAGCAGGACCGCTACCTCCACCTTTGTGCAAGGAGGAACAGGAGGAGCACTGCCAGAGCCCTGCAAAATGACCTCCAGCAGGCCACAAATGTGCATGTGTCTGCGCAAACGGTTAGAAACCGACTCCATGAGTATGGTATGAGGACGTCCACAGATGGAAGTTGTGCTCACAGCCCAACACCGTGCAGGACGCTGGGCATTTGCCAGAGAACACCAGGATCGGAAAATTCACCACTGGCGCCCTGTGCTCTTTACAGACGCAGGACACTGATCATGTGACAGACAAGTCTGGAGACACCGTGGAGAGCGATCTGCTGCCTGCAACATTCTTCAGCATGACCGGTTTGGCAGTGGGTCAGTAATGGTGTGGGGTGGCATTTCTTTGGAGGGCCGCACAGCCCTCCATGTACTCCCCAGAGGTAGCCTGACTGCCATTAGTTACCAAGATGAGATCCTCAGACCCCCTGCGGTTGGCCCTGGGTTCCTCCTAATGCAGGACAATGCTAGACCTCATGTGGCTGGAGTGTGTCAACAGTTCCTGCAAGATGAAGGCATTGAGGCTCTGGACTGGCCCGCCCGTTCCCCAGACATGTATCCAATTGAACACATCTGGGACATTATGTCTCGCTCCATCCACCAATGTCACATTGCACCATAGACTGTCATGGATATGGCAGATGCTTTAATCCAGGTCTTGGAGGAGATCCCTCAGGAGACCAACTGCCACCTCATCAGGAGCATGCCCAGGCATTGTAGGGAAGTCATACAGGCACGTGGAGGCCACACACAATACTGAGTGTCATTTTGACTTGTTTTAAGGACATTACATCAAAGTTGGATCAGCCTGTAGTGTGTCTTTAATTTTGTGTGTGACTCCAACTCCAGGCCTCCATTGGTTAATAAATTGGATTTTCATTGATTTTTGTGTGATTTTGTTGTCAGCACATTCAACATTGTACAGAACAAGGAATTCAATGAGAATATTTCATTCATTCAGATCTAGGATGTGTTATTTGAGTGTTCCCTTTATTTTGTTTTGAATTTACAAAAAAAAAATTAAGATTACAAAAAAAAAAGCATCTTACCTGAAACTTCCTCCTAGTTTCAGAATGTAGTAGGCTGCTGCTACATTGGCACCAAACTTTTCATGAGTGTAATCATAGAACCTGATAGAGACATTATTAACAAAAAAACAAATAAAATTTACAGAATCTCTGAATCACTTTAAATTGTTTAAGCAGGAGGCTCACCACAACCCCAGAAAAACTAACCCCTTAGCTCAATTCTAACAGCCGAGTTTTTACTACAATTTTTCAATGACAATGATATCAAAATGTACATTAAGCCTGATACTATATATTTTTATTATTGTATTTTATATCTCAATATATTACTGTCATGTGTTTTCATGCTCTTGCTGTTTTTATGTGGGTTTCCTACTATGATTCCCACAGTCCATAGACCATGTCAAGTCATGTAATGTGGGAAGTCATTGAACTTATCATACACAAAAGATGCACCTAAAGTTTTTCAGTGACTGGAAATCTTACAGGATTAGTATTTTGTCTAAATTTTACATTAAATAAAACTGTTAAGCAATTGTTTAGAAATAGTTTTTTTTAGCATGGTTGCTTTACTTTGTTTTGCTATTAAGTAAACATTGTCATTAAGATATATAAGATAGCATGAGCCAAGACTAGCAAAATTCTTAGGATTTTATTGTGTTATTGTAAATATGTCTGTGGTGGCGCAATTGTTTTAAAAGGTCAGCTTAAGGTGTAATTGTGTAAGTCAGGAGTGGCCAACCCTCTCGGAAGCCTCATGCATGTCTTTGTCTAATGTGCGTGTTAGTTTCGCTTAAGTTCAATATGGAATTTGTTAAATGCGCATGTGCGAGAGATGAAAATACAGCAGCGTTCTCCAGTAGGGGGCAAGATAATTTTAATAACCTATTTATTATAAACAGAAATATGAAGATGAACACAGGAGATTTTAAACAGGATGGAAGAGGTTATATTTTTTGTTGAATGTAATGGCAAGCCATTATGCCTTATATGTCAGACATCATTAGTGCATTTCAAAGCTTTAAATCTTCAGCGCCACTTCAGCTCACTCCATACTAAGATTGACCAGGAATTTCCAAAAAGGCACAAAGGTGCAGGCTAAAAAGCCATACAATGAAGAGGAGTTTATTTAAAAAAAATGCATCAGTGACATTGTTGAAATCACAAACTAAAATGCATGGTATCAGATATCCAACAATCCTGACACACTGATAAAAACTGAATATCAGACATTAACACGGCTATTAAATCACAATTGCACTCTGACATTCAAGTATGTATTGTATTGTGGCATTGGATGAGAGTTTTAACATACAGAACAAGCCTCAGTTGGCAATATTTACACAGATTATATAAAATAATCAAAGAAGAACTCTTTGATATTGTGCCATTAAAAGACAGAACTCATGGTATAGATGTGAAATAAACAATGATGGCTGCCTTTGCAAAAGCAAATCTACCTACTGTATACCAAAACTAACAGCAATAGCCATGGATGGAGCACCAGCCATTATCGCTTGTGGGGCTGTGCAAAGCTGACCAAAATATTTTCAGAGTTTTGGAATTTCCACTGTACAATTCAACCCATGTCTCATTGAATTTAGACAACATCATAAAGCCTGTGATAGGAATGATCAACTACATCCGCACAGATTCTCTTAACCACGGGCAATTCAAGAATCTCATCACCGAGTTGGACAAAAGGCTTCCAGTTGACCTGTCGCTGCACTGCACTGTGAGGTGTCTGTCAAAAGGCCAGGTACTCCCTCACTTTTTTGAGCTTTTGGAGGCTGTGAACCTGACTTTGCAGAGTAAGTTAAAAAAGCTGCCTGACCCGGTGCAAAGTGTGTATGCATTTGTAAATAAACTGAAGCTATTTAAGGCACATATTCAAAAGTGAGATTCAACACATTTTTATTAAAAAAAAGCTATTGTTAATTGTTATATTTTTGTTTGTAGACTTGTTTGAACTAAGAGTTTGTGTGTATGAGACACAATGTTCATTGTTGAAAAGGACTGGCCTGTGGTCTTAGTACTGTACTGTAGGAGTCAATTTCTGTCATTATCATGTTGGTGTGTGACATTTATAATAAATCTGGCTGAGCAAAGGTGTGTGTGTGTGTGTGTGTGTGTGTGAGAAAGGAAAGGATGGATGATGTTCATGTGTGCCCATGTGTATGATGTGGCTCTCTGCGATAACAAAGTAAAAAAAAAAAACTGTAGCTCTCGTTCTCTTACTGGTTGGCCAGGGTGTAATTGAATGTGTTTGTCTTGCTGCCCAGCAAAACAGTGACCCATTGTCTAAGCATTTTTCCACAATGAATTGCTGTTAACTGCATGTATTCTTTTGTCCCTCACAATTATTTTCCAAAGATATCAAGATTTTTGGAGCCCACAAAATTTGCCATAATTTAACTTATAATTTTGGTTGAACAAGCTCTATTAATAAATTAACATGTTATACGGTGGTATGAAAAGTTTGGGCAACCCTGATAATTTTCATGTTGCCTCAAGACAACTCTAAAATGACCTGAAAACAAAGATTGTTCAACATCATGAATTAGGGGAAGGATACAAATTCTATCTCCTATCTATCAGATTCCACTTTGAGGAACATAGTGAGGAAATGGAAGATCACTAGCACAGTTCAAGTTAAGGCTCGAAGTGGTAGGCCAAGAAAAATCTCAGATATGCAGAGGATGGTAAGAACAGGCATATTCAATCCCAGACAAGCTCCAAAGACGTGCAACATTATTTTGCTGCAAATAGTGTCACTGTAGTGCAAGCCGTTTTAACATTTAATAAGTAGCGGTAATGGCAATTATAGATATCTAAAATTATATTTTTACTAGTTAGAATTGCAAGTCAACATATCCATAATGTCATTTTGACTAGTAACTTTGTAATTAAAGATATCTACAATTCATTTCTTACTAGTAACAATGTTCATTCTTGATATTAACAAATTAATTTCCACTAGTAAAAATGTTCATTGTAGATATCAACAATTAAATTTCTACTAGTAAGCTTGTGCCATAGACCTCCATTCAAATTAAATTTCAGATATCTGTAATTCAGTTTTAACATGTTACAATTACAAGCCGAAATATCCATAATGTCATTTTGACTAGTAACAATTGTAATTAAAGTTATCTACATTCATTTCTTACTAGTAACAATTTTCATTCTTGATATCAACAATTCAATTTCCACTAGTAAAAATGTTCATTGTAGATATCAACAATTCAATGTCTACTACTGGAAATGTTCATTTTAGATATCTCGAATTGTTCTCACGGACGGCACGGTGGCTTAGTGGTTAGCACGTTCGCCTCTCAGCGCTAGGGATTGAGAACTAATATGCAAATGAGGGGACATATCCGAAACTAATATGCAAATTAGGGCACATATCCGAAATTACGTTTTAACATGTAACAACTCATATGCAAATGAGGGTACATATCCGAAACTAATATGCAAATTAAGGCGAAAGCCGAACAATGGCTTTGTGTTCTGACTCTGACGTCAATATGCAAATTACACAGTTCACGTCATCTCCCATCAACCGAAACCACAGAAATGAAAATGCAACAAAATCCAAACGGAGGCTAATTTGGGCCACTGATTTAAATTATATTATTATTATTTTTATTATTATTATTATTATATTCTGTTACAGGTATACACTCATTGAATAATGCTACCTTTAGTAAATAAACGGTAGTGTCTCGGCAGTTATATATACACAGTAGTATATACACAAAACATGTTTAAATATAAAAAAGTAAGAATTTTTGATGCAATCATCTTCTCTAGTAGGTTTCACAGAAGCAGTGTGTTTACGGCGCACCTGGCGCTTGCTGGGGCTGTATATATCCGTTGCATGCTCACCAACATGCTCTATGAATGAATTATTGTGTATGTTGTACAATTAAGTGTGTACAGACAAAAGAGGACAAATTGGTGCAGGTCTTGCTGGCGTATCTGTGACCAAGACAGCAAGACACCAGATCTAAATATTATTGAGCCACTTTGGAGTGTTTTGGAGGAACGAGTCTGGAAACATTTAACTCCACCAGCATCACATAGTGACCTGACCACTATACTGCAAGAAGAATGGCTTAAAATCCCTCTGACCACTGTGTAGGTCTTATGTCATTCCTAAGACAATTTGAAACTGTATTGGCCACAAAGGAGGCCCTATACCATACTAATAAATTATTGTGTTTCAGGTGTTTCAGTTTCATTGTCCAACCCCTGTATATATACAGTCAAGTGAAAAAATTAGGCCACCATATTAAAGTCAGCTCTTTATTAAGAAATGTTCACATATCAATGCCCAATCTTGTTTTTGTATATTTATGAAAAAAGTTTTTGAATTGAATTAAATTAAATTAAACAACAAAAATTAACATTGTTTCACTCATAAAACAAAAGTTCTGAACAAAAATGCATATTATAATGGAGGAAAATTTTAGGACACTCTACCCTCTAATAACTAGTGTTGCCCCCTTTGGGCACTTTTGGGCACAGTGAGACGCTTCTTGCGGCAAACTACACTCTGACATTGATTTGAAGAAAGTTTGCCCCACTCTTTAATGCAGATTTCTTTTAGCTGTTGATGTTTGAGAGGATTATTGCATGTAAAGCTTGTTTTAAATCACTGCACAGCATCTCAGTTTAATTAAGATCTGGACTTTGACTGGGCCATTCCAGGACTCTCCACTTCTTAGGTTTTAGCCAGTCCTTGGTCGATTTACTGATATGTTTTGGGTCATTGTCATGTTGCCAGACCTAGGCATGTTCGCAGTTGTTTTGAAATGTCCTCCACTTGGTGGAATGGCTGATGTCAAATTATTTTAATTATTTCCCCCACCAGACGCATAAGCAGCCACATTCGTCTTTTTGAGGACCTCAGGCAATCTCTTTGGATCTCACCATGGTGCTCATTCTTACTTCAACAGTCAGTAAAACACCAAACTAAATTTCTGAGTTTTAAATTGTGCAAGCCAATGCTGGCTAATGATGTTCTGATCATGTGCACCTGATATGATACACCTGTTTGTGATCTTAAATACTTTAAGTGAGTCAATATATAGTACCTAATTAGTGACCTAATTTAGCTGAAATATATATATATATTGATATAGCTATAGATAGATCACACACACATATGTATGTACAGACAGAGACAGACAGATAGATTGGTAGCAATTCTGCTGTATTTTTGTGACCACTTGCTCCGCCATGTTACACTTTTATTCTGAAAAAACTTTATTGTAAAATCCGACCAATGGCTTAATGACCCGCCCACATATCCGAAATGAACATGCAAATGAGAGCATATATCCGAAACTAATATGCAAATTAAGGCGAATGTCGACCAATAGCTTTGTGGAGGCGCCCACATATCCAATGACGGTATGCAAATGAGGGTGAAAGCCGTCCAATGGCTTTGTGGCACGCCCACATATCCGAAATAAACATGCAAATGAGAGCACATATCCGAAATGGTAATTGTTAGTATCTGAAATAGAACACGACATTTTTACTAGTAACAATTCCATTTGAACATGTGAAAATGCAATTGTAAATATCTGAAATTGTTATTCTTACTAGTTACAAGAGAATATCAACAGATATCTCAATTAAATACAATTAACAATTAAATTAATGATATCTGTAAGCTGAATTTTCACTAGTTAAAATGTCATTTCTAAATGTAAAAATATGTATTGTTACATGTAAAAATTGTATTATAGATATCTTCATGTGACATTTCTTACATGTTGAAATTGTATTTTTACTAGTGGAAATGTGATTTCCACTAGTGAAAATTAAACCGTTACTAGTTAGCCTGACATATTAAATGTTAAAACGGCTTGCCATAGTCATTGTGCATCAGCACACTTTGCACAAGGAGAGGCTGTATAAGAGAGTAATGCAGAAGAAGCAGTGAGAAGTCACGGTATATATATATATATATATATATATATATATATATATATATATATATATATATATATATATATTGTCAGCGGTGCTGGGCTGCTTGTACCACTAATTTACCCATTAGCACTTTAAAGTGCGTGTTTTGCAGCAGGGGGGTTTCAGAGCACCTTGTTATGTTAGGTGACATGGGTTGGGGGTTAACTGCACCATTTCTTATTGTTTGTTTAAGGTATGCTGAGTTATTAGAGGCCTTTATGGGGTACTATTGTCAATATTTCACTATGATTGATATATGGTCAATGCATATTTAAAAAGTAAAGTGGCAGGCTGCCAGATAAAGTTGGTAAGTTGGAATGTTAAATCTTTGAATCATCCGGTAAAGCGTAGTAAAGTATTCTCACATCTGAGGCGGATTGGGGCAGGAATTGCTTTTCTACAGGAAACTCACCTACGGATCTGTGATCATTCTAGATTAAAGGGAGGTTGGGTGAAACAGGCTTATCACTCCAAATTTAACTCAAAATCAAGGGGAGCTGCTATTCTAATTAACAAATCAGTTCCATTTATTATGTCAAGTGTGGATGCTGATCCAGCGGGTAGATATATACTGGTAACGGGTAGATTATATGATATCCCTGTGATACTTTTAAACGTGTATGCACCAAATTGGGACGACAGTTCTTTCTTTAATGCTCTTTTCACTCGGTTGCCTTATATGGATTCGCATCATCTTATTATGGGAGGGGACATGAACTGACCCTGTCATATTTAGATCGTAGTTCATCCTCACACCAGTCCCTTTCAAAATCTGCTCAGGCTCTTAAAGTCTTTATGGACACTTACAAAATGAATGATATATGGTGCTTTCGTAATCCAAACTCCAGGGCTTACTCTTTCTTTTCACATGCTTATAAAACATACTCCCGAATAGATTATATATTTCTTGATAAGCCTCTTTTGCCTTTAGTTACTGACTGTGAATATCAGGCTATTGTGATATCGGACCATGCCCCAATGGTGATGGACCTAAAAATACCCACAACATATAACAAATACCGTCCCTGGCAGTTGAACACGCTATTATTGGCTGACCAAAATTTCGAACGAAATTAATTCCTTTCTAACACATAACACAACCCCAGGAATGTCCCCTTTAGTCATTTGGGAGGCGCTGAAGGCATATCTAAGAGGTCAAATAATATCCTATACGGCTTTTGTGAGGGCAAATCAGTTGAGACGCCTGGAGGAATTAACAAAAGATATCTTAGATTTAGACGCTTTAATGGCCTGTTCTCCTTCTCCTGAGGTATATAAGAAAAGGCTATTGGCACAGACGGAATATAATCTTTTATCCACAAAATACGCCGAAAATATAATTAACAAAATTAATTGCAGGACATATGAGCATGGAGAGAAGACGGGGAAGATCCTTGCCCAAAAGATACGTCAGAAGACAGCAAATCAAACTATTTCTCAAATAAAAGATGATCAAGATATCAGACATATAGACCACGTACAGATTAATAACTGTTTCCTTAAGTATTACTCTAAATTATATGGATCAAAATCACCCGGGGATGAAGCCATATTAAAAGCATTTTTTGAACAAATTGACCTACCAACAGTCGATGCAGAGGTTTTAAATAAGCTTGATGAGCTACTGACTAAAGAAGAGTTTCTTGCAGCAGTAAAATCTCTGCAAAGTGGCAAGAGCCCGGGTCCAGATGGGTTCCTCAGTGAATTCTTTAAGAAGTTTGCTGTGGAGCTCACATCACTTTTGCTCTCCGTTTATGATGAATCATATACTTCCGGCTCACTACCTTTGACTATGCGTCAGGCAGTTATATCGTTAATTCTCAAGAAAGATAAAGATCCTGGGGAATGTGGTTCTTATCGTCCAATCTCACTTCTCAATGTAGACTATAAATTATTAGCCAAGATTCTTGCTCAGAGATTAGAAATTATATTGCCATCTATAGTCTCAGATGATCAAACCGGATTTATTAAACACAGGCAATTATTTTTTAACACACGCTGATTATTTAATATTCTATATGATCCCACCCCATCAGAAGACACAGAAATATTGTTATCATTAGATGCTGAAAAAGCATTCGATCCTGTGGAGTGGCCTTATCTTTTTTATACAATGAAAAGATTCGGATTTAGTCAAAATTTTATTAGATGGATTGAAGTTCTTTATGCCTCACCTCTGGCAGCAGTCCGTACAAATAATACTTTATCCTCTTTTTTTAAGCTAGGCAGAGGCACTAGACAATGCTGCCCCCTCTCACCCCTCCTCTTTTCCTTAGTTATTGAACCATTAGCCATATTACTACGCAACAAGGAGGCAATCAAAGGGATATGTAGAGGAGGTTTATTGCATAAGGTTCCTTTATATGTGGACGACATGCTTTTATATATATATATATATATATATATATATATATATATATATATATATATATATCTGACCCACTATCTAGTATACCGGAACTACTAAGTGCATTAAATAGCTTTAGCTCAGTGTCAGGATATAAAATTAATTTAGGAAGGAGTGAGCTTATGCCCATAAACAATATGGACAAAGCGGCCGAATTAAATCAGTTCCCATTTAAAATTAATACTGATAAGTTTAAATATTTGGGATTATGGGTGACGCATAAATTCAGAGACCTTTATGATGCTAATTTTCCCCCGCTTATATCAAAAGTGAAACAAGATCTTGAACGATGGAATTTACTCTCTCTGTCCCTAGGGGGCAGGATAAATATCATTAAAATGAACGTGGCCCCTAAATTCTTATTCTTGTTTCAAAACATTCCAATTTTTTAACAGGAACTTTTTTTAAACATGTTAATAAGATGATTGTCGAGTTTATTTGGTATAATCGGTAAATTGGTTTATCATTACCAAACTTTTTATATTATTATTGGGCCTGTAATGCACGGGTATTATCTTATTGGGTCAACAATTTAGGAGGACTAAGTGACCCTAAGTGGGTGCAATTGGAAAGAGTGTCATGTACTCCAATATCACTGCAGGCATTGATTTGCTCTGTTGTTCCCATGCCTGAGCCTTTGTCCAACTATACATCTAACCCGATTGTGAAATGTTCACTTAAAATTTGGATACAGTTTAGAAAGGTGTTCTCACTTAAAAACCCCTCCAGTTCGGCTCCGGTAATGGGTAATAATCTGTTTACTCCTTCAGTAACTGATGCAGCCTTCATTAAATGGAGGGACATGGGCTTCTATACCATTAAGGATCTCTTTGTTGATAACAAATTTGGAACATTTGAATAGCTCAGGAGCATAGGTAATATTCCTCATTCACATTTTTTTAGGTACTTACAATTGCGAAGTTTTATCTCATCACATTACCCCCACTTCCCCACCTTACCACCGAAAAATCTTTTGGATACTATCTTAGATTCTACCAGAGCCCCACTAAAAATTGGTATAGTATATGCTTTAATTAACTCAGAAAAATCTGAATCTCTACTATCACTGAAACAATGATGGGAGGAGGAACTAGGTATACAGATATCGGAAAAGATCTGGGAGGAAGCCTTGGACCGAATTCATTCTTCATCAATATGCATGAGACATACTGTGATACAGTTCAAGGTTGTTCATCGCTTACATTGGTCTAAAATTAAGCTAAAAACCTTTTTACCCAATATTGATCCTGTCTGTGAGAGATGTAATACAGACTTAGCCACTATTACACACATGTACTGGGCCTGTTCTAAATTAACAACATTTTGGCAATCAATATTTTTCTTTCTCTCAAATGTTCTAGATATTACTATCCCACCTTCACCATATGAGGCCATATTTGGGGTGACATCACAGGATATTTGCATAGGTAAATCAACAAAGAATGTAATTGCTTTTTCAACTTTGTTAGCAAGGTGACTAATTTTACTCAATTGGAAAGATACACGTCCACCTACCTTTAAACATTGGATTAAGAAACTAATGTACTTTTTAAATTTAGAAAAAAATCGTTATACGACGAGAGGGGACAGCTTGAGATTCTATGCTATCTGGCAGCCTGTCATTACATATGTGGAACAAATGGATATTGATGCATAGGGCCGTTTGTATGTACTACCATTTTTGGTCATGTTGTGCACACCGTGACTGTTACAGCTACCATTAATGGAAAACATTTGTTTATGTATTAGTGCTGAGAGAAATTTATATGTGCAGTGGGGAGCGGGTGGGTTTTTCTTTCTTTTTTCTTTTTTATTGTTAAAATTTTTGCAAAAAAAAAAACAATAAAAAGACCTTTGATCAAAAAAAAATCAGCAGATTATTGAGAACAATGTTAAAGAATCAGTAAAAATGTGTGCAGGGGCTTCAACAAGAAGACGACCCTAAACACTGCTCAAAATATACTAATCCATTTATGCAGAGGAACAAATGTAACATTCTAGAATGGCCAGCTCAGTCCCCATACCTGAATATTATTGAAAATCTGTGGTGTAATTTAAAGTGGGCTGTCCATGCTCAGAAACCATCAAACCTGACTAAACAGGAATGGTCCAAAATACATTTAAGCACAATTTAGACTCTCATTGGAAGCTATAGAAAGTATTCAGAGGCTGTTATTTCTGCAAAAGGAGGATGTCAAATATTAATGCAATTTTTCTGTTGGGGTGCCCAAATTTATGAACCTAGCTAGGTTTGTTTAAATAATTATTGCACACTTTCTGTAAATCATAAAAACTTAATTTTACTTTTTTAAATATTACTGTGTTTGTGTGCTATAGTATATATTGAACTCAAATTGCTGATCCCATCATCCAATGATTAAAAAAAAATAATTTATAAAAACAAAAAAACATGAAAATTATCAGAGGTGCCCAAACTTTTGCATACCAATGTAAGTGTATCCTGCAACTTGATGGCTCAGAATGTCGTGCTTTGCCTCACAGTAAGAAGGTCCTAGGTTTGATTTCCAGGCAGACAAGGGCTTTTCTACATGTATTGTACTTTTGCTGCTTACACAGAATTCTCCAACAGACTAAAAACATTTAGCCAGAACTACTGACAATTAAAAATTTCCCCTTGGTGACCTGACTAAGGTGTTTCCCCTGCCCCATTTGTACTAGCTCTAGTACTCTTCATGAACTAGGAAGAAAAAAAAATAAAAGTAATGAAATGTCTTCAACTTACTTATTTTTACTTCTTACCACCCCTTTGCTGAACCGGTTACTCCATCTTGTCAAATATTCCACTTCCATAAAGTTTGTATTTAAATAAAGTAGAAACTTGTTTATGACGGAGGGACGACGAGAACAATATTGCCTACCTACCATGGAGAAATACCCACCAACTGCACATGTTCTCCCTGCCTGGAACGAAACACAGTGAAAGCATAATGAGGTGAAATGAGAAGCCAGTCATTCCAAACCCATTTTACTCTGCTAACCAATATAATTACAAAAACACAAGGATCGCTTGCATGATCCAGCAATTTTATTCATTCATTCATAATCTCCTGCTTTATCCTCTATTAGGGTCGCGGTGGGGTTCCCCATGCCCATCCAGGGGAGAACATCTCGGGCGCTGGGCAGATACACCCAGGACAGGGTGCCAATCCATCACTGGGCACACACTCACTCACACAGACACACTCTACGTGGGACAATTTTGAGAATTCAATTGACTTGATCCATGTTTTTGGACTGTGGGTAGAAACCGGAGAACCCGGAGGAAACCCACGCAGACACCGGGAGAACATGAAAACTCCACCCAGATGGGGATTCGAACCGGAAATCCCTAGTGCTGAGAGGCGAACATGCTAACCACTAAGCCACCGTGCCGCCCTCCAGCAATATTAGTAAATTATATTCATAAGCAATGATTATCTATTACACACACATACATGCTTCTGTTTAAAGTGTTGGAATAAATTTTCTTGTGCTCTGGCTTCAGCACAAGCTCTGGCTTCCCCCAATCGCCATCATGTTTTTTGTGTGCGTCTATGCTAAGCGCACCAGATGAAATGGTGAAAAATCGGAAACTGAGAGAAAATCGATTTTCATAAAGACACATCATCCCTTAATGTAAATTTTAAATTGATTGAAAAAATCAATTTAATCACCCAGCTATTTATGCAGTGTGTGCAAATGTGCAAAAACACCTGACCTTTGTAATTGCAAGGTTTTCCATTGTTTCAAATACTAGGACCATGCAATAAAATTGTATTTAATTATTTACAAATCATATAATGGGATTTTCTAGATTTTTTTAGAATCTGTCTTTCACAGGTGGCTTAGTGGTTAGCATGTTCGCCTCTCAGCAATACAGATTCCCAGTTTGAATCAAAATCTGGGTGGAATTTCCATGCTCTCCCCGTGTCCGCGTGGGTTTCCTATGGGTTCTCCAGTTTCCTCCAACAGTCCCAAAACATGGATCAAGGTCAATTGAATTCTCTAAAAAATGCCCCATATAGAGTGTGTGTGTCTGTGTGAGTGAGAGTTTGTGCCCAGCAATAGATTGGCACTCTGTCCTGGGTGTATCTGCCCAGCGCCCAAAACATTCTCCCCTGATAATGTCTGATATTCATGGAGACCCCCCCCACACACACAACCGTAGTAGAGAATGAACCAGAAGATAACGGATGGATGAAGGTCTCTCACATTTGAAGTATACCCTATGTTAAAAATTACAGACTTGTGTAGGTTAGAAAAGTTGCAAAATTGGCAGAATATCAAATACTTACTTTTTCCACCAAAATTATTAAATGTTATCATTTTTATGAGCTTCAAAAAAATAATAATTTATTATTATTATTAAATTAATCTCCCACAGTACAAATGCATAAAACCTATAGTTTACATACAGTAGGTACTATAATTTAAAATACTGGTAGGGAAGTCCAAAATGTCAAAATTTAATACAATTATTTTTTGCATAAATTGGCCATCAGATTAATTAAGAGTAAGAATAAATCAAATGTATATAGTAGAGACAGTAGGTATTGTTTTTAAGGGAAGTTCAATAACACCTTATTTTAAAGCTCTTATTTTATAGAGCTTTAAAATATGATTAAAAAACTAAATACTTTAATGACATTCATGTCATTAGATTATTCTAAATTCCTAAAGTAAAATGAATGATTAACCTATTTAGTTATTAAGTAAATACATGAAACATTCAAGTTTGGGGAAATACACTGAAGTTATCAGTCTGGCTACTTGCACAAGTTCCTGGGGTACTGTACCCTGTCTTACTCTGTATTCTAAAATTAAATTAAATTAAGAAAAAAGAAAAAAAAAAAAGGCCCAATTTATTCTAAACAAAACCAAAAAGTTGGAATACTTGCAAGTGGTTTTGCATGGAATACAAAAAAAATGTCCTATGTAATGCAAGTTTGTGATTCAAAAGTCTTAACATGTAAAGTATTTAAAGTCAAAAAATGTAATGAATGCCCAGCGATGGATTGGCGCCCTGTCCTGGGTGTATCTGCCCAACGCCCGAGATGTTCTCCCCTGGATGGGCATGGGGAACCCCACCGCGAGCCTAATAGAGGATAAAGTGGGAGATAATGAATGAATGAAAATGTAATGTATATTCAAATGTATTGTATATATACATATATAGAATATATGCATATACAATATATAAATGTATTTAAAACATACAAAACAACATTGAATATATTCTTTAGGTTTGCTATTAATACTGAAACTTCTGCAGTCAAAATTATCAAATCAATAATTAATCAAGACGTAGAAGTTACTAAACATTACATTTTCAACCACTTGTACTAAAATATCGGAAATAAAATACAGTTAATGTATACAGTTACCTAATTATTACACCTATACAGGTAAAAAATATTCTAGTGCTCTGTATATGCTCTATGAAGCGATCGGTTTTATGTTAAATCCATTTCCAATGACAGTTTCAGAGTATATGATCGCGCAATAACATTCTTTGAACGTAATACGATGTACGTGTGTGGAATTGAAAATTAATTTTGTTTAAATATCTGGTTAACACGAAAATTTGTGGAAATAAATATAGATATAAGGCGGCACGGTGGCTTAGTGGTTGGCACGTTCGCCTCTCAGCGCTAGGGATTCCCGGTTCGAATCCCCATCTGGGTGGAGTTTGCATGTTCTCCCCGTGTCTGCGTGAGTTTCCTCCGGGTTCTCCCACAGTCCAAAAACATAGATCAAGTTAATTGAATTCTCAAAATTGCCCCATATAGAGTGTGTCTGTGTGAGTGAGTGTGTGCCCAGCGATGGATTGGCGCCCTGTCCTAGGTCTGTCTGCCCAGCGTCCGAGACGTTCTCCCCTGGATGGGCATAGGGAACCCCACCGCGACCCTAATAGAGGATAAGCGGGAGATAATGAATGAATGAAAAATATAGATATAAAGAAGGATAATGGAAACATAATACACATACCAGCAAAGAGACAGCCATATTCACATTCCCACTGCTCGTTTGTTTTCTTCTTTTTTTTTTTTGGCGGTTGGCAAATAGCTTTTACGGAGCATTACCGCCATCATCTGTACTGGAGTGCAATTAGGAGTTTTACACACGCACACACACACACACACACACACTATATGGGGAAATTTGGAGAATTAAATTTACCTTGATACATGTTTTTGGGCTGTGGGACGAAACTGGAAAACCCGGAGGAAACCCAAGCGGACACAGGGAGAACATGAAAACTTGGAATTGGGATTCGAACCGAGAACCCCTAGCGCTAAGAGGAGAACGTGCTAACCACCAAGCCACCGTAACCCACTTCTAAATATATGTATATATTAAATAAAATGTAATTTGTCACATAAACAGCGAAATATAGTCTAACTTGCAGTGAAATGTTTTTCATCTTAAAATATGAGTTTTAAGATAAAAGTAAGTTAAAAACTAACTTTAAAACTGTAGTGCACATATACAATACAATATTACAGGGGCAGCACGATGGTTAGCACGTTCGCCTCTTAGCAATGTGGATTCAAGTTCGAATCCCAATAGGTGGAGTTTCAATGTTCTCCCCAAGTCCACGTGTTTTCTCAGGGTTCTCTGGTTTCCTCCCACAGTCCAAAGACATAGATTCAAAATAAAATGAATGCTATGAATTGCCCCATATAGTGTTTGTGTGTAAAGTAAGGTCCATAAAGGCATGGATTGACAGAGTATGTTGTGGATTAGTCCTGACCTTAACCTGATCTTTGGAATGAATTAGAGCGGAGACTGAGAGCCAAGCCAACATCAGTTTCCAACATCAAATCCTTTTTCTTTTTATAATGTGTTAAAATGTTCATGCACATTGAATAAAGATGTATCTTGTTCATATAAATATTTAAGTTGAAATTATTATGGTTCTGAAAATTTGTACATTTAGAAGTAAGGGTAATTTTGTAATAACTGTTTTTCATTCCAAAGCAACTTAACGCACTGAAGGGAGCCAGGCACAACAGGTAGGAGAAAAACAGGTTTTATTTAAAGGTGTAGAAACACCAAAATAGAGAGGTAACAAAAAAAAGCTGACATAAAAATGACGTGCCCAGAGAAAGGGGAACACCGGCAATAAATACCAAAAGCACCCGATCACGTACACAAAAACAAACCAATAAATAAAACCGGTTAATTAACTAAAATGCCGAATGCATACTCAAGTTAATTAACCTAAAAAATAAGGAACAGGTTACAATTACTCTTCATAAACTCTTCTACTATAAAAATGCTATGCATTTAATTTAATGGATTAAAGTCAAAACCGGAGTATTGGCAGGATGGTCCCGTCAATACACCTGACACAGGGACCAATTTTTTAATGGAAGATGTAGTTTCTGTACAGCACTGTCTCTCCAGTATCCAAAACAGATCTAATGGCAGGTGAGACCCTGTGAGATCAACTTTAGGGAACAGCAGAACCACGATTTACCATAAAACTGCCAGTTTTTTTTATTATGAAACTGTTCAAATAAATATAACCTCAGATCTCAGGCTTGGCGGTGTTGGGTTGGTACTCTGGGATAGTTTCAACTGGCATTGCACCTCTTTACCCAGCTCATCATTAGTAGAGGGTGTGGAACTAAAATGTTGCTATTCCAGGGAACCCTCTCAATTAAGTAGAGTCTGCAGTATCTGCCCATTTTCATTATGCTGCCTTATTCAAAAATGTTGGAGTCACATGCTGCACTGTGTCAATCAAACTCTGGTTATTACTTAAATACTGTGCTTTAATAGCTCTAACTGCTTTTGCTTTTTGTCTGTTTCTTTTCTGTTGACAATTTTTGAGTCATCAGGTTTTTATCCATGCCATTGCCAAAGCACTGCAGCTATAATAATTTACTCGATGGAACTGTTAGGATCTTTTGATTTTGAAAAAGGCAGAAAGAACGAGCTGATGCAAAAATGGTCGCCTCAACTCATTTATTGAGAACAAAGAACACTTCAGGGACACCGTCAGTAACTCACACTGGCCAGCGGGTCTGCCATCCTCAGCGTTCCGATGCTGTCTGCCTCCGGGTCTGAGTGAAAGTGCGCCCCCACAGTGTTTACCTGCGTATATATCTGTTCTATATGTCTAGTTCACTCCCCTTACCTGTCTAAGCCAATCACAAATTACCCCTCTAGATTTTAAATCAGCCAATCCCAGCCCAGTATTTTCCCAGTGTCGGCAAAATCAGAGGTCCTTTGTCTGTCTTTCGGCCATATTGGGACTCTCATTAAGTATTTAGAAATTTAAAATTTCTGACAATTCCCCCCTATGGGAGCACCTACATGCTCCCATAAATAAATTTTAAATTAAAAATTCTACGGCCATAAATTTTAAGATTAACCCAAATCTAAATGCAACTAATTCCAATACGAATTTTACAAGTTCACATAACTGAATGCTGAGGAGGCAGAGCGCTAATTAAACTACCCCCCTCTAACTAAAACCCCTCTTGACGGTGTCCAACATATTACATGGCCATATAGGCTGAAAACACAATTCTAAAAACAAACATCTATCAATTATGCTAATAGAGACCGCGCCTAACGAGACAGCCTCCGTCCCTACACTCACAAACCCAAAATAACAACCCCTTGCAGAAACTTTAATACCACCCCCCTTGCAGCACTGTTGCCGAAACTTTCCCCGAAGATTATTCTAGGTTCTGTTCTCCTGGTCAGTATCTGCTTTAGTCTTTTAGTTCTGTAGTCCCAGCATTTCCTTGTTGGTTTTTGAAGTTCCTTCTACCAGTTCCTTTTATCGTTGTCGTCCTCCTGTTGTCATCATCGTTGTCATCAATGGCAGCTCCCTTGTTGTCAGCGGTTCTCCATCATCAGCAGCAGCAGCGCCCTCGTCGTCATCACTTTCTAAAAGCAAAGTTAGCTATACCTCTATACCACCCTGAATAGGTCTGTTGACACATCCAGAGAAGGATCCTCTTCTTGCTCCAGGGACTGGTCTCCGTTGCCCCGAAGATCTACATCCTCTCAGCTAATCCATCCTGATCACCACTTACTCTGTTCCTGGAACTCTAGTTTCTAGAATCTAGTTTCACCCCTACATCCAGCCGCATTTAATCTGAAACACACCGATCCTCTAGAGAACAGGTTTAGAACATGGGATCAGGTCTGAATTTTATATCTGTTGGAAAGAGGACCTCCAATAGCTCGAGAATAATGTGCTCTGTTTTGAAGCCAAAATAAATCCTTCAAACAAGCATGTTAAAGGCCAAAACAAGGGATGAAAGTTAACCTCAGACAAAATAGTTCTGAAACACAAATGGTTTAGTAAAAGCCAAATGTGGTAGTTTAATTTAACCAGTATGTTGATGTTTAAAAGATTATCACTGTGTAGAAATTTAAAGCTGAGTGAAAGAGTGCACCAATAACCAACCTAGTTTACACTTAAGGAAAAGTAAAACCACGATACCTTAAAACTAACAAAACCAAAATCAAACCATACAAACACTGTATAATATAAAAATAAAATTCTTACTGCATGTGGCTACATGCTCAACATTTTTCTTCTATATTTTTATTATGAATTATTTTACCTAAATAAATTGGTTGATGCCCTATAATATATACATTAACAAACCCTAATAAAATAAATAAAACACTGGAGGATAACGTGGTGGACACATCTATCAGAACTGTCCAGCACTGCTTGGGTCACACTGCCACAGTCGCACAATGGATGGTCACTTTTTTTCCCACTCTTAATAAACTCCTCCAGGGACAGCTTACCGTACAAAATCTACAAAAAATGCAACAATTACAACGACTTTGTTCGACAAATAATTGTGCAGTGTATATGTATACAATACTGTCTCTATATATTTGGCACCTGTCCGCATAAAACATCTGCAATAAAAAATGTGGCATTTCAAAAGGAAAATGTATTTAGTGAACTGATGCAACAGCGATTCACCAAACATTTTCCCACACTACGAAAACGGCTGTTGAAATGAAAATGTAAACGAATATTAAATGATCTGTTGGAAGCAGTTTCAAAATCGCAAGGGAAAAATAGTTAAAACATAGGGAATGTAGAAAATCAAATATTCTATAGATCTTAATCCTGATGTATATAACAACCAATCTACAAAATAATTTTAAAGCAAAAATATGTGGACATGTTACTACAAAATTTAAATTTGATAGGTTTACTTAACAACCTCTTTTAACCATAAGATGTTAGTAAGGCTAGAACTGGCTACTGTATCAATATAATGGGATAAAATAAATTTATAAATCTGAATTTCTAACCACAGTGGATTTTGGCTGTATACTGACAAATAAGGATGTGCCATTATCATATTGTTTACAACACAAACATTGTAAGTGATAGTCCCACTTGTTAGACCTATGACATCATGCAGTTATGCCTGGTATATCTATATTACCTGAGTCATTTAGGATGACAAGGTAGTATGTCATAAAGCAGCACAGTGTCTCAAAGAGAAGAAACTAGTGTGTGAGAGACACGGCATTTCTCAAAGTATTTAGTGTGTACAACTGGTGAGTGCAGAGGATAAAACAGTAGTATGCTTATGCGTAAAATAAGTGTTTTGTCATATCACCAAGACTATTGTATATATAGCAATATAGCAAGAATTTTCCTAAAATATCATGTTTTTTCCAGTTTTGTGTTTAATACTCTTTTTATTCATCTGAGACTCTCATCACATTACCTTCTACTTAATTCTGTACTAAAGTTGCATGAGGGTTCTCCATGTCCATCACAGGGAGAAAGTTTCAGGCGCTGGGCACACACTCACCCATACACGCACACTCTATATGGGGCAGATTGAAAACCAACTAATTTATCCTTCTATTTAATATTTAAGTAAGCAATTAGTCTATTATTTTATGTCATTATCTTTACTGTATGCTACATAACTTATTATGTAATCAGACCTATGGTCAGCACCAGTATTAGTGGCTCCTTTGGTTAAAAGGGAGAAGCAAAAATCAAAATGTGAAAATCAACCCAAGTCAAATTATTTCCAACCAAATAACAATTAGTGGAACCCAGAGAAGCTTTTTCTAAATAATTTCCATAACAATTCTGATTTTGCAAATTTTATGGTGAAATAACAAGCTTGACAAAGCACTAAATTCAGCCACCTGTTAAATCAGACTGTAAACCTGTAGGTGAGGATAAGTCCATGGACCAAAGGGAATCATAACACATTGTTCTGCAATTTTAAACCTCATTAAAGACTACAGAAGACAATCAAGTACCAAAAACTGCATCAAATACAATAATACTAGCAAAGGTGCCAATAGCTGAAATGTAACGAAACTTGTCACCAAGTGAGGTTACAGTTACAGTGCAAAATATGAAAAGACTTTTTATATATTAAGTTTTTATATGCACTCATCATAGTAATTGTGTTTACTCATCCATAACCCTGTTTAAATGCTAATTGGGTATTTGCAAAGACAATGGTGTGTTACTGCCATTGTTTATGTGGCTATGAATTTCCACCACATCACCTAACTGCCCTTCACATGCGTTCCCTACCTGCTATCTCCATTACATTTCTGTTGCTTCCAGCCACAAGTCACCACACTTTCTAAAATATAAGTTGATATGTCTATATCAACTTATATCAGCTCTTTTAAGAGCTGGCAAGGATGTTATACTATAAGTTACGGGGTATATCCTTAAGAATATCCCATAAATCCTCTTTTATGCTTGAAAATGGTGTTTTCTGACCTTCCTTTCAAACCTCTTCCACTATTTCAATCAAGATTCACTTCCTTGTACCTTCTAATCTAGCTATTACCCCTACTTCACCCATCTTACCTGCTATGTACTATTCAACTTTCAGCACCCACACTTGACTCTCTTCAGTTAATGGTGGAAATTTAGTCATTATGGCCTTTTTATGGCTTCATGGCTGGTAAACCCTTTGCCCAATCTGTAAAGTAATTAAATGCTATTGACCATTTTCCATTATTGTCCAGTGTACATGTATTATTTGACCTAGTTGCTGTGATATGTTAACTAATTGCTTTCAACAGCTTTACCCCGTCCAACATGGAGTTTAAGTCCACACTTGCAGTACCTTAATTGATCAAATTTATCAGTCAAGCTTCTACCTTCTCAGGCGGACTGAAAACCGTATCAATAGTAACTTTCAACTGTGTCCTTCTGATAAACTTCTCTATCCCAAAAATACTACTCAACTCTAGGTTCTAGCAACCAAATATATTGCCATGTGGGGTCGTAGCATGAGTATCAATCACATGGCTCTAGCCATGAGCTGAGGATTCATATAATTATATACTTTAATAACCATTCTATACCACTTACCATAATATCTGATCCAGTGTACAAATGTCGTCACATTTGTCTGAATCAGCAGTAATATAGGCTTAATATATTAACTGGGATCCCAACATTAAAATACATGAAAACAATAAAACTAACCCTCATTTCTGTTTAAATAGTTAATGCTGGCATGCACTTCCTCTGACACACATAGTACAAAGTATTAATTGTGTGGAGGAGGGGTGTCACTCCAAACCCTATAAACCCAACGCTCAATGTAAAATTGTGTCCACTGTGTTGTGATGGCGAATCAGATTGCTGAACCACTCAAGCACCTGTGTCAGAAATTAAGAACATGGCATGACTTCATTTTGAAATTTAAATAAGCGCAATGCAAAGGCT
>JAFMOD010000514.1:452484-498503 GCA_019802435.1 Corydoras maculifer
ATGCTGGCATGCACTTCCTCTGACACACATAGTACAAAGTATTAATTGTGTGGAGGAGGGGTGTCACTCCAAACCCTATAAACCCAACGCTCAATGTAAAATTGTGTCCACTGTGTTGTGATGGCGAATCAGATTGCTGAACCACTCAAGCACCTGTGTCAGAAATTAAGAACATGGCATGACTTCATTTTGAAATTTAAATAAGCGCAATGCAAAGGCTTTTAATATTTCATGAAAAGAAACAGCTATTTTAAATCACAAAGATGTGCTGCTACAAATAATCATTTATTTTAGAAACTAGATGAATTCTGGAACTTCAGTCCTATTAAAACACATCTATATTGCAGAGCTGTAGAGTAATTGGATATAAGTGGCAATAAAACAGTAGTTATCTTATAGGTGGTATTTTCTGACGTTTGAGTACTGGTACAAGATATGAAATCAGAGCCATATGCAAAACCTTTTAGAAGGAAAGTCGATGGTAACCGGAAGTAAGATTTGGCCCAGGCACTGCTGCATCAACAAATCACTGTTAAACACCTGTACCATCACCAACATGTGTGTGTGGCATACAGTAAAAAGAAGGTGGGTGATCTGGAATAATAATTATTAAATGAGTGTGTATTAAAGCTGCTGTAGATAAGGGTCACTGTGTCCTTTTACTGTAAGAACATTGCATGTGCATGAACAAGGACAAAAACTAAGTCTCCACTTAGTACTCATGTTGCTACCTGCAAAATCCATGTCTCCATAATCAAATCAACTAAAGCCTGAGGGTGTGTCTAACATGTCAATCACTGCTTAAGTACATGTGACATGAAGCTCCATCACATGCATGGTCTTAGTAAAGCTGTATCAGGTTGCTTCAGTGTACACTGCAGTATTATCTGCAGGCTTTGGGACAGGACTGGAGCACAGAAAGAAGGAGGTATCTAAAATATGTACTTATACAAATTAAGTTACAGAACTCTGTTCACAGTGACACTGCAGCTTTAATGTGACCTGTACAATTTAGGGTCTCTCTTACACCTTATGATAGGCAGTGCTAAACATAGAGTAATTATTAAACCTGTTTGTTTTACAAATGATCTATACATGTGACTGTTATTGTGTATAGGTAAAAAGCAGCTTGTGGGGTAAAATCCAGGGATAAGTTGTGGGTCATTTATATATAAAAACAAATTTCCTCATTAGCTGAAAATTCACTAAAACTAAAAGCACTTAATTTTTATAATAATTCAAGTCTCACTATTTGGTTTTAGTTGTTAGTTTAGTTGGTTTAGTTGCAAACCTAGCAGATTAAGGAACTCTTTTGTTTTCTATATCTATATTTTCATTATTATATTAACTTTTTCTTACTTATACAGGGCGGACGGCAAAGTAAGAATAACATTGCGCTGGCCCCAGTGTTAATTAGAAAATCAAAATGCACCACAGGTAACAATTGGTGCTGGGATTAATTTCTCGACCTGTGGAGGACACATGACTAATTTGGAAGGTGAGCTGGAGGTATTTTATTAAAATCTTATTGGTTGGGCACAGGCTGTCTATTGGGATATGGCCCAGTGATCTATGGCGCCATCTGCTGGTGTACCCTTTAATGACACCCAACTCAGGTAACTTAAGGTAGGTGAAAGGCTGCAAGCATTGTATTGATCATATGCTATGTAGGAGGAGCTATACGGGAGGTTGGTGCGGCCATTTTAAATCCTTTGTTCCAACCCAACTCTAACATGCTGCTAAAATTTTAGCCTTTGGCTAGGTGTGCGCTAGTTGTCCTGAAGTTAAGTCAGCCATTTTAATGAAGTTAATTTAGGTTGTATAACACACAAGCAGAACACAAATACTACTTACCAAGCTAAACACTTACTTACCAGCTAAATTACTTACCACAAAATGACCCCCCCCCCTTTTTTTCTCAAATAAAACATCAAGCACAAAACAGAACTTTACCTTTTGAGCTTATTTCAACCACCATCGTGCACATATGAGTTGTTGCTCTACACAAGACAAGACAAACACACATACAAACATACATACAAGATTTTCCTGATATTCGCACCGGAGAAATTTAGAATTTAGCCTTAATTTGGAAATTTAACCTGCTATTCAGGCACGACGGGACCCCAGGCCTCTCACGATCGTTCTGAGTCAATAATCAGCTATTTTTTCCAACCATTGGATACGAAATCTGTCGCCTACCCCGTTGAAAAATACTCCGATTCCTTATTTCCTAATTACTGGTCTGAAACCCTGTTTCACGCACCCAGTTAAGCCTAAAAAGCGCCTAGAACCCAGTTCTATCCATAAAAAAACGCTTATAACCCAAATGTGGGGCGTGGGACCTTTCTCCAACTTCGCACCACTTTTCGCGCGTTCCTCTTAAATATAACTTAAAAACTACGGTTTTACACTCGAGCGTAAACTGCGGAACTAATATCCGGAATGGTACCAAATAAATCTACATTCCAGTGTCCATGAAGAATTCTACTGATTACTGTAACAATTTATAACACTTACAGACTCCGGCATTAACACACACTCATTATTAAAATATTGAATGCAGCTAAACTATGCAGTAAATCTGCTTACCTTCGGCGCGCCTGTAATGAGTGTGCATCAAATCAGAAGTCCAGGTCCAGTACCGAAATTTTATTGTTCTTTTGCCTATTTTCAAAACCATCCTCTGCTACCATCTGTTAGGATCTTCTGATTTTGAAAAAGGCAGAAAGAACGAGCTGATGCAAAAATGGTCGCCTCAACTCATTTATTGAGAACAAAGAACACTTCAGGGACACCGTCAGTAACTCACACTGGCCAGCGGGTCTGCCATCCTCAGCGTTCCGATGCTGTTTGCCTCTGGGTCTGAGTGAAAGTGCGCCCCCACAGTGTTTACCTGCGTATATATCTGTTATGTCTAGTTCCCGCCCCTTACCTGTCTAAGCCAATCACAAATTACCCCTCTAGATTTTAAATCAGCCAATCCCAGCCCAGTATTTTCCCAGTGGCGGCAAAATCAGAGGTCCTTTGTCTGTCTTTCGGCCATATTGGGACTCTCATTATGTATTTAGAAATTTAAAATTTCTGACAGAACCTAGATTTATATTGGACTGGAAGTCCTGCAGGATGCCCTCAATGGACTTATATAGTTTTTAAATTGTTTTTCCAATCGTTAAATATGGTCACCTGATCACTCAGTGTTCTGTCGCTTTACTCTACAACAGTGTTCTGTTGAGTTATGCTACCCTTTATTTATTCATTAAATATATTGTTTTTACATTGTACATTGTTTTTACACAATTATTCAATTGTGCAACCTTTATTGAGTGAGGGTAGCACAACTCGACAGACAGTTAATGCACTTATTATATTATGCTAACTTTATTACATGTAACTGCTTAATGAAGCTCTCCATCAACCTTTGTTCATATTTAATATATTTTAAAGATATCTGATATTGTGAAGACGTTTAAATCTGACTATTTACAATGATTGTGTGTCACGCAGGCGACCTCAGATTAGCCCCTTTGGTTTCGACGCACTCTCAACCTGTTTTCGTCTGACTACTCTTTTGTTATTGCCCTTTTGGATTTGACGCCAATAAGCTGTTATTCTGCTCACATCGCTTATTCTTTGTGCGCAACCGCCTTACATTGTGACAGCTGAATATACAAAGCGATTTGAGTTTAACATATATAAAATATGCTCAGCGATAGATTGGCGCACGAAATGTCCTCCCCTGGATGGGCATGGGATTTGTTGTGAGCAATCAACTCATTAAATATGATTTACTTACCTGCGCCTCCTGGATCCTTTCTGCGCCAAGCCGTTTTGTTTTTTTGCCTCAGCGGACAAGTGTATGACGCATCCTGTGCTCCAGCATCAACGTGTGGCATAGAAGACAGGAAAACTCTGCAGAGGGTGGTATAGGCTTCACAGAGGAATATCGGAGTCAGTCTCCCCACCACCCCAGACATCTACACCTTCTAAAAAAGGCCCACCTGCATGATAAAAGACCCCACAAACCCAGCCCACCCACTTTTTGTTACGCTCCCCTCAGGCAGCAGACTGCGGAGCATTAAGGGTAGAAAAACCAGACTGATGAACAGCTTCAAAGCAGAAGCTATATTATATTTATATATATATATATTTTTAAAATATATAATAATATATATAGAATATACAATAAATAACTATATTATATTCATAGATGTATGTATTATGTTATATTTGATGTATCTATAATGTGTATATATCTTATTTAAATTTAAGTTCTAACTTTAAAAGAACAAGACAAATGGGGTCTGTGACCCCATCAATAATTTTGTTTTTATCTCATGTACCACAAATAAAATTTGACTGAATCCTTAAATAAATGTGCAGTGGCCTTACCCTCCAACCACCGGGCGTGCTCCATGACGATTTCCTACTGCGCCTCGAAAAATTACCAGTCAGCATCCTCCTGTAACTCGGCAGCCAAAATTGTGCATCGTCACAGCCAAAATGCAGCACAGCGTCGGCTTGACGTTGTGCTGCATGAGCAAGCTCGCTCCTTCAGCCACTCGAACCCATCTCCTCATCTTGCTTCTTTCTCGATGTGTTCCCTTGCTGGAGAAAATAGATCTATCAATGGTTTATTGTAGTACGTAAACATGTAAGACACTCCTTCCATCCACCAATACCGACGCAACCACATACCTGAATTTATGCCCTTACCCGAATGCATGCCTTATTAACTAACCTGGAATATGGCGCCAAAACATGGGGCCCCACAAAACCCACCCAAAATATTTGGATACCACGTAACACCACAATATCTAAAATTACTTTAATTAATCCAAAATTGGGAAGCAAAAAAAAGCATAATTTGAAGTCAGAGGTGGCATAATTTATCTCTCTAATAGAGCTCACCAAGTTTTTATTTTTTACAATCTTTCTCAAATTTAATTGCAATTACGAACGTCACCAAAAATAATATGAATACACATATCCCTTAGAAATTCTAACTTCAAATGTCTACCACCCTTTATTAAAAAACCCTGTTCATTTTAGAATCTACCAGTGCCCGCCCCAAAGTCCATTATGCATATATGTATAGATTCACAGTCTGGCTTTTAAGAGAAGATAAACAAGGCAGAGCCAGGGTGAGTGGATGAGCGACTCAAACCTGGCGGGTTAAAGAGACAGGACGGTCAAAAATCCACTGTGAGAGTATATGAAAGCCTCCGTGGTGGAATCTGTTAATCCCGTGTGATACGTTAGTTCATAAATTACATTTGGCCATTTAGCAGACGCTTTTATCCAAAGCGACTTACAAGGTGAGCACAGGGTTAATCACAACATCCCTGGAGCAATGAGGGTTAAGGGCCTTGCTCAAGGACCCACACTGGTAACTTCAGTGAACCTGGGATTTGAACCCCCAACCTACAGATTGACAGTCCAACGTCCTAACCACTGAGCTACCACGCCCATAAATCTCACCCCGAAGTACAAACAGCATCAAAATGATAAAGTGGAACATCCGCCTTCATCATTTCCCCATATATTTATCCAACTTTTCAATGAGGTCCTGACTTCACTCCATAAGTTCGCAATGAGAAAATAAAAAAATAAAGTATAACTCATCTCCTGGGTGGAGTTTCCATGTTCCTCCGTGTTCTCCAGTTTCCTCCCAGAGTCCAAAACATGGACTAAGGTCAATCGAATTCTCCAAATTACCCCATATAGAGTGTGTTTTTGTATGTGTCTGCATAAGTGAGTGTGTGCCCAGCGATAGATTGGCACCCTGTTCTGGGTGTATCTGCCCAGGGCCTGAAACATTTTCCCATGGATTGGCATGGGAACCCAAACCCCCGTGACCCTAGTGGAGGATAAAACAGAAGATATTGGATGGATGGATATAACTCCATCCATGACTCCATCCAATGATTAATCTCCAATTAAAGATCATACTTATTTGAAATGAAGCTTTTTGGGATAGAAAGGAAATAACATTCATTCATTCATTATCTCCCGCTTATCCTCTATTAGGGTCGTGGTGGGGTTCCCCATGCCCATCCAGGGGAGAACGTCTCGGGCGCTGGGCAGATAGACCCAGGACAGGGCGCCAATCCATCGCTGGGCACACACTTACTCACACAGACACACTCTATAGGGGGCAATTTTTTGAGAATTCAATTAACTTGATCCATGTTTTTGGACTGTGGGAGGAAACCGGAGAACCCAGAGGAAACCCATGCAGACACGGGGAGAACATGGAAACTCCACCCAGATGGGGATTCGAACCGGGAATCCCTAGCGCTGAGAGGCGAACGTGCTAACCACTAAGCCACCGTGCCGTGCCGCCCAATATATATATATATATATATATATATATATATATATATATATATATATATATATATATATATATATATATATATATATATATATATATATATATATATATATATATATATATATATATATATATATATATATATATATATATATATATATCTCAAATATTCAAATGTAAGTGTGACACCATCACAACTGTGTTTGATTGGTAATAAAATATGAATGCTGGCATTTCATTTACATTTGGCTTCTTTCATTTCTACCTAGTTAAACATATTATTAAAAGAAAATACCTACATGGTAAATATGTATTTTCTCTATATTTATCAGTCATGAATTTCTAAATTTTTAATATTTTATAAAATTATATAAACAGATGTTTTTCTATGACATTTTTTGTTAGCTAAAGCTTCGAATGAACATAGTTACTGATTTTATTTCTTAATGCATTTTTTAAATTATCTTTAAAGAAACAGGGTTTTGATTAGAAGAATTAAGCAAATGAATGTTGTTATGGTACAAGCATGCCTTTGTTGGTGGATGTGCGGTAATATGTGTCAATGCATCATTGCTATGCTGTTATGATACATTACTACTGCCAACTGCCAAGTTTGACTGAATAAGATCAAGATAGCCATAGAAGGCCTGTGGCTAACAGGCAAATGCTGAAAGGCTTTGGTACAGCCAACAAGAGCACATTGTTAGCCAATCTCAGGATACATTTCCATGTGTTGTCGCCAAGTTTAGCATTTACGCTGGTGTCTCCTACGATCATACATGATTATACATATTTTTATCATGTAAATATTAAGATATCTCACCTTAATTACTTACAATTTTTAAATATTAGATCTGTTTTAGATCTGTATTAGATCTGATTTGCATAAAATCACATACTTATCTTTTCATTCAGATTTTTTTTTTATATGTAATATTTAAGTGACAACTAGTGGGAATAAAAAACACATAGTGCAACCATTTTTATAATGTCATCGATTAAACATCCAATGCAGAATGATGGAAGACTTTATGCAAAAATCTATATTATATTGTGCACACATTACCACGGATGCATGTGATGTGGCATGTGCAAGCCTGCAGGTGGTGACAGGAGTGGTCTTACTGTCCGTGATCTTTGCCTAGCTGTCAGGAAATGACGTGTTTCTCCAGCCATCTGTCTACACACTAATCCCTGTAGTGCTGTAAGATATTACTTATTGGCTTACTGGATTGAAAACAGGCCTTCAATCCTACCAAACATGTAACATGTGACTGGGGAGAAAGAATTGCAAATGTTCAGAAGCACGCATGGGCTTCACGCCCGAAGCCATTAGAGCAGAAAGGTACAAAAAAAGTAACACAGTTACTCCATGCACATCAGTCTAAAACAGCATTCTTAATTATTGCTACATAAATACTTACAACATTCAACATTTATACTATAAGCAAATGTTACTATTAATAGCCTTTAGTGCATGGCAGGAATTCAGGTGCTGTTTGGACAGAAAGACCAACATGAACACATCATAAAAGCACTTTTAAACGGTATTAATGAATGGCATGTAAAAATATATACATAAATTGTTTATCATATATGTATATCATACATATAAATTATCGATGTGCTTTTTAAACACTGTTGCTGTTACGTGGTCACTTCAATAAATGAACATTCCAAAACTGTACAACAACAATTTTTACAACATGCTTACAGATCGCATAATTTCTAAGATGTTAGTGAATAACATTTACAAAAAATACTATTTTTAATGTGGAATGAAAATTAATGGATATACCGGAGACAAGAATGCATGTGCAATAGACATTAATGCTGGGTTGAATCTATTTTCACCATGATTAATTAACATTCCAGCCTTAGTTGAAAACATCTTCAGCTTAAAAGTAGCACTGATCAGTGGCATTGGTCAATGTCTATCACAAATAAGCATTTATCGCACAGCAGTGTACACAAATATGTCTCTACATGTTTTATTTCCTAGTATAAAACGAATGTGGTTTTAAGAGATTTTAAAATAATGCACCTCTAAAGACTTACTTATACCCAAATAATCAAAATGTTTAAAATCTTTCACCTGTACATCAAGTGGTATGTCCTAACGTTAGATAGTAATTTTTTCTTTGTGTGTATTAAATACATTTTAAGTAAAAGGAAAAAATAAACAAAGGTCTACTTTACGAAAAAAACTACAGCTTTGTCATTTCGTTTATGTCAAAGGATTTTTTTAAACTTGCAGATTTAAACTGCAT
The DNA here is from genome assembly GCA_019802435.1 of Corydoras maculifer. Classification (NCBI taxonomy): domain Eukaryota; kingdom Metazoa; phylum Chordata; class Actinopteri; order Siluriformes; family Callichthyidae; genus Corydoras; species Corydoras maculifer. The sequence goes on from JAFMOD010000514.1 coordinate 461,092, forward strand.
ACCTTATGTCATGCATGTATTCAAGCTCAAAATCTTCTACAACAACTATTTTCAGTAATGATGCATATCACCAGAGGAACAATTATTTTCTCAATGCAAATATTTTACAAAAATCATGTACTGAGAAATAATAATTTATAGACTACCCTAGGTGTCCTCTTATCTCAGTTACAAGCACATGCTGTTTTAATACGTTTAAAACTTGTGGTCCAATAGCTGTTTGTATCATGATTTTTCTATCTGTCAGCCATACTGACTTTAGTTTATTATTTCCATACTGACTGCGTGTCCAGCTGATAGAGGTGTTTTTAGATCAGTGCCTATAAAATGATGAGAGCAAGAATTGATATGCTTTAAGGTTCAGAGCAGTAATTTACAAATATGTAAAAGTTTTTTTTTTTTAAGTTTCTTACTTTAACTTTTTTATGATTACTATAGAAATATATTAAGGATTTAATATATTTAAAGGAAAGCTAACTAAGGAAAGTCTAATGCTCATGACTCATGACTTTTTCTTTCTCTGTCAAATTTTGGTTCTATGCTTATGTTGGTCTGTAATTTGTCCCAAATCTGGCTGCATTAGTTACAAATTCTTTGCTCTGTTTACGCATAAGCTTTGAGTTTGGATTTGTTTGTATATAAATTCTTTTACCTAAATTCAAACAAAACAGTAACACAAACTCACCGAGGAATAGAATTAATCAGAATGACACCACATCATACACTTTTTCTCTCAATAAAAACATTAAAGAAGGAACTGGGAGTTCTGATAATTATAGTTCAGTTGGATTCTTATCAACACAAACTCTGAGTCTCTTAAGAGCAGCTATAACAGTGTGTCACTTTTTTATTTTAACTTTAAAGAGCGGCGCCATGCTCCTGATCCAAAAGTTAAGCTTTGTATTCTCTGAGATCTTGCTCTTTGTGTCTCTTGCTGGTATAGTGTAACTTTCATGCATAAAACCTTTTTATTTGAACAAGTCATGCATATGAATACATTTTTTCCTTTATTTAAAAAAAATAAATCAAATTTCATTGCTCAAAAAATTGTAAACATGCAGTTCATTTACACTTATCATATTTCTTTATCTTAATTAAAACAGTTAAATGTTAAAACAGTCAATGAATAGCTGTGGGGAAAAAAAGAATATGTTGAAATCTGAACAAAAAAAAAATACATTATGATCTGGGACCTGTGATCAAAATTTACTTAATTTAAATATTAATTTAATTAAATAATGTAAATTAACATTAGAATAACTAAAAAAAGTTATTTCATCCTGCATTAAAAGAGAAATATTGCAATTATCATTACTTTGTACACGCCTTACAAATCTACAGCCTTATGTGACATATCCAGACAGAGGTTCTGATTGTTATTAAGGCAGGAGCATGTTACTAAGGTATATACTTTGTAATATGCTTTGTATATATATAATTGAAAATACGTATCTGGGATAGAAAGACATTTAAAATGAATATATATTGATATAGGGCAGAACGGTGACTTAGTGGTTAGCACGTTCGCCTCTCAGCGCTAGGGATTCCCGGTTCGAATCCCAATCTGGGTGGAATTTCCATGTTCTCCCCATGTCCACGTGGGTTTTCTCTGGGTTTCCTCCCACAGTCCAAAAACATGGATCAAGGTCAATTAAATTCTCAAAAATTGCCCCATATAGAGTGTGTTTGTGTGCAACAATAATGCTCTTTCCCACATCTCACAATAAAAATTGTGAGATGTGAGAAAGCCTATTACATTTTTTAACCTTTCTTACAGTATATCTTTCTTTAGATTATTCAATGCCCACTTATTACAACACATGGCATTTAGAAAGGCTTTTAGGCATATCAAATTTATGCAGAACCTGAACTCTAATACTAGAACAAAAATTAGCAACTCAGACATATGCTGACTCGCTAGATTGGGTCCTGCCCAGATTAGGGGGTGGTGATAGGTGTGTCATGTCCTTTTTGCGAATATCACAAATAGATTTGCGGCGTGCTTGCACTCCACGGATAGCCGTCTTGATTTTTCTCCAGCCCAAGTGGTTTAACTCCGCTAAGTTAAGAACTACACAGATTCCACTCACTGCAAACATAAATACCAGAAAGACTGTCTTTTCTGTTGGCCGTGACACATAGCATTCAACCTCTTTCAGGCACGGATAGCGGTCACACTCATATATGTTTGGCACACTGAAACCATATAGGAAGTACTGCCCTGCAAGAAAACCAATTTCCAAAGCATTCCTGAACACCACTTGAATTACATAAAAGCGGGAAATGCCCTCCTGATGTCGCACTTTTGAGTTTTTGCCATGAATAAGGCCTCTTGGTGCACTGGGAATCTCTTTAACCTCGAGGCATTCAGGTTCTTCCTTGCCTCCACTGGTATCTGGGTGTTGCACCAGGATACCATTAACGTTGCGCAATTTACGGCTTCCCTCACGGCTGTAGTCCTTTTCCAGCATCGGGTAGAGAAAAGAATAACGGCGGTCGCGTTGCTTGGCGGACTGGTGGACTGAGTAGGTGATAAAGCAAAGGCTGGGGGTACACACCAGGATAATCTGGAAGACCCAGTAACGGATGTGTGAGATAGGAAAGGCCTTGTCATAGCAGGCCTGGTTACACCCTGGCTGCAGGGTATTACATATAAACATGGTCTGTTCATCCTCATAAACTGTTTCACCCACAATCGCAACAATGAGAATACGGAAGATTACTACCACAGTCAGGAGGATCCTACAAAAAGAAAAAGAAGAAGAATCAGATTCATTACCCAAATGAGTTTAAAAAATGTGGTGTGGTAGGTGTTGACTCTAGCATTGTACACATAACAATATACGATAAACAGATTTACAATATAATATATATACAGACTTTAAACACTATATAATAAACCATATACAGTATATAATATGTACACATGTGCAAATGTTTAAGGAAATATATACGTGGTATACAAGGAGAATTTGTGCATTGTAGTTTATGACGGTGATGGCTTGGGGTAAAAAAACTGTTCATTTGCCTGGTGGTTGAGGAAAATGAATATTTGATTTATAAAATGCTGTGATATATGATAGCAAGAACAGCCTTAACTTCAATCAATCATGTTAGCTATCATTAGAGCAGATGGTAATTATCTGAGTTTAATTTATTTATTTGTTTTTTTGTTTTTAATTTTTTCCTCTCTTAATATTTTTTCCCTCGCATTTAGTATAATGAACCATCTTCTATGGTATAATTTATCATCACCTCTTTGACCAGATGTTTAACTTGTTCATTTGTTAAACACCTGAACGCAGCTAACAAGCATTCTACACTTTGATTTAAGTATTAACACATTTTTGGACCAAAGATGTAGAATGAGCATAAGTTAATGCTGTAGATATTATCAGTGCAGGATACACTATGTGTATAATTATTTATAATTTTATGCCATCAGTATTGTGTTGACTGTTATGAGTTGAAAGCAGAGGACACAAAGATGCAGATGACAAATTGCAAATTCAGAGACAAGGAACATAAAAGAGTCTGGAAAGCTACCAATCCCTAACCCAGAGAGCTACTGCTAAGCCACTGAAGAGTTAACTGAGGTTGAGATAGCCAGGCTCCACAACGTAAGGGCAGGACACAAATGCAGTTTTCCACTCAAAAGGCAGACCTGCTCTACAATCTGCATCTGAAAACTTAGAGGAAGAGATGGATGGAAAAAAAAACAGCAATTAAATAAAAAGGGAAAACACAAATTTGATTTTTTCAGTCACCTGGTCTCGAACCCGGGTCTGTGGATTCAGAGGCGAACACTTTGCACGATTAGCACTGATTAGGGAGCCATTGGCTGAAGGGAACACCATAAGAGCTAAGATGCAGGCTTGGGTCCCATACGACACATTGCTGAATTAGTAGGCTTTACTCTTCAGAGGTCCCAACAAATCCAGAAGTAAAATACTTTCTATACTTAAAAGAGAGCTGAAAAACCTTTCATCTCCTGATGGTACCACGGCTAACCCCTCTAAACTGGCCTAGTCATACCTACTAACCCTAAGAACGCAAGTGTGAAACATACAGTGGCAAAGTCAAGGCTGCTGTACCGACTAGCCATGGAGCAGCTCCTTAAATAAGGAAGCTGCAGCCAGGGCATGTTAGCCCTGATTAGGGTCTCCAGGATAAAAGACCTACACACAAAAGCTCTGTAACTTCAATGGCACCTGGTGCCTGAGCTTCGTGTGTGGGAGGATCCAGAGACCCTAACAGAACTCCCTCCTCTTGGGACAGACCCTTAAGGTCCCAAGGCCCAATCTCTGGTTCCAAATACTGTGTGCTACTCTGAACCTTCCGGACATCCAGGATGCGGCGCAAGGCAGGGGCACCTTTTATTATGCGTGGTGCTGGATAGAGGTTGACAGGTGTGTCTGCCCCACAGGAAAATGGTCTCAGCAGAGACACGTGAAATGTTGGATTCGTAACCGAGACAGAAGATCCAACCTATAGGAAACCGGATTAATTCTCTGGGAGATTTTAAAAGGACCTAGGTAGTGGGAGGCGAGCTTTCCCTTAGCCCCTCACACTGGGAGGTACTAGTACTTACTAGGACCCTTTGCCCAAAAGTGGGTGCGGTCTGTCGATTCTTATCTGCTGTACGTTTCATTACCCTTCTAGATTTGAGAAGTAATTGCCTTGCTATGCCAGGCCGCCCAACAGCACTGGACATGATGGGGGATGGACGGGTACGTACATTCTCCTGTTCAGGAAACAGAAGAGGTGGAAACCCAAACTGGGCTTCAAAAGGAGACATGCCTAGGGCTGAATGGTATAACGTGTTAAGGGCAAATTCTGCCCAAAAGAGTTTATCTGCGCAGGAAGTGGGGTTGCCTGCTGTAAGGTAACGGGGCATGGTGCTTACATCCTGAATAAGCTTTTCAGATAACCCCTTGGATTTGGGATGATACTCGGAGGACAAACTTGCCATGGCACCCAGGAACTGACAAAATTGCCTCCAGATTTGGCTCATGAACTCTGGACCTCAGTCAGATACCATGTCCACCGGAATACCATGGATAACACTCGTTCAAAGATGCCCTGGGCTGTACCCTTAGCTGTGGGCAGTTTGGTCATGGGTATAAGTGCACTGGCTTTGGAGAAGCGGTTGACAATGACCAAGATGGTGGTGAAGCCTCTAGATCTTGGAAGGCCAGTAACAAAACCCAGAGCCAGATGGGACCATGGTCATGAAGGAACTGGCAGAGGGTGCAACAATCCCTTGGGACTGGCTCCCGGCTGGATGCCTCTTGTACTACCTTGGTGATGTCCCAAGTGATTGAGGCAACAATCATGGGAGAGGGCAGAATCGTTTCTGTGTTCCCAGCTTGACTGGGTTGGTCACACTGACGGGACAGAGAGCATCTGGCTTGCTATTTTTTTGAGCCAGCTCGGAAGTTGAGTGTAAACTGGAACCTCTCAAAAAATAAAGCCCAACAGACTTGCCGGGAGTTCATCCGCATGGCTTGCTTGATGAATGAGAGGTTTTTGTAGTCTGTCCAGACCAGGAAGGGAAATTTGTCACCCTCCAGCAAATGACGGCACTCCTCAAGTGCTAGCTTGACAGCCTGCAGTTCCTCATCTCTCACTGGATAGTTACATTCTGCTGGCCAGTGGAAATTGAACGCACAAGAATGGAGCCTCTTGTCTGGGCCTGTCTATAGGGACAGAACGGCTCCAACCTCAACATCAGAAGCATCCATCTCATCTATGAAGGACTCCTCCGGGTCTGGCAGCTGAAAAACAGGGGCTGAAGTAATGCACCTGTTTGGACCATTGGAAGGATTCCTTGCCTGTCAAGGCTGTAAGGGGCGCTGCCACGGTACTGAAATTGTGTATAAAGCATTTGAAAAAATTAGCAAACCCCAGAAACCATTGTACGTGGCAAACCGAGCCCAGTGTAGGCCAGTCCTCCACAGCTTTGATTTTAGTGGGGTCCATGCTAACTGCGTCTTTCGAGACAATAAACCCCAGAAAAGACACAGAGGCAGCATGGAAGGTTTCTAATTTGACAAAGAGTTGGTGCTAGGGGAGCAGCTGAAGGACCCTTCTAACATGGCTTACATGTTCTTCGGGGGAGTAACTAAACACCAAAATGTCGTCTAGATAGACAAAGGTGTATCGGTCCAGAATCTCTGCAAGGACCTGGTTGATAAACCTCTGAAATACTGCTGGGGCATTAGACAAACCAAATGGCATCACTAAATACTCGTAGTGGCCAGTGGGTGTTATGAAGGCAGTCTTCCACTCGTCACCTTTTCTGATTCTTATCAGGTTATAAGCACTTCTCAGATCCAGGAAATAGAAGACATTGCGAGTGGCTTCGCCAAACCTCCCACAACGCTGTCGCCCAATCCAGCCACGGAGCAGCTTCTTAAATAAGGAATCTGCAGCTGGTGCTTGTTATTCCTGATTAGGTTCTCCAGCATAAAAGACCCATACACAAAAGCTCCATAACTTCAATGGCACCTGGTGCTAGAGCTTTGTGTGTGGGAGGATCCAGAGACCCTAACATTGACCAGATTTAATAAATCCACAATTTTGAAATGAAAGGAGTCAATTGACATCAAACTGAAGATTTTCTAAATAGTAATTTTTTTTAGATAAATAAAACAGACTTAAACAGACATTTTAAAGTGTTTAACCCCATTTTTACGGCTTTATTTGCATGTTGTATCTGTTTAAATGTGTCACAGGTCCCTTGGGCACCTGTCCCTCATTATTGTACTCATGGACTCCGTTGGGTGATTGGTTTGTTTTTGTGCACGTGATTGGGTGTTTTTGTATTTAGTTTCCGTATTCCCTCTCCCCCGTGCACGTCTTTGTTTCGATAATATCCCGGTGTTAGTTCGTTTGTTTCGTGCCCCCCTTTCTGTTGGTGTCCCTACACCATTTTAAATAATAAAACCCTGTTTTTGTTTTTATCCCGGTATCCGAACTCTCCTTCCATGCTCAACCACGGTACAGCGCTGCGCAATATCCCCGCGCAGGTCGTATCCGTGGGAGCGTTTCATGCAGCGGACCAGCGTACGCATTCTTCCCCGCGTAGCCGTTCCCAGGAATCGCCACAAGGCGCAAGCGGCGTACGCATTCCCTCCTGCGTAGCCGATCTCCCGGGGAAGAACGAGCGGTTGCTAACAGAAAGACGTGCCTAACATCTGGAGTGTTCCGATCACCAGGGGTCGCCCTTCGACGAACCGGAGTACCAGGGGACGCCCACTGCCGATTCCGAGCACCAGGGACCGCCCACTGCCGAGTCCGAGCACCAGGGACCGTCCGCTTCCGAGTCCAAGCACCAGGGACCGCCCGCTGCCTCCGTCCGGGGCACCCGTCGCCATTCCCGAGCGTCCGAGGCCGTTCGCTACCGATCCCGAGCGGGCCGCCCATCGCCGACTCCGAGCACCAGAGTCCTCCCGCCGCCGACTCCGAGCACCTGGGGCGCTCTCCCGGGCTCGCAGCTAGAGGGCGCCGATCCATGAGCAGGGAGCATCCATAACGCCTCATCTCCAGAGGGACCCCCCCCCCCATTTTTATTTATTTATTTTTCTTTTTCCTTTTTTCTTCTTTATGGTCGCATCCCCCTTTTGCGCGACCATTGGGGTGGGGGTATGTCACAGGTGCCTTGGGCACCTGTCCCTCATTAGTGTGATCATGGACTCCGTTGGGTGATTGGTTTGTTTTTGTGCACGTGATTGGGTGTTTTTATATTTAGTTTCCGTATTTCCTCTCCCCCATGGACGTCTTTGTTTCGGTAATATCCCGGTGTTAGTTTGTTTGTTTCGTTCCCCCCTTTCTGTTGGTGTGTATACACCCTTTTAAATAATAAAACCCTGTTTTTGTTTTTATCCCGGTGTCTCCGAACTTTTCTTCCACGCTCAACCACGGTACAGCGCTGCGCAATATTCCCGCGCAGGTTGTATCCGAGTGTTTCATCCAGCGGACCGGCGTACGCATTCTTCCCCGCCTAGCCGTTTCCAGGAAATGCTCACAAGGCGCAAGCGGCGTACGCATTCCCTCCCGCGTAGCCGGTTGCTAACAAAGATGCTTTTTTAAAGATTTTTTTTTTATTTTAAACTTTCCCTACTGAATCAATTTATTGTGGAGAGACCAGAGGATGAAACTTAATTTTGAGCCTAGATACTTGCTAATATTAATCTCCCCTTTTCTTTTTTGTTAAGCTGCTTTTTAATAATATCTAATGAAGCACTTTTTACATAAAATATAAAAAAAAGATATCTTAAAAATAAAAAAAAAACATTTAATTGATAAAGTGTGATTTATTAAACAAAAAAATTACAACAATGGGTAATATAATATCTCTTCTACAGCTTTGTTACATGTCTTTGGATTGAAGAAGGAAGAGATAACCCAGAGCAAGAATGAACATGGCAACTGCACACATGAAAGTGTATGGATCTGTCACTGGTGGTTCACGTGGTGTGGTGGTTTTGGGTAGCCCCGCCCTTTATTAATCGCACGTGGTTCTGATCTAGGGGTCTATTTATACCTGGGGGTCTCCATTCCCAGATACCAGATGGTCTTGTGCGTTTATATAGCTTGGTCTCAGAATGTCTGTTTAGTAAGAGTCGTTCAGAGTGTTTTGCGCTAGTAGTGCTCTCTTTTGTTTACTTCAGTAAGTATTTATTTTCCTAGTACAGTATGTACAGTATTTATCCTTGAAGCATTTGTATTTTGTTTCCTGGTACTTGTGCTTGTTTTTGCTCTGTATTGGCAGTTCTCCATACACTCGCTGCTGACTTCAACTTGCACACTACTCATTTCGTTATGAAGTTCTAGAGGATTGGGACACTTCAACTGACGACATCAGGCTACGACGTTCACTACTCCTGTTCTTACTTCCCGCGGTTGTCTTGTTCGCTTTGGTTAATAAACCATCCTCTGACGGTCTACCTCTGTTTTCAGACTGTTTCTTTCAAGTAGTAAGTTATAATGAAGGCATTTTTAGGTTGTTTAGATAACCTGATAATAATTGCCATCTCATGAATGTGACCTCAGTTATTCGCTATAATATATATATTCAAATATGTTCAAACCTGCTGGGCATGGATATAGAGAGGTTGTAGGCATCAAACCAAAGCTAGTCATCAAGATTTATTTAAGTTAACAGCTTATCCAATTATATAAACCTATATAGTTTTGTATATTTAATAATTTATTATAGAAGAAAGAGAGACTTAATACCTAGTATTAAGTAAGAGTTTAAAAAAATAGTAAACCAATAAAACGTAAAAGCAACACAAGTTTATTTAGTTATTTAAAAACTTTAAGACAAATTTATGATAAATTAATGTGTTTAATAGTTTTTTCATTACTTAACATGTCAACAATCGACACAAAAGGAACCCAAGTTGTCTATAACAGGTTTAGTTTTCACATTTAATATGGTTCAGACTTGAAGGCTACTCGAAACCACAATACCAATTGTTTAGGTTAGGTCCTGGCACTTCCTTTTTTTAGTGAGTTCAGTTGATTCCCTTACACCATTTAGAAACCCAGAACCTTAAGACCCCCACCCCACCCACTTCACTACACTGTTCACACAACAAGTGGTGAACTTCTCAACTCATTGTAATTGAGGATTTTTTCTCGGTGTATTATCCACGTTACTTTTGGGAACACATGCAGGACTGGCAGGTGCTCCTAAAACATTATAAAGATATAGAAAATTACACTTAAAATGACATATGATAAGTTTTAAAGAAAAAAAATGTTACTCTCTGTAGAGCTTTCCATAAATAATGGTTCTTTTTGGAAACATGACCAAAGAATGCTGTGCATTTTTATTATTGATGCTGATGTTTTATTCAAATTACTTTTTTAAAGACTTGTTCAGTATGTGACAGTATGTGTGCCCATGCATTATTTTGTGTGTAGCAAGGGAAGACACTGTATTGGTCAGCATATTCCTTAAATTAAATTACTAAGATTAGGGTTTAAAGGGTTAGGGTTAGTGTGTGAAATACTTTTACTCTGCACGTTCCTTTCACAGTGTTTGCACTACTGGTGGTCCAATTCTGTGGGTATTGGGAAAAGTACAAGTGCTTAATAAAACCACCCACACTAATAGAATTGTTTTTGTATTCCTGCAGCAATATTGAGAAACAACACATAAATATTAATATAAATGTATCAATATCATTTAACGTGAACTTATAACAGGTGTAACAAACCTGGGAACAAAAGAAACACTCCTCAAAACTAACACATATGTACAGTGGGTTGCAAAAGTATTCATACCCCTTGAACTTTTCCATATTTTGTCACATTACAACCACAAACATAAATATATTTCACTGGAATTTAATGTGAAAGACCAACACAAAGTGGTATACAATTGTGAAGTGGAATGAAAGTTATACATGAATCAACAATTTTTTTACAAATAAAAAACTGAAAAGTGCGATGTGCAAAATTATTCAGCCCCCTTTTCCCTGAGTGCAACCANACGCTCTCCATCCAATCTGACTGAGCTTGAGCTGTTTTGCAAGGAGGAATGGGCAAGAATTTCAGTCACTAGATGTGCAAAGCTGGTGGAGACATACCCTAAAAGACTTGCAGCTGTAATTGCAGCAAAAGGTGGTTCCACAAAGTATTGACTCAGGGGGGCTGAATAATTTTGCACATCGCACTTTTCAGTTTTTTATTTGTAAAAAAAATGTTGATTCGTGTATAACTTTCATTCCACTTCACAATTGTATACCACTTTGTGTTGGTCTTTCACATTAAATTCCAGTGAAATATATTTATGTTTGTGGTTGTAATGTGACAAAATATGGAAAAGTTCAAGGGGTATGAATACTTTTGCAACCCACTGTATCTTGTATTATACCTTCCTCCAACCAATTAAAGTTATCAGGTATCTGATGAATCTCTTCAGTCATAAAACAATGCATATTCAGCACTTTCATACATTTATTTACATTTATATACCAAGATCAAGGTTTGTATTTTGATACAGAAAGCTCTATTACGTGTTACACTTAGGCTTGGTTACATACATACAAATCTGAAGTCTGTAATCATTGCATATTATAAAACCTTTCATTTGTTCTAAATTAAGTTTTGAGTCTTATCACATCACTAAGACCTTATTAAACAGATTGGTTTATGGTGTATTAATTTTCTCGGATGATAACCATATCCATTCTCATCTAATTAAACTTGCTGATTAGACAGAATGATTATTGCACAGGTGTGCCATAGGCTGGCCACAATAAAAGGCCACTTTAAAATGCCACAGATGTCACTGTTCTCAGAGAGTGTCTAACTGGCATTCTAACTGCTCTCCAGAGCTGTTGCTCCTGAATTGAATGTTTGTCAGACCACATGTAACCATACCAGGCCAGAAACTCCACATCCAGGATTTCCACCTCCAAGATCATTTGAGACCAGCCACAATGACAAATTCATGTTACTCATGTTAAACTTTGTCAAGTTGGTGATCTTGGACAGTTAAATCATTTCTCCACTTTACCCAGCTTACCATTAGTAAAGTTTATGGCACTGAAATGCTGAATGTCTGAAAATCTCTCTTGACAGTATTCATTCTTAGTCAATGGTACCAATTTCTCATATTCCACTGTGCTAAATTCTGTCCAGTACTTAATTGTGATGTCTCAACTTTTCTAAGTACTTGTCCTGTTTTCTTTTGCATCTTGTTCCCAACCCTATCCTACTGGAATGATACACTCTCAAGTTGCTCTCGACAGGTTATCATTTTATTATCATTATCACACCTTTTGCACTTATGCAGTGCTTCTCAAATAGTGGGGCATAACAAGAAATCACAGAGCAAGTGATATTACGTGTAATGAACAAACCCTCAAGAGACAATATTGAAAAATATTTAACAGAGACAGCGGAGAGAAAGCGAAGAGAAACGTAGATAACGAGACCAACAAAAGTCAACCGAAAACTAAATTTCGAAGCGTATGAAGCTTCACTGTAACTGTTACTTCACTGTAACTGAGCTGGAGACAAAGAAAGACCGGTGTGTCTTTAAATGTTGGCAGCGGACAGCTTGAAGCCAAATAAATGAAGGCGTCACTTAGAGACATTACACCCCAATCACGCTGATAACTGCTTGAGTTTTTTAATCGTAAACGTGACGCGCATAACCAGCAATCATAACGCTTTATGAAAGCTACTTCAGAAAAGCTGTGTGCTGCAAAACGGACGACATTAGTTCTGACTTCCTCAACAAAAAAACCCCAGCACAAATTGTTGTATTCATTTTTGTTTTGTAGGTTAAAGTGTTAATAAATTGTGCTCCTGAATGAATGTTGCTGATGAATTTAAATTTATTATTATTTATTGATTTAATTTAATTTCATTTTTCAGTATCAAATGCCAGTCAGTTCAAAAATGTTTCTAGTTTAAATAAGGATTTTATTCGTTTCTGTTACAAACTAAAAAACAAAGTTAATAAAATTATTCTGTTCTAAGTTGATCTATATTTCTTTCTTTTTTTAAGGGTACATTGTTATAAAAGAGGTGTACTCTTGGGGGGGGGGGGGGCATCTGTTGCTGCACCTCAGGGCTTATTTTTATATATAATATGTCCATGTCCTTATTAGTTAATAAACTTCCTCCTTTTTAATGATTTATTAGAATATACAGCCAAAGGTGAATTAAATGAAGTAAATTAATGTGCTTGGTTGAAGAAAGAGCGGCACGGTGGCTTAGTGGTTAGCACGTTCGCCTCTCAGCACTAGGGATTCCCGGTTCGAATCCCCATCTGGATGGAGTTTCCATGTTCTCCCCGTGTCTGCATAGGTTTCCTCCGGATTCTCCGGTTTCCTCACACAGTCCAAAAAACATAGATCAAGTCAATTAAGTTCTTCAAATTGCCCCATATAGAGTGTGAGTGTGTGCCCAGAGATGTATTGGCGCCCTGTCCTGGGTGTATCTGCCCAGCAGCCTAAATGTTCTCCCCTGAATGGGCATGGGGAACCCCCCTGCAACCCTAATGTAGGATAAAGCGGAAGATAATGGATGGTTGAAGAAATATTTAAATCAATGACACATTACGATATTCATACATAATTGCAATCATGTCTTTTCCATTACCATTTTTAGTAAATATCCATGACCTCAAAAAACACACATTTAAATGTAGTTCAATATTTATTAATATTTAGAATATAACAATAATTTAGGGGAATCCTTCTTGTAAAACATTGTATAAGGGCATGGTAGCTTAGTGGTCAAAGTGTTATTGGGCTATCAATCTGAAGGGTATGGGTTCAAATCCCAGGTCCACTGAAGTTTCCAATGTGGGTTTTTGAGCAAGACTCTTAACCCTCATTGCTCCAGGGCAGCTATATGTGCTCTGACCCCAACCATTCTTGTAAGTTGTGTTGGATAAAAGTGTCTGCTAAATGACCAAATGTAAGTAAATATGTCATAATATGTAACTTTCAAAGCCGAAAGATTTGACCTCAACTAATAATCAGATATCACTTTTTGCCCATTGATGAACTCATTGACCAATTTTTTCCCCTTCATGTGGCGACAAGCGCAGATTCGCCCTTACTAATCGATTGTTTTGAAATGTTTTGAATTATTGTAAATACTTGACACCCACTAATTGATTTCTTAAATGTGGCCCTAATGCTTGCTGATTAAATAAACCTCACCAGGTTTAGCTGAAATGTACAACTAAATGTCACCTACATAAGAGTGAAAACTGATCATGTTTACATTTGCGAATAACTAATCCCTATGGAAGTATATATAAGGCAAACAGAAATGGTCCCAGTATAGACCCTTGTAGAACACAATACATTACTTTTGCAAGGTCAGACCATGCATTGTTAACACATGTAAACTAATATTGATCTGTCAAATAGGATTTAAAGTGGATTACAGATCCAGTCTTGCAAACCATTTTTCTAATCTATCCAGTAAAATGGTGGGCATTACTTATATTGTATATAATAAATATAACTTTAAAAAGCACAGTCAGATATGAAATTTAGCATAACAATGTTATACAATAACTGTTTCAGGAGATGATCGGGGTATGAATTACTGTAACACAGATGTTTGGGTCTTCTGTGTTCTTTCATCTGCCCTTAGAGTTTTCCCTTTAAGGATGTCGCGGAGTGTAATGCATCTGAAATTTTTAAAAGGCGTGTCCCGTATTAGTTTGATACAAGGTGCAACATTTAAATATGAAATAAAAAAATATATATATTTTTAGTGTGTAACATTTCACTTCCTTGCCTTACCTAGCTTGCGAAGTATAAGGGAAGTTGAAAGACACTAATCAGGTAGCGCCACCAACAGCTTTGGTGTAGGTATTATGTGTACATCTGAGCAGATGTTAAAAATAGGTGGCATTATAAGCAACAATCGATATTCTTGTGTAACAATTGATGCATTAAATTGAAGACTGTATAATTGATGAATTATATAATTGATGAATAAACATTCAAATCAATTAATATTTACACCCCTAGATGTGGGCATGGTGGACCCAACCATATGAAACAGAACCACAAGAGACAAAATTAAAGTTTAAAGGGTTTATTTCAACATGATAAAAAAAATAAAGCGAATGTAAATTAATTTAGGGGAGGTGCACACCTAATAATCCTGCAGACAATATCTCAGATGTACAAGTTTGTACTCTGCTCATCTGTCTATCTAAACATGTGTATGGCAGTGAAACAAGTAAAGTGGCACAACACACAGCACAAGAAGATGGAGAGACACACAAGGTCAAGAAGAGCAGTCTACTGATGTCACGCCACGGCCTTATCTGCAAAAATTTATGACACTTGTTAAGTGATTAGGAAAAAAATGTGTTTAACGGTGTGAGTTGAAGTGCAATCCAAAAAACAAACTGTTGTTTGTAGACATCTAACAACATGTTACAAATGTTAACTCATATTGACTTGCAGGGGGAAACAAGCCTACAAAAGTTAGGTACAAAACTAAACTAGCCTGTCTAAGAGTTTATCCACCATCTCTTGTTAAGGTGATTTTTTTTAAAGCTAACATGAAGATTTTATCATTCTAAAAGTAGAGGGAGGGAGAGGAAGTAGGAGTGCTTCTTGTTATATTGTTCTTTAATAAGTAGATTGTTACCGATTTCAAAGTCATAGGTTATTAAAAATGATCTAAGATATGCCCACTTATGTGCCCAAAATAGTTGACTTATTGTTGACTTATTGTTATTCCATGGAATAAAAGTTAAGTTTAATATATGTTTGCATCAGCCACACACTGAGTGATACTCATGGAATCCAGATTTGAGCTTATTTAAATAGGAACATTAAAATAACAATGATTACTTGTTAATAATTTCCTTAATGCTTTTCATTTAATGCATATTGGAGATCTGGGTATCATGTCTTGGCAGTGTGCAGATAATTAGTTTGACCATTCTGCTTGGCCTTGACTCTGAGTAGTGAATTTCCATTCCTATCTTGAACAGCGTAGCCCCCTTTCACAAAAAGTGGATGCTATTTCTGTTAGTTCTGTATCTATCACCTGCTGTAGGGTTCATTGTCACTCCTAATTCATTGCAGACTAAAGCCCATTACTGCATTGGCCATCATCCCAGTGTTTGCACATCTGTTTAACATTAGCCTTAGTAATCTCTAACTTCCTAAAATATAATTTGTGCCATAAAGGATAACTATTCTAGAAAATCAATGAATAACATTGGGCAACATTGTGTCCAGTGCCCTGGACCCCGGGATGCCCCTGGACTTTGGTTGCTATTCTTGTCTAAGCTGCAGTGAATCACAAAGAAGGGGAAACAGGCTGGAGAAGTGGATCCTAGAAGAGTGGTGCTCAGCTCTACGTCTGTGTCTGTGCCTGGCTATCACCCACTCACTTGCTGTGAGGGATTCTAGGATTGGTGTCAAGACATCTGTTCCTGTGACATTTGGGTTGGCTAAACATGTCCCTGACATATCTTCTTTAACATAAGGTGCTTTTCTAGCACTGGAATCTTCTCTGTCAGGATGAAGCTATATTTTTTTACAGGTTGAATTATTAACAACAGAAAAGAGAAGGTACCTATTAATAATACATATTGCCAATGGTTGCAATTATATGAATTATATGCAAGTGAGCTATAAACATAGCTTTAGTTGAAGAAGTAAGGTAGATTCTTCTTATGAAACAGCTAATGATTGCGTGGAAGAGAGTTGGTGAATAGAAATATTCCTTCCATATTGGTGATGCACTGGTTGGGATCCGACATATATACCTAGCTAAAAAAGTGAAGAAAAAAAAATGAAAATGCTTAGTAAATATTATTGTAAATATAACTATAAATAAAAAAAAACAATTATGAAATAAAGAAAGAATAATAACTACTTAACCTAAATTAAAAGTAAGAATGTTGCCGTAGAAGAATTATGTAATGAAGATGATCAAGTTCTACAAAAAAATGAGTAAGTAAAAACAAAAAATGAATAAACAAGTATTTCACTTAGCTTTGGATGGCTAAGGCCTGGTCCTTCTCAAGAAGCAGAGATCAGCGTGAATTCCGGTGAAACAGATGATTCCAATGAAACAGATCTTCATATGATTAATTTAGATGAGATAATAGTAATAATAATAATAATAATAATAATAATAATAATAATAATAATAATAATAAATTTATTAGGGAAAGATCCACATGTGTAGCTGCGTTAGCAGGAGGGCTTAAAACTAAACAAAATAAGATAAGATTTCAGCCATGAGGAACAAGGATGCGTTTGTGTCTTAGAAATGGAAATATTTTTAAACACAAAAACAAATAGTATGAGAAAATATAAATTACATTTACATTTAGTCCTTAGCAGACACTTTTATTCAAAGGGACTTACAAATGGGAACAAAGTCAGTACCCAGCTACACTTTAGAATTTTCAAACC
This sequence comes from Corydoras maculifer, assembly GCA_019802435.1. Lineage (NCBI taxonomy): Eukaryota > Metazoa > Chordata > Actinopteri > Siluriformes > Callichthyidae > Corydoras > Corydoras maculifer. The sequence goes on from JAFMOD010000514.1 coordinate 478,035, forward strand.
TGATCATTATCCTATGCTGGACCCCACCCCCCTTTTTCACATCAGGTCTTTGTGAAAGAGATGTGTTTTTAGTTGTTTCCTAAAACTGTCAAGTGACTCCGCCTTATGGACAGAGTTGAAAAGATCGTTCCACTATTTTGCACAGATGAATGCAACGGAGTGGGAATTAGCCCCTTGGTGAGGTGGAATCACCAGGCGACATTCATCACTAAAACTATATAGACTGAAGGCAATTGGGGGCAGATCCAGAAATGGTCCTGTAGGCCAGAGTAAGTGCCTGGTACTGAATGCGAGCAGCTACAGGGAGCCAATGGAGAGAATTGAGTAGTGGCGGCACTTGAGTTGTAGAGGCCTGATTGTGCAAGCTGGGAGACCAGCAAGCAACGCATGACATTAATCAAGCCGGAATAGGATGAGGGCTTGAACTAACAGCTGAGTAGCATGTTCAGTCAATTAAGGTCTGATCTTCCTGATGTTGAAAAGAAGGAAAATGCAGGAACGGGCAGTTTTGGTGACATGATCACCATGTACTGGGAAGTACCTACTGGGAAGCTAGGTTAATAATTTACACGAGCTTTAGTGACTAGTGCTAGTGGCTTAGATCGACTAACACTACACTATGGAGAAAGTCAAATAGCGAATCAATTTAAAAGCAACATCAATATCACTATTTAAAAAATAGTGAAAATAAATAATTATATAGCCCAACCCACTTGGCTTTATTCAAAAAGGCCACTGCATTCCACCGCTTTTTCAACTGAAATAAGCATTTAAGTCAACAATTTGTGTCAAGTTGGCTCTTAAAATGATAGGGAAATAAATGCACAGCAAAACAAAAAACTGAAGATAAACACAGGACATTTTTAACAGAGTGGGAGAGTTAATATTTTTTGCTGAAAGTAATGGCAAGCCATTTTGCCTTATATGTCAGACGTCATTAGCTCATTTCAAAGTTTCAAATCTTTAGCACCACTTTAGCTCGCTCCATGCTAACATCGACCAGGAAAATCCAAAACGGACTAAACCGCAAGCACAAGTTGGTCACATTAAAAATTCAGGCAGAAAAGCAGATTCAGTTTGACCCAAAATTTACGAAGTGCTCAAAGACCAACATACGACTGTTGACATGGGTCAACATACGACTGCGAGTCTGTGTTTTCTACCCTGAAACACGTGAAATCGAAGCATGAAACACCCATGTGAAATATTTGCTTCAAGTGTCAAAACTTGATAGAATCCAGATTTGAAAACGATTGTTCAAGGCAAAGTATGTCAAGGTATGTTTGTTTGTGGATTTGGTTGAACTGAGTTTGTGGATGTGGGGCAGTGCACACAATGGTCATTGTTGAAAATGACTGGCCTGTGGTCAGTGCAGTCTGGTTGTGCAGAGGTGTGTGTGTGAGTAAGGCATGGGTGATGCTCATGTGTGCCCATGTATATGATGTGACACAGTAAAAAAACTGTATATAAACCTGTGCCTATTTATCAGATCATTTTTATAAACTACATTTTTTCCTTGTTATTCAGTTTTTAAAATGGCCCACAAGTGTGTATGGGTGAGTGGGTAGAGTCACAGCCAGAGTCAGTTCAAAGCCCGAAGCCAAAGCCCCAGTCAGAGGACCAATATGAACCACAGAATTAGATTTTGGCATGATAAGCAGGTCAGCAAAGGAGGCTGGTTGAGCAACAGAGAATGAGCTCGATTAAAAACAGTAAATGTAGACTGGTCAAGCAATAAAAGATTTAAAACATAAAGTGACTGAACAATGTAGTCTGATAATTTACATTACAAGACTGCTTAAATCTACTTTTAATGATCTAGCACCCAAATACTGACATTTAGAATCCAGAATTTAAAATCTCCTAAAAAGTACTTATGTTAAGAATGTAAGTATGCTCTGCACAATAGTATATGATTACAAACTATAGGTTGGACAGTCAGACAAAATAAATAGTGGTTTAAAAAATGTTGTTATTGTTTTTTAAACCAAGATTTGCAGTATGTTTATTAGATGCATATCTCTAAACATAGCATAATTTTTTGTCATGCAAAGATTTGAAAGAAACAATTTATTACATAAAACAATCACAAAATTTTAACAGATACATATTTTAATGTTGGGCAGTACAGTGATATGGTGTCCCGATCTGGATGGAGTTTGTCTGTTCTCCCCGTCTGCGTGGGTTTCCTCTGGGTTCTCCGATTCCCTCACAGTCCAAAAACATGGATTTAAGGTGAATTAACTGCTCTAAATTTCCACTATGTACGTTGCCCCTATATAGCGTGTGTGTTTTGTTTGTGCGTGTGTGTGTGCTCAGTGATGGATTAGCACTGCTGTGGGTGTATCTGCCCAGTGTCCAATTATCAATGTTAACCTCATTTCTGTTCCTCAGTAGTTTTTGTGTTTTCAGGAATAAGACCAAGACAGTCCTCATGCACATTAAATTATTTTTGTTTGTGAGAAAATTGAGTGAATAATATATGTTTAATCTGATATTAAATTAACTTTACTAAGATCTAAGATGCTAACCTTAAATGTCAGAATTTCTACTGGGTGTGGAATTAAGCCCTTTCTTATTGAACTTAAACGTTTTTTCGACACTAAAAGGCAATTGATCAAGAAGGCTTGAATATTTTATCTAGAAGGACTGTTTTGAACAGATATTTGGTAAATAAATAAATTATTCATTCATTCATTATCTCCCGCTTTATCCTCTATAAGGGTCGCGGTGGGGTTTCCCATGCCCATCCATGGGAGAACGTCTCAGGCGCTGGGCAGATAGACCCAGGACAGGGCGCCAATCCATCGCTGGGCACACATTCACTCACACAAACTCACTCTATATGGGGCAATTTTTGAGAATTCAATTGACTTGATCCATGTTTTGGACTATGGGAGGAAACCGGAGAACCCGGAGGAATCCCACGCAGACACGGGGAGAACATGGAAACTCCACCCAGATGGGGATTCGAACCGGGAATCCCTAGCGCCGAGAGGCGAACGTGCTAACCACTAAGCCACCGTGCCGCCCTAAATAAATTAATTAATTTTTAAAAAAGTAAGAGCAGCAGCAGATTCCAGCAGGTGGAGTAGGAAAAAATAAGTGGAAAATTTATCTGTAATTCTTTTACAGCTGTTACAACTCTTTCTACATTTATGTACATACTGACGTGCAAATTTTGTAAATATGTTTCAATTCAATTTATGATTCTTAGAACAGGATTTGTCCCTGCAGATGCCTTAAATAAATGTATATATTCGTTAAAACCTTGTGTAAAGAAATAAATACATTTAATGTGTTAAAATTTGTTAAAATCTTGAATGTGACTATAGAATGTGTATATACAGCGTCTTTTTACTTTACCATTGTAGATGTTTACTAAACTTAATTTGGACATTGCCACGGAAGCATAAGCCAATTAATCACTATTAAATTTACAGTGCTAGGACACAAATGACACACTATATACCTTTCTTACCTTCCAATCATAGTAGAATGCTGCTGTACGGCAGCCTCTAAAAGGCGTTCCAGGATGGTCCATTCCCCCATGGTTGGAAACTGAGAGCATTCACTTATCACAGTTGTGGATCACTGACAAGATAATACTTCATGTTTCTCCTTATTTTCCTGGCTCGTAGCAACCAGAAACCATCTCATCAACCTGGAACAATGAACTGGTGCGTCTTGGCCCTCTTAAAGCCTGGCCAATGTCTTTTTCATTTATCCTTGAGCACTTCCTCAATCTTTAGAATTCCCTTATTCAAGCCTTCCAGTCACTATAAAAGTTCTTCTTCAGCCACACTGTCTGCTGAAGCACAGATAATTATCCTGCAATGTATCAGTTGTAACCCATCAGCAGCAACCATTATGCGTAATCAAGTCTCACATGCAAATCCTTTGCACATATATCCATCTGCAGGCTATAAAGTATTACAATATACCTCTGGCACTTATCTTTTTTATGTGTCTATCCAACTCTGTATGAAGAACCACTTGACCACTTATCCATCATTTATCATGTCTCATCATACCATGCCTTCCATATCTTCCTCTTTCTGACCCTTCTGTCACTGTGTGCCTTTTTTACTGCACTCTCAGTGTTTGCTGCTTTCCTCTCTACCCCTCCTTCACTTGTGTCCTTGTCTTGATGTCACAGTGTGTGTTACTTGCCCTTCCTTCTTTCCTCTGTGCTTGTTTCCCATCTACAAACATTCACTATGCTCACTATGGTTTAAAATGTTTATATGAAATCATCTAGCTCTCTCATTCTTAAAATATTAAATAAATTACATTACATTTTTACATTCAATTACATTTTTACTCTTTTGTTTAATCATACTTTTTCTCTCACTACTTTAGCTCCCAGCTCATGCATGTCCAATAAATTAGTATTATATCCATGCATCTCTTTATATCTAGGAATATAGAAAATAAAGGAATATTAAACTGTTTTATCTTTTATCGAAGAAGTATGCTGATGTCAAAGGTAATCCAAAGAAGTGAGTCGCAAAGAATGTAGTTAGTGTACAAGACACGACTCTGTTTATTATCCAGTATGACACAAGGGGAGACATTTGTGTTGCAGTCTGGTGGAAACTTCACTGCTGTGCTCTTATTTCTACTGTATTAAGTCAATAAGGAAGAGTACTGCTTGACTCTGTCAAATAACAAGGGGATAGTTTTGCTTTTGAGATATCTGGATTAAATTAGCGAAAAAAAATTTATATTTAACAAACTCCAAAACCAGTTTTCTATCATTTTTATTAATTGTGCTTGACCATTTGAGCCCTAGACAAAACACAGTGTTATGAGGTGAAAAACAATTTCCCCATCAACAGTCCTCATTTGACTGTGCATATACTGTGTGTATATATATATATATATATATATATATATATATATATATATATATATATATATATATATATATATATATATATAACTAATATGTACTCATATTTATGAAGAACATTCTACCTTTAAATTTCATGTTTTGTTCATTTTCCAAACGTCAATATACATCCTCAGAGTATCGTTAATTGTTATTGTAAATATATTCATTCATTCATTCATTATCTCCCGCTTATCCTCTATTAGGGTCGCGGTGGGGTTCCCCATGCCCATCCAGGGGAGAACGTCTCGGGCGCTGGGCAGATAGACCCAGGACAGGGCGCCAATCCATCGCTGGGTTATATTGCAAATATAACACTTTTAAATTATGACAATATTAAATTTTGCTGTATTTTATTGTCGAATCAAGTTCCTAGTTGAGGGTATGTATTTAGAATGTACATATTTAAAAATATGTAATTATATATGAATTAAATATGAAAACTGCATACGTTTTCAAGAAGCAACAGCAGCATGGTCAACCAAAGAACAAACTACAGTTGATTTATTTGGAGAGATCCATGTGCACAAGTATATTAATACCATATTTAAATTTTTTTATTATTTTTATTGGGAAAATATTTTAATATCTTTGAATATAGAAGGTTTAGTTTTCTAGATTATATTGTTATTTTCAAATTTATAAAAAAAAAAACTTTTAGCGTTTGTGCTAAATTAATTAAAATTTTAATTTTGTGGGGACTATTATGAGATGAAATAACTTTCATTTGGTAAGATATATATGGGTACATCTAATTAAATTTAAAAGTTGTACATTTGAAGTCTTTAAAAATGAAATGGTCTGCATTGAAAGTCAACATAAATGCTTTACAGTGGCCTCTGATTAATCACTTCTTCCAACATTTTAACAGTATATAAAGAGACCTGGATTACCCTGTAGATCGGTATTTCTAGAATGGGACAAAGCACAAGGGGACACTGATTAGGTAAAAGATTAACCCTCTATAGCATCCACCCCTCACCACTGTCGTGTTTGTCCTCGATTACAAGATAAGCAGCTTTTCCTATACTCTCAGGAGAGAAGGACAGCAGCACACGCGCACACATACACAGACACAGAGAGAGAGAGAGGCACACACACACACACACACAGTTCCCACAATACATTGAATTTAAATAGAATTACATTTATTTTATGTAAAAACAGCAATATTACCTAATCCTTACCCAGGCTATAATTATGAAATCACTACTCTTAGAGGATGTTCTTTCAATAGTTTTGATAACTGTCTTTTTCATTCCAAAATAGTGGAACTAACAAACACAAAAGAAAGAAAGATATAATTGTTGTATTCAGTCATAATAGTTTTTTTATATCAAGTAAAGGAAAAAATAGGGAAAACAATCAATACTAAGAAAATATTATGGAATCAATCAGTAATTTGCAGTTCTAAAACAAACAACTGTAAATTTATCAGCAGAATTGCTTTTGCATCACGGTAGGGGAAAGCTCCATTGCTGTTTTGGGTTTTCTTCTTTTCTTCTGTTTATTATTAGGGAGGTAGGTAAAACCTTTTTGGCTTTAGCTCGCCCTAAAGTTCTGATAGTCATATGTGCTATTCTCTTTGTTTTTAAAAGTGATACAATTTTATTCTTGAACTTCAGACGTGTGTTGGCTTTTATTTTTAACCCCAAAAATGTGAAACACTTAAAATTTAAAATGGCTAAATAAGTAACTAAACATGGGACGTAACAGTGACTGAACTGTAAGATATTTCCTAAAGTAAAGGAGATTTATATACAGAAATATGAAACACTTAAACATGGTTACCATGAGCAAAAGAAAAGTAGTCATGGACTGGGTTGACTGAATCTGTTTTAGGCATGGTGATGACAATGATACTTTTGTTTTGTTAATAAAATTTATGAAGATAACTGCCTGAAGAAAACATGTACATTTTCACAGTCATGGATGGCATGGGCATGCATGCCACATAAAGACAAGAGGGAGATGGCAGTAATTACAGTAATATAAAATATAAAATTATACATTGAAAACTCTCTTTTTTAACTTTTTTATACAGACTATTATTTTCCCTTAAGTCTACGCTTTAGAAAATTCAAGTTGTTATAAAAGCCGGAGGTGCCAGATTTTTCTTCTATTTCCATAATATGTTCATTAAAGGAAGTGGATCCATACTTTTATCCAGGAATTAATAAAAAAAACAATTGTGATATTCTTTTTTAATCCCAGAGGGTGGGAATGTTGAAAAATCTGTAGTTTTGTGACATGTCTCTGTAAATTAAAGGAACAGCCTCCGAAAGTATTATTTGATTATTTTTTTTGCCAGGGGTTGTATTAAGATAAAAACAGTTCATACATGACTATACTACAGCATAAGATGGGTTAAATAAATACTAATCAGTTTGATTATATTTTCTATAATAGTCTACTTAACATGTTGGTATTTCACCATGTGCATCTTTTAACATACCAAGCACCATCGTACCTTGTGTGATACTAGAGGTCTGTTATAATATTTAGTTGTGTCTATGAATTTTAACAGCAGAGTAACTTTTATTTCACATTAACATTACATTTGGTCATTTATTGGACGCTTTTATCCAAAGCGACTTACAAGGTGAGCACAGGGTTAATCACAGCAACCCTGAAGCAATGAGGGTTAAGGGTCTTGCTCAAGGACCCACACTGGTAACTTCAGTGGACCTGCGATTTGAACCGCTAACCTTCAGATTGATAACCCAAGACCCAAACCACTAAGCTGTTGTGTAGTCTTAAAATGTGTCTGTCTGTAGTAGTTGGTATCATCTGAGACATATTTTGACAGCTGCAGGATCTAAACAAATAATCAAACAAATCAATACTTTTTTTATACAATGACAATCCCATGAAATAGCACCTTAATTACATCCAAAAGGATACCCAGTGTCATTAGCATGCACGCACAAAGGAAACTTCCTAGTTGGTTTAACCCTGATTGTTACTGACACTTTCAGCTCTGTGTTAGTAAATTGATTGTAAAAATCAGTAGTTTTGGCATTGGGGCACAATTAATATACTCATCTGAAATAATTTCAGTTTCTACAGTAAAGTTAGCATATTGCTAAAAGGTGTTAGTTGACACCAATTTGATCCCCCTTTGGTGTACTTTATTGTTTCCCCCAACACATATGATGTAAATGAGGCCTCCCAAGGCTAGGGGTAGGATCAGTCCTGTTGAACACCCTGCTACGACCACTTTCCTGTTCACCATTTTATTCTGGGGCAGCAATTTTTACAGCATTCAGGAGGACCTGGAATGGTCCTTGGCGATGATCAGCCTTCCAATACTTTTCTTTGTACACTTAAAAATCGAATCCCCTGGCCTTACAGTGTGTCCTCTGACAGCTGGTCAATGTAAGGACTCCTTCACAAACCTTTTGCATGTGATCATCTTGTATAGTAAGTGTGTCCTTTTTTGGGGTACACCCTATGTTGGGTGGTCTGCCAAAAAGTATTTCAAAGGGAGACAATTTGGTTCTGCTTGACCAGGGGTGCCCAATATGTTGATTGCAGGGGTGTTAGGTAGATCACGATTGAAGTTTGAAAAAAAAAGATAAGTGCTTCCGATACTGTGCTGTAAATAAGCGCTTATCACGTATCAGCACTTTTTTACAGCACAGTATCAGAAACACTTCAGTATCAGGTTCTGGATGCCCATGCGTGTTCAAAAGGAACCGTGCTTTTTGCATTTGATTTTAAGCAGGTAAGACACTTCTTTGTGAAATTTTGGGCATATATGGTGAAACCAACAGTAAACCATTAATTCCTACAACATTTACCAGAATTAAACATTAAACCAGCATCGGGACCTGATGAACTTGAAAACACAGCTAAATATCTTAAACATGTGTTTTCTACAACCTTAGACAGTGTCGCTCCACTTAAACTAAAAAGGGTTAAAGATAAAAGAATCGTACCATGGTTTAATGATCAAACACGTGCCCTAAAACAAACCACTAGAACCATGGAGCGTAAATAGAGAAAAACAAATTAGAGGTATTTAGGGTTGCATTGAAGGACAGTATGACTGAGTACAAACATGCACTCAATGCAGCAGCAAGACTAAATATTATTCTGAACTAATAGAGAACAACAAAAACAACCAAAGATTCCTCTTTAGTACCATTGCCAAATTAACTCGAAGTGCTACTGAATCAGATTCACAGATTCACTCACAGTTCAGCAGCAATGATTTCATGAAGTGATAAAATTGAAAACATAAGACTTAAATCATCTAATGCATCGTGTAGCGTAATCAATAATAAACCCTCAATGATCTCTGAAAAATCTAGTGGTAGAGAAAATAATATAGTACAAGAGTTAAATACCTTTAACCCCATATCTTAAAAAGAGCTTGTCTCATTAATTTCACAATCAAAGACAACATCATGTCTGTTAGACCCAATACCTACAAACCTCCTTAAAGACCTCCTACCATATATTACAGAGCCTTTTTTAAACATTATAAATTCATCACTTAAAATAGGCTATGTTTCCAAAAATCTGAAGTGTGCAGTCATTAAACCATTACTTAAAAAACCTAATTTAGATCCTCTAATACTGTCCAACTATAGACCAATATCAAACCTTACTTTTGTCTCTAAAATCTTAGAAAAAATCTTCTAACTAATAAAATTTTTCAGTCAGGTCTTAGGTCTCATCATAGCACTGAGACAGCCTTAATTAAAGTCGTTAATGACTTATTAATGTCCTCTGATAATAATCAAATCTCTTTCCTTGTATTATTAGATCTTAGTGCAGCCTTTGACACTATAGACTATAACATCTTAGTTGATATGGTGTTCCGCAAGGGTCAGTTCTGGTCCACTCCTATCTGTGTTATATATGCTTCAATTGGGATCAATTATTAGTAAACACGGAATCAATTTTCACTCTTATGCAGATGATACACAGTTACACATTTCAGCTAACCCTAATGATGTTCTTTCAGTCAGTAAGCTCGATTACTGCATCCAAGATATTAAAATATGGATGTAGAAAAACTTCCTACTGCTAAATTCTGATAAAACAAAGTTTATGATAGTTGGACCCAAGGACAAAATTAACAAAGCTTCTAACACTATGTTAAACCAACCAACCAATGTTGACAACTCTTTAATTAGACCCATCTCATCTGTAAACATGGAGTTTTCCCAGATCAAGACGCATTTGACTCATATATGAGATCTGCAGTAAGCGGGTGGTTTACCAGAACCTCAGTCCATTTCAGTTCCAATTTATATGCACATGCATCTGCCAGTTAATTCACAGATGGTTTCCAGCCGGTCACAAATAATCTCAGGGACACCACAAATTTTTGTTCCCCTTCTGAGATAGGTGGCAGGACCTAAGAAGCATTCTTTATGTTATTCATAGTTCATGGTCTGAGAACCAATGCGGGTCCTTCTGGTCCCATCGCCTGGATACTGGGCATCTGCACTTTCTTTTTCTTTTGTCGTGTTGAGCAACAGGCAGAGTGTTTCTAGTCTTCTCCATTGTCCTTCCAGTTTTCATCAGGGTCATCTTCAGTATCCTCTTTCTTTTGCTGGGGCTTTGGTCCGAATTTTTGTTTCAGGCAAAGAGCAGGAGGTGCAGGAGGATGGATCTTTGACTGGGTTGTATGGGGGTGGATGTGCTTGGGCTTCTGGAGGTTCTGCAGGTGGAGGAGGTGTTTTGGGTACTGGGCAGATACACCCAGGACTGGGAGCCAATCCATCGCTGGGCACACACTTTCACACAGACACACACACAAACACACTCTATATGGGGCAATTTTTGAGAATTCAATTGACCTTGATCCATGTTTTTGGACTGTGGGAGGAAACCGGAGGAAAACCCACTCGGACACGGGGAGAACATGGACACTCCAACCAGATTGGGATTCGAACCGGGAATCCCTAGCGCTGAGAGGCGACCGTGCTAACCACTGAGCCACCATGCCACCCAAATTATGCTGTTGTTTTTTTGCAATACTTTTTTAAAAAGTTACTAACTCTCCTATATTTAAAGTTCCCTCGGGCGGGAAGTAACAAAATTTTACCCATTTTCCAATTTCGGTGCAACTATCAAGGTGTTCCTTAGTCTTTATGTCCATGATAGGTCCCTCAGGGAATAACATCACAGTGAACTACTGTTTCCAGAAAAACCAACCCTTCTGTTTTAGAATTTTTCTGACCTATTGTTGACTTGAATTTACAGCTAACAATTTACTATTGGCATACAAAGTCCAATAGGCGAATGCAAGACACACTTAAAAGTTCTGGTGCACTATTACACCTTATATACAGTTAAGACTTTTTACTTCCCTTCAGCACAGACCACTCGGAGCATCTCTCCACACACGGTGCTCCTCATGTGTGAGCAGGCTGCCGCCCTCTGGCCTTACTTATTATAAATAGCAAAAAAGGTTGCAAAGACATCAGCTGACAGAGAAGTGTTAGGAGGGGAGAGGGAGGAGTTAGTAGTAAGTTGAAGGTACTGAATAAGGTGCGGGCATATGAGATGCATGTTACCTTGGACTGGAAGAACAAGGATTTAGCAGCAGTTACATCCTTCGAGAAAGTGGCAAGTGAGGACTGGTATGTTTCTAAATCTGAAGACAGACCAGACTTGCTCCATTTTCTTTCGGCAGAACAAAGAGAAGTATGTTGCTTCCGAAGCATCTCTGTGAGCCAGGGACTGGACAGAGAACTGTGTGTTTTCCTGGTGGATTTTGGAAAGACCTGGTCAAGACAGGAAGCTAAGGTGGAGCAGAATGTGCTTGATGCAGTGTTGGTGTCAAGGGTTAATAAGTTACTGATGCTAGGAAGGGCATCTGTAACCAAGTCAGCAAAGAGTGTGTTAGAGAGAGCGCTAAGATTGTGACGTACCTGAGATGTTTACTGATGATCACGGGAGGTGGTGGAAGAGAGACAGAGAACTGTATTAAGAAGTGGTCTGATTCATGAAGTGGAGTGATGTGTATGTCTGAAGAGAGACATGAGCGCGTCATGATGAGGTCGAGTTGGTTGCCAGCCCGGTGGGTAGCTGAGGTGCGGAGTAGATGGAGGTCTAGGCTGGAGATGAGATCAAGAATCTCAGTGGCGTACGGTCAGTCTAAGTGAATGTTGAAGTCGCCGAGGACAACAAGAGGACAACCATCATCTTGGAGAGATGATAATGACATGCCCAGTCGTAGTAATGCATGCTTGCATAACTGCACTGAGCCACTGGAGAAGAATGGTGTTTTATTCCCACGGGTGCCGAATCGGGTGCATCCTCTCGAGGAAGGTCATGACAACAGATACCTCACGCTCGGGACTTTTCCAGGGGGTATCGCTGGAACAGATCTGTTTAGCTGCTGGCGTTCCCCAGAAAACTTTGAGAGGTTTTACTGTCTGGACGTTAACAGGTCTCTGGTGGCTCACACTGTATTATCCATTTGTTCTCTTGGTCAGTAAATCATTTTATGTATTTCCTGCACCCCTTGCAACACAGTATACTATACTGGGCCTTCTACAAAGGATGTCAGGGAAGCACTCTAACCGGGGGTCAACCCTTTTTGACTGCAGGCCTCGCTGTGAGCATATTCAGGGCAATCTGGGAGTTGTTTAGATTTCCCATAGGTGGATCTCGAAACGAGATGATGAAAGACGACTATAGGTTACCATTAGAGATGCACAAAGCATGCCCCATTTTCTGCACAAGAAGTGAATACATTCACTGAGGGATATAGGAGCATGGCTTTCATATATGCCTATCGGAAGGAGGAGGGGCAGCCATCCAGCAGTGGATGCACGCTTTCCTGTCTTTCAAGCCTGTGTGAGGTCAGTACGGATGTCTCTTCCATAGGTGTGTCTCTCCACTCAATGTTTCAGAGAACAGTTATGGTAACCTATAGTTTTTGCCTACTCGCTTATTTGTTATGCATTTTCCATTTTCTAAACATTTTGATTTAAGTTTTCTATTTTGTCAATTTGACTTCTTTCTTGGTCTAGAAGTATGCTCCCCTTTCACAATCATTATACTACATTTCCTTATTTATTCTACACATGGTCCAGATCGCCCAGTGCCCAAAACGTTCTCCCCTGGATGGGCATGGGGAACCCCCCCGCGACCCTAATATAAGGACAAAGCGGAAGATAATAAATGAATGAATGAATGGTTCAGATCTACAAGGCTGACTGGTAACAACCAACATCTTTTGCAGAAGTTTTATAATCCACTTAGATCCTTCGTGTTGGAGCATTATTTTATGTCCATCTGCTTTGTGCAACAACAGATTGCAGGATTAGCACCATGATGAAGTTTTTGTTTGTTTGTCTTTTTTATTGTTTCTTTATGCCAAAAGGTCAAAAAATAGGTGTCATTTTCTTTGCTATTTTTTCTACAAAATTAGACTGTTGAAAAAACAAACTCCAAGAGTGGTGATTACATATTTTTTAGTACTATGTACAGTCACTTGTTAAAGTATGTATACACCTTAAACCTTTTTTTAAATATTTTGTCAAATTAAATGTATTTTATTGAGATATTAAGTGGTAAGACCAACACAAGTTTCCCTGTTTGAATCCCAATCTAGGTGGAGTTTCCATGTTCTCCCTGTGTCCGCGTGGGTTTCCTCTGGGTTCTCCGGATTTCTCCCACAGTCCAAAAACATGGATCAAGGTCAATTGAAATCTCCAAAATACCCCATATAGAGTGTGTTTGTGTGTGTGTCTGTGTGAGTGAGTGTGTGCCCAGTGATTGATTGGTGCCCTGTCCTGGTTGTATCTGCCCAGCGCCTAAAAACGTTCTCCCCTGGATGGGCATGGGGAACCCCACTGCGACCCTAGTATAGGATAAAGCGAAAGATAATGAATGAATGAATGGATGGATGGACCAACACAAGTAGCAAATAATTGTGAAATGGAATAAAAAAAAGATATATGGATTCAAATTTTTTCAAAGAAAAATCAATTTGAGAGCCAAGATGGTGGATACTGAGTAGGTAGAGTGTTTTCCATGCTCCGTCCACACATCTAACATTTCTAACTATCCATGCATGCATCCATTATCTTCTGCTTGTCCGTGGTTCAGTCTCTCGCGGGCAGAAAGGCCCAGACCTCATTTTCCGCAGCCATGTTTACCAGCTCAACTGTGGAATCCCCTGAGGCGTTCTCAAACAGGACGGGATCAAGGAGTCGGGTTGCTGTCAAGAAGAATTTTGCAGATGTCCGATTCTGAGACCGGGGAGAAGGAAGATAAGCTTTGTTGACTGGATGTGTGAGATGTAAAGTAGTGTAAATGGGGGGTGTGAGAGAGTTGCTGTTGCCCTTGATCTCTGTGAAGAAGGTTGCAAAGACATCGGCTGTGTGACAAGTGTTGGGAGGAAGAGAAGGTGGAGTGAGTAAAGTGTTAAAAGTGCTAAATAAAGTGCGAGCATCTGAGATGCATGTTACCTTGGACTGGAAGAACAACAGTTATGTCCTCCGAGAAAGTGGCGAGCGAAGTCTAATATGCTTCTAAATCTGAGGAAAGACCAGACTTATGCCATTTTCTTTCTGTGGCTCGAAGAGTAGTGTGTTGATTTTAAAGCACCTCTGTAAGCCAGGAACTGGAGGGAGAGCTGTGTGTTTTCCCAGTCAATATTGGACAGACCTGGTCTAGACAGGAAGCCAAGGTGGAGCAGAATGTGCTGGATTCAGTATTAGTGTCAAAGATTAGAAAGAGAGCTAAGATTACGACATACCTGGGTTGTTTTATATATGATGATTTATAGATGAAAAATGATCTGATTCATTAAGCGGAGAAGGTTAGTGGAGGTTAGAAGTGAAACAAGAGTGTGTCTTGATGAGGTCAGCCCGGTGGGTAGCTGAAGTGTGGATTAGGTGAAGGTCCAGGCTGGAGATCAGAGCAAGAAACTGTGTAGTGTAAGGTCGGTCAAGTGAATGTTGAAATCACCAAGGACGACAAGAGGACAACCATCATCAGGGAGAGATGATAATAGCATATAAAAATTCCTCAACGAAGTTGTCCAGTTGGCGTGGGGGGCGATAGATTACAACAAAATAACATTTAACATATTAATGTTCAGTGCATGAAAATCAAATGAAAGTGTTAGATAAAGTAAGAGGAGAAAATTTCCATTTGTGAGAAATAAGCAAAACTTATTACTGTGATTATTAAACTGCGGGCTAGGGTGTGCACTTATGGACAACCTTGTGCATAAACATTGTGTTTGTGATGGACAAACCATGATTTGCACAAAAGTCCAACAACTGAACACTGCTTGGGTTTAAATCAGAGAGGCCGTTCCTCCCAATTTTCCCAACTCTGTCTGTAAGGCAGAGTCACTTGCCATTTTTATGAAACTACTGAAGATTTTAACAAACACCTGTTGTAGAAAAAAAAGGGGGGGGGTGCAGGATCAGATATTCTCAATTGTAAGTCGTTTTGGATAAAAGCGTTTCTTAAATTACTAACTTTATAAGGAGTTTTCCTCCATTTTGGTAAGGGTCTTTAATGATTCATCGCTAAATGGGAAACTTCCTCGCTGATGGAGGCCCCTCTGTCCCTTCTTCTCAAGAAAGATAAAGACCCAACTCTTTGCCACAGTTATAGGCCAATTTCTAAATGTAGATTTCAAAATTCTCTCTAAAATTCTGGCCATGCGTAAAAAAAAAAAAAAAAATTCCTGTGCAAACTTCTTTATTTTTTTCAACACATCCCCCATCCTATTCCATAAGGCGTTCTTCTCTGATACTGACATGGACATGTCCACTTTTTGGGGAAATAGACATGCATGTCTGCACATATCAGTTTTATAGTTGGTAGCCTCAGAAGGTGGCCTTGCCATTTCAGATTTTAAGCACTACTATTGGGCATGCATTTTACTCAAACTCCTGTAATGGTCAGACACTGCTTTGCTAGGTGATTGTCCCATTTGGACTCGGATTATGTACACTTCCTTTTTCTTCCCCTTTATATATTTTGTCATTGTGTTTTGTATTGATCACTTGATGAATAGCTGAAGCTCAACCAGGTTGGATGACCGTCTGTGAATAGCTATTTTCATGTATGGCCACTGATGCTCAATGGGACTTTGACTGGGCCATTCTAATAAAAGTATATTATCATATATAAACCATTTTAACTGTAGTGTAGTGTCATTGTCTTGCTGGAAGGTGAATCGTCTTTTGCAATCTCCAACAGGTTTTGCTTCCAGGATTGCCCTGTATTTAGCTCCAGCCACCTTTCCATTCACTCTGACCAGCTTCCCTGTCCCTGCTGAATCAACCCCACAACATGCTACCAACACCATGTTTCATAGTGGGGATAGTGTGTTCAGATTGATAAGCAGGAAAACCTTCCATGAAGGCATGTATTGTGGAGTGTCCTGTGGACACATCCTCCCACATAGACTATGGATTTCTTCAGTGATTCTTTTGCTCAATCTGTCAGTTTGTGTGAATGGTTATGTCTTGGTAGGCCTATTTTTAGATGAGGGCTTGAACAGTGTGCCTTCAGATAAAGATTGTGACGTTTTCATAACCTAACCCTGCTTTACACTTAACTTGATCTTTGAGCTGTGCAACTTGTTCTGTCCTCCTTATACCCAGTGTATAATTTGACACTTGTAAATTATTTCACATACCAACGATGCGTCAAAAGGGTCTGAACAGATGAAAGATGGACCAGGATTGACCTTAAGCTGCACCCATGCTCGTCTTTGTCTTTAATCACCTCAGTAACAGCCTGTTTTGAAATCAATAGTCAATCTAGCGTTAAACATATTACCAAAAATGTCCATTAAAGGGAAGAAGAAACATAATTTTTTACACACTTCCAACACACAAGTGGTTAAAAAACATCTGGCTTATATTTGCTGGTCATGGCCAAAAGTTTTGAGAAAGACACAAATATTATATTATCACATGATCTGCTGCCCTCTGGTTTTTATTGTCAGATGTTTTTATCACATACAGAAATATAATTGCAATCATGAGTAACAAAAGCTTTTATTGACAATTAGAATGAGTTAATGCAGCAAGTCAATATTTGTAGTGTTGTCTCTTCTTCAGGACTTCTGCAGTTCTCTCTGGCATGCTCTCAATCAACTTCTGGACCAAACGCTGACTGATAGCAGTCCATTCTTGCACAATCAATGCTTGCATTTTGTCAGAATGTGTAGGTTATTGTTTGTCCACCCATCTCTTGATGATTGACATGTTCTTAATGGGATTAAGATCTGGGGAGTTTCCAGGCCATGGACCCAAAATCTCTATGTCTTGTTCCCTGAGCCATGTAGTTATCACCTTTGCTTTATGGCAAGGTGCGCCATCATGCTGAAAAAGGCATTGTTGATCACCAAACTGCTCTTGGATGGTTGGGAGAAGTTGCTCTCGGATGACATTCTGGTACCATCGTTTATTCATGGCTGTGTTTTCAGGCAAGACTGTGAGAGCCGATTCCCTTAGCTGAGAAGCAACCCCACACATGAATGGTTTCAGGCTGCTTTACAGTTGGCATGAGACAAGACTGGTGGTAGCGCTCACCTCGTCTTCTCCGAATAAGCTGTTTTCCGGATGCCTCAAACAATCGAAAAGGGGATTCATCAGAGAAAATGACTTTGCCCCAGTCCTAAGCAGTCCACTCCTTGTACCTATTGCAGAATATTAGTCTGTCTCTAATGTTTTTTCTTGAGAAAAGTGGCTTCTTTGCTGCCCTCCTTGAGACCAGGCCTTGCTCCAAGAGTCTCCGCCTCACAGTGCGTGCAGATGCACTCACACCTGCCTGCTGCCATTCCTGAGCAAGCTCTGCACTGCTGGTAGCCCAATCCCACAGCTGAAACACTTTTAAGAGACGGTCCTGGCGCTTTCTTGGGCGGTTCCCGTCTTTCTTGGGCGCCCTGGAGCCTTTTTGGCAACAATGGATCCTCTCTCCTTGAAGTTCTTGATGACTCTTCCCTGTTAGGCCATCTTTGTGCAGTGCAATGATGACAGGACGTGTTTTAGAGATAACCATGGTTAACAGAAGAGAAACAATGATGCCAAACACCAGCCTCCTTTTAAAGTGTCCAGTGGGGTCATTCTTACTTAATCATGACAGACTGATCTCCAGCCCTGTCCTCATCAACACCCACCTGTGTTAATGGAGCAATCACTGAAACAATGTTAGCTGGTCCTTTTAAGGCAGGGCTGCAATGAAGTTGAAATGTGTTTTGGGGATAAAGTTAATTTTATAGGCAAATACTGACTTTGCAATTAATTGCTGTTAAGCTGATCACTCTTTATAACATTCTATAGTATATTCAAATTGCCATTATTAAAACTGAAGAAGTAGACTTTGAAAAAATTAATATTTGGATCATTCTCAAAACTTTGGGCCATGACTATAGATTTAAATGCCAAGTGCTAGGGCCAATCATCAAAGTGTTTAAAGTAACATATCTATTATTTTAACCCAATATGGTTGTGAGCTACAGGCTTGTATTATTTTCAACTCTTCTGTCGAAAATGCTTATGTGGTATCTATCACATAAGCACGAACAACCTTTCTGATCTCAGTCTGGCTTCAGATGTGGTCTTTCCATTGAGACAACTCAGTTTTCTGTCATTATTGCACTTTAATCTATCAAAGCAATCTTCTAGCCAGATTGGAGTTTTCCTCGACCTCTCCGCAGTCTTTGATACAGTGAATCCTACATGAAGAATCTTCAAAACATTGCTAAGGAGGTTTTAAATTCTCACCAAGTACACATTGAAGTGCCTCTGGGCTCAGTACTAGGTTCCCTCCGATTTTCATTGTACATGTCCTCATTGGGCTCAGTCATTCAGACACATGCTTTCTTTTACCACTTTAATGCTGATGGCACTCAACTTTACATCTTTTGTCCCTGAAGACACCACAACTTTTAGTTAAATATTCTCATGCCTCAAGCTCTGCAAACTCAAATCAAATTTATGCCAGCAAAACCCTCAATTAATCATGTGATCCAAATTAACGGCTCTAAAATCTCTCCAACCAACTCTAGTCATAACTTTGGTTTAACAATTGACAGGACAATAAATTACCTGAAAAGGTCACTAAAAATGCCCATTTCTGCAAATTCATGCTCTACATCAGGACCTTTCTTGACTGAACAAGGCTACATGGTTGCAAGTCCAAGCCCTCTTCAGCTGATCCAGAACGCAACAGCGCAACAAGTGTTCAACCAAACCAAGCATACGTATATCACTCCACTACTCATCCCTCACCATTGGCTTCCTGAAGCTGCCCACATTCATCACAAGGCAGTGTCTGACGGTAAGGTAAATCTAGACATTGATGCTGAATTGTATAATGATTAGGTTTGATAATACTACAGTGTAACTTAATTCCTTACCAGCTACCAGCTTGTGTTATTTTCCTCATTTGTAACTCACTTTGGATAAAAGTGTCTGCAAATTGACAATGTAAAAGTAAGCTGGGGGGGGGGGGGGGAAACGATATTCAAGTGGTTGTAGATAAGGAAAGCACAGGTGGATTAGGAAAATATAGCTACAGACCAAAATGTGCAGGTGTAATGCAGTATTTATTTATTTATTTTTTCAAATTTTGTGAGCAATTGTGGTTAAACATACCATGAAACCGGGAAAAAAGCAGATGAAACATCAAGTTCTAGGATGTATTTATGTTTGTATAATTTTCGTAACTGGGTGGTATTAAATCTTAAAATCTACAACACTTATAGTCTCAAAGTCAGTCATCAAAAGGTGGTAACAAACATCGTGCCACAGTGTGTTCACTCTATTTGACCAAAGTTTTTGTCAAGAAAACTTGCTTGATAACTTGAATTAATCCATTATGGAGAAAAAAAACAGAAGGCAGATAAAGAATGTAACAAATGTTACTTGTCCTTCTGAAAGCTTACACCATCAGTCAAGTCATTATACATAAGAGTGGGAATATTTAAGAGTAATATCAATTCTGCTCCAGAATAGACTGATTTCTACTTTTACTCAATTTCTTTGAAGGCTCTCTTTTCCACATATTTTATCCTGTACTTTCTTTTGAACCTGAAAAGAAAAATAAATAATTAGACCAAACATCTTGAAGAGCATAAAAGAAATCTTGGACCAAAAAAAAACCCCAAACATAATCACAAGCATATATACAGTGGGTTGCAAAAGTATTCATACCCCTTGAACTTTGCCATATTTTGTCACATTACAACCACAAACATAAATATATTTCACTGGAATTTAATGTGAAAGACCAACACAAAGTGGTATACAATTGTGAAGTGGAATGAAAGTTATACATGAATCAACAATTTTTTTACAAATAAAAAACTGAAAAGTGCGATGTGCTAAATTATTCAGCCCCCTTTTCCCTGAGTGCAACCAATTGCATTCAGAAGTTGCCTGATGACTGCTAATGACTTAAAAGGGTCCACCTGTGTGTAATCTAATCTCAGTACAAATACAGCTGCTCTGTGACCTCAGATGTTGGTTAAGAGAATATTGGGGAGCAAACAGCATCATGAAGTCCAAAGAACACACCAGACAGGTTAGGAATATGGTTTTGGAGAAGTTTAAAGCAGGCTTAGG